>OX463848.1:18106966-18259324 GCA_949825065.1 Odontocerum albicorne | reverse complement strand
ACCAGGCTGCACTGTTTACAACAAAAGTGTTATAATATAATAATAAAATATATAGTTTTTACACCTATCGAACTTTTTCAGGCTAACTACTCGTAATTTTGGTTAGTCACTAGAAAATTGAACTTATTTTTCACATAAGCTAACAATGCAAAGATTCCGCCTACGAGTATAAGTAAGTTATATACATACACACAATCACACTATGTGCTTTTGAGGTAAGTAAAAAGGACATACCTCCGCGTCTTTTTATCTACACACACAACACTTGCATCGTCCAAATTCTTATATTTCGTCATTCATTTTCTTCTGCTTCTCATACTTCTTACTTTTTCTTATCTACCACTCTTTTTTCAATCTATCTTCTCCTCGCTCTTTAATAATTTATGACATACGAGTATATTTGTTTCGTAAGTTTTTCACCACTTTGTCTCCCAATATGACCAAACCATTTCAAGACTCCTTTTTTAATTCTGCTTATCACACAATTCTCTGACTGACATGTAACATATTCTTTATCCTAACATTTATTTCTCTGTTAAATATTCAACTACTAGATATTTTACGGCAAGCAATCCTTTCTATCGCTTTTATACTGATCTTATTATGTATTTTTAAAACACAGACTTTGCTTCCATATACCAAAGTAGGCACTGGCACACCACTGTGCACATTTTTTTTAAATTTTGCTATTAATTTTTGACAGCAAAACTACGCGTGTTAAATTAGTAAAATTAGTAATAGAAATAGTGTGTTGCCATAACATATTAATATAAAAAAATACGTACATATATACCATCACGCCATTTTCCTGTCGAGGTAGACAGAGAGGACGAAGCACCAGAGTTTCCTATTACAACACACATACTTAGCCTTAACTCCATTCGAGTACATACCATCACACAGATTCCCTATCGAGGTAGGCAGATAGAAGATATCCAACTTTCCTATCGCAATGCACATCTTTCGCCTAAACAACATGCTCGTGCAACTTCTGCGATTTATCTAACTGTTGACATTTATTTTTTTCAAAATATTATATACTTGATTCAACCACACATCCCATAGTTCTCTTCTACCGCGCATTCCACTCATATTTGCACTGTTTATTAGTATTTTTTCATTCATTTGTTAGTCATGCCCAAACCATCCCAGAGTACTCTTGATCTTCCTAATACCTTAAGTTTAAAGTCATATCTAATAACTTCATTCTGTGTTATGTCATACATATATTGTTACCCCATTTATTCTTCTCAGTGCACAATTTTCTACGGCATTTATTCCGTTCTTTTCAATATTTTTCTACCTCCAAAAAAAGTTTTACATAAAATAAAATCTGGTTTGTTTTGTGAACCAAATTATTCAATTATTAACTGAACTTCTTTTAAAATGCGGGATTTGAAAGCAGACACAAGTAATTATTCCTCGTAAGCCTCTTTGTCTGTTTTTATCCCCCCGGAATGACATAATTGAATAAAGTTATAAGGCGTCTTTGTGTAGTTTATATCATACCCGGTGCAGCTTCAAATCGCTACAAACTTCACAACGCCATATTTTATTTTATAATTTTCAATAATTTATGAAGGATTTAGTTATTACAATTTCTTATACGTAAATTTGTAGGCTTTTTTATTAGTCGCAATACAACATTTATATTTTACATCGTTTTTACGGAAAGACGAACAGTAGATTACACATTTATATATCAGTGCAAAAAGTCCTCCATTTAATGGATATGAAAAATCACTTAACAAAGCAAAGCCTGTGGCGAAGTGGTCACGTTATTTTAACACAATTTTCATATAATTCTTTAAGATAAGTCCAGCGACGTTCTTGAAGTGTTCCTGTCGTAGGAAAATGTTCTTGAGTCGTACAGTGATGCATTGTCTTTTTCCTAAGTTCAATCGCTTGTGGTTCGTAGACGTACTTTTGATCTTGTAATTATTTAAAAAGCCTTTAATGGTCTTGTGAATTTCCCTATAACTCTGGAACATATCGATTTTAGTGTTTCCTCTCACTCTATTAAAATAGCTATTTTGTTAAGTGTATCTACATTTAGAAGTTACATCGGCTTATATAACTCAGAAGTAAGAATGTGCTGACAGTACGATACTGTAGCTGACTCAGGTGTGCACATACGAATATTTTGTACAACAAATTCCGAATTAAAGAGATAGTGACTGAATTGGCTAAATAATGAGGGTTTTATTTTTTCCATATAAAGTACATAATTTGTAACATTTTCAAATACCTGCTGACATGACAGGATTGTGCAGGTGTACGCTGGTAATTGGGATTTTCAAATTATCCTGTCGTTTTGCTCATGATTGAGCATTGTGACTCCCATGATAGCCTCTGACGACTCTTCTCCATCCGTCTCTGCAGCCGCGGTTCGAAGAGTAGTTGTGAAGGGTAGTCCCGTTGCGTATCTCACTTAGTCAGCCTAATGCATTGAGATTATTTTTCGTATGCGTCGCCTTCCACGCTTCCAATAACCCTAAGTCTCTCCAAACTGTCTCCCCAGCCAGACGAACAATGTACAGAAAGAATCAGAGGACTCGTCAGAGGCATGTTGTCAACAGTCGGTAGGTGATTCTCAGTTCTTCGAGAACGGAGGCGTTAGTTCACCTTGCTTTCCGTAACATCTTTCTACAGCAGCACATTAAAAAAAAACATTAATTTAATTAATGTTGATTATCGTGAACTTAATGTTCCATAACGATTCTCCTCAAATATGTTGTGTGCGGTTTTTTTGCTTTATGCAGACCATCCTGTTAAGCCCACTTTCATTATTTCTTGAGTTAAGTTCTTCGGATCAGCACCGAGTCTGCTTCTTGTGCTATTCCCACTTCCAGTAGAAATTGATATTTCAAAGCTGTTTTCTACTCCAATAATATGTCCAAAGAATTTAATAATCCTTTTTTGACAAAATACGTCTAGACTCCGCTACACGCAAGTTACCAGCTGCCGAAAGTTATCTTATTCTTTGGCTTTTTTTAAACAGTGGTGCATAAAATATAACACCTGTCATCAAGGACGAAATATGTTTCTCACCAACAGCTTTTTTCTTGTACTTTTTCTTCTTCCTTCTTGTTTTCCAGTCTTTAATTATATTTGCATTTTTTTTACATTTGGCTTTTAATGCATAAACTATTGTATGTTTGAGTTTTTTTATAAATTACGTTGTAACGTTGATACAACGTGATCTATAAAACACCCAGCAATTAATACGAATCGGCACTACTTTTGTCTGGATGATTAGAAGAGACTGTGGTAAGGCAATAAACCCGCCAGTTCAATACTTTGATGACCATAAATTATCTAAATACATCATAAAAATATACGTGTTACTACACTAAAATCTTGCATGATTGATAGGTTGGGTACTCTGGCCGTCCATAGAATGCAATTAATCTTCTGTCGACGTTCTATACTTACGCAGATGTCAGTAGCATTGAAAACAATAATGTTAATACTGCTATGTTCATTTATTCCCCTCCGTAAGTGTTTCTAAAATTATAATCCTAATAAATATAAGTCCAATGATAATACGTACAGCGATAGGAAACCATGTCAATGAGGCATTAAAATATATACTCGTATACTAGAACCAAGCAGTATCAAAATCAAATGTGAGATAATCAATAACATTATTGTAGTACCTTCTTTGATGTAAAATACTGAAACACGGACGTAGAAAAAGAATGAAATGAGCTGATAAATGTTGGAGAAATACGTGCACTTAGAAAAATACATGGAGTAATAATGTATGATATAATACGGAATGAAGTGATCAGTGATGAATGTATAGTTAAGTCTGGTATGTTCAGTGAGATGAAGATTCTGAGATAGTTTGGGCACGTAGAATGAATGAATGAAGACTAACAAAACAAATATAATTTTCTAATGTGAGTGAGAAGTGTGGTACAGCAAGCTCAAGGAAAATATGGTTGGTTCAAGTAGTTAAAGAAATCGTACAAGCCGTTGAAAAGGTACACAGACGTGAAAGAGGCAAAATACGTGTGTTGAGATATGTAAATCGAGCGCTCAGTAGTCTCTGCCTACCCCAGTAGGAATTAGTATGATGGTATGTAAGCATAATAATAATTTTAGCTGAATAAGTATTTGAGAAAAATGTACTCAGATACTCTCCGAGAATCGAACCCGAGACTAAATAAATACAAAAAAATAATACTCAGTAATATTAACGAACAATCTTGGTAATATTTTTACCATGAAATCTTCTTAGCCTAGTGGTAAGACCATTTGTCTTCAGCGTGGAGGTTTCAGGTTAAATTTTCAATAGTGTAAAAAAATGGAATAAAAAATTAAAATATTTAATTCGGTTTTCATAATCTATATTTTTCAATTGATCACTATTTCGCAATACGCTATATATTTCTTAGGTGAGTTAAATAAACTAAATACATGTCATTTCCACCATAACTTAAGTAAATATTTTCTATGATCTTATGGGGAATATATGTTAAGAAGGACAGAAAATTATAAATTGAATTGTTTATTTATGACATTTTTATTTTGTTTAATTGCGAACATCTTTGTTAGTTTATGAACAATTATGAACATCTTTGTTAGTTTACGAGTACATCACAAGTTGTGCATATTATATATTACCCAACAAAGTTAGACTGAATTTGTAAAACGAACTTGATATATTGTAAAAATTAGTCCAAATTTGTTTTTTTCACAAACAGTTCGCTTAAAATCTGATTGATTGGAAGAAATTGCTACAATGTAATAGGTTTTTGTGTTATACGATACAAATTCTACAAGTAAAGTAATTTTTTTTAACCCTTCATAGTTCAGTAACAACTCACTAGCATATTCTTAACCTGTGTTAATAATCACTCAACTTTTTTAATTGATTCCTTTTCCGTGAGATTTTCCATCAATATTCCTTTATTACAATTGTTCTTTAAATTCACAACTCCACTCATCCCAGGGCTCTTCTGAGTTATAATCCTTCTGAAAACCACTTGAGAGCGGCATTTCAACTTTGAAAGACTTCTCATTATTTTGTTTTGTTGATTCTAGTGCCCCCATAACCCTTGAACCACAAATAACCCATTTTAAACGAAATTTCAGCAATTTTAAAAAAGTAATCAATTATATTAATATTGCAAGGTAGGAAATTGAGGTCTAAAGCTAAAAGCAGCTCGTTTTTAGGAAGTTAGTAAATTTGAAAAATAGAGTAAAGTTAATGTTGTGAAGCTGTGTGTACCAAGAAGCATTTGTGGATTCTCAAAATACGAAAGTAGGTGGAACGATGACATCAGAAATTAATGCATGGATAAAATTGATGTTTTCAATAAGATAAAGAAAGGAGCTTTAAAATGGTTTGGGCATGTGGAGATATTGAATAGTAAATGATATAGCTTCATCACAGGCCTTGCCTAGTCAAACGGTTCTTTTTATTCCCAAAGAAATATTTTTTTTACATTATTATGTACTTGTACTCGACGGTTCGCTTTTCCTGTAAAACGATAAAAAATTAAATAATGTATTGCGGATGATAAAAATAATATTTAAAAAATCTTCAAATTATTGACATATTTATCATAAAACCACTTAAATTTAAAATAAAAGTTGTGACAATACTGGTTAACGAATTCAATAGAAAGTTGACTATATCTGTAAATTAGAACGTAAAAAAAGGCACGGAAAAAAGTTAACGGGGTGAATACTTTATAGAAATATTTACTATTTTATTTCTATTTATAGGTTAAGGAGAAAAACGTCAAAATAATGAAATAACGAACCATGAAAGCCACTTTAATACATGCTTTTTTATGATGGTGACACCGTACAAAATATTATCAAAATTTATTGAAATGCTATATAATGACGTAATGCCGCAATGTACGTCACCTCTTCAAATTTATAATTAAACAATCTTAACCCTTCTTTTAAGAGGAAAATATATTTTTGGAGAACTAAAAGATGACACAATCGGAGATTCTTCAAGTTTACACAAAGTTGTGAATTTTCTGTCCGCGCTAGGACTCAAAGTTTTCTCACCTTAACTCGACAGCTCCGATCCGAGACAGCACTCAGTCTTTTGAGATTTTCAACTCTGAAATTATTGTATAATACAAAACCCTTGGCATTTGAAATTGAAATATACTTTTGACAAACTAACAACGAAAAGGATAAACTTCAGTAGCGAAAAGTCAAACAGAAGATTTAATGTTGGAACGAAAAAGCTGAATAATCAAAATAACTAATTCTAAAACAACTTCCTCAACTCGAAGCTGTTTACTTAAGTAGGTACCTTAAATGATATTACTCACGAATGAATGCTTTTTATTTTCCCATTATACAGAAACTCAATTATATCCATTTTGAGTTCTGTTTACTTAGCAAAGGTAGTTCTGATCGTATTCAACGGAATGTTTAGTTTAAGAAAGCGGCGATCAGCGAGATATTTCGTCGAGTTGCTGTTATATTGAAGTCAATTATGACGAACTAGTGGAGGTCTTGGATCAGTTTTGTAACGAACACGTGAATATGTTTAAGGCATCTTTACTATGGTGATTTATCCTGTTTTTATTTTTACACCTTATTAATTGATTAAAAATGGATAATTATAGAGTTTATACATAGTCGCTTTTGTATTACACCTTTAACCGACTCCACTCATCCTTACATGGTGTACAACAATCTAAGCATATATGAGACCCCAGTTCATCAGATTTTAAAATTTGGAACTTCAGAAATCAACGTTGGGCTCACATCTTCGATGCTGTGCTTCTAACATGCGTCGTGCGTCGTTGCTGCGCCTCGGAGTCGAGGACCTCCTCGCCATTCTAACGTCAATTGAATTGGAAAGCAAAGCTGTACTGTGAAGTTTGTTTTTTAAGTGAGTGAGCCGTTGCACACTAACAAACTCACAGCCCACACCTCTTTATCGGATCTGATGGCACACCTTAATTGAGACGACCGGAGCACACTTGCATGTTTTTTTAACTCTTTTTTTTAAGAATATACCAAAGTCATAGGTATCCTTATGCCTCCGAATACTAGGCAGAAAAAATACCTGATGCTGGTCTAAATATTTACACCCAAGACGATCGTGGGCAATTAAGTTTAAGGACTAAGTATTTTTTTGTATCTTTCAGTTAAAGCTACTTTCTATAGTGGAGCTTTTTCCTGGTGTTATGATGGATACGCTGGAGTTTTCAGTCCTGAAAGGTACCGGTTTCTTGTCGGATGTGCCTGGAATTTAGCAAAGTTAATATTTTCCTTAACTTCAAATAAAAATCTCCGACATTAAAGCAATAAAATCTCCGATAAACGGGTATCTTAAAACTGTGGTGTTGTATTATGTAAATACTAAAGGGGCTCCGACCGTCATCCAATGTGCCTTGTTTTGCATGATTTGTATTTTAGATAGGTTTGGTACGTATAATGCTAACGAAATATATTGTGCAAATGTAAATAGAAATTGTGGCAGAGGAATACCAAGAAAAGTATGGTTGGACTAAGTGTATGGTATTTTGAAAGAAGGAAATGGATGGCCCATTTCAAAAAATGCCTAAGTCTTTTGAGATATATCACATTTAAGTATCCATTTTGCCTCTGAAATATTATTTGAAGGTCTAAAAAACTTAAAAAACAACAACTTCTAGAGTTTAAGACTCTCTTTATTTTAACATAATTCAAAAATACAAAAATATAGAATTTTGGCTAAAAAATGGGCTTTAAAAACTTGAACTTAACCCTAAAGCCTGGAGTTAGGGTTGTTAATGGTGTATTCATAAGACATAGGGATTTCTTACCAGATAATTAAATTTATTCAAATGAAAGAAGGTAAATAACATAATATTTAATTCTATTTTATTAACCTTCTTTCTACTCATAATTATTCCTAAAATTCGATAACATATCCTATAGGGCAGAAAATTCTCTACAAGGCAGTGTTGCTAATTCAAAACAAGCAAAATGTGAATTAGGCATTTTTTTAAATTGGCCATCCAAATGTTAAAAATCTTAAAAATTGAAGGTGCTGTATCAGAAGGTTTATGAATGTAGAGCCGAAAGATGTGTGTTGCGATAGGAACGTCAGGCCCTGTCTCCTCTCAGCCTTCCTTGACAGGGAAACGGCGTCACAAAATGTATGTATTTTACAAAAATATGCTGTACTCTTGATAGGAGCAGCGTATCAGATTATGAGTCTTATGATCATTTTACATTAATTTTATTATGTAAACTTTTACTTAAAATGATTTATTCAAATGCATGAATGCATTTATTTTTCACAAGAACTCCACAAAAAAATATAGTTTTATTTAAGGTGATCAACATTTGAAGCTACCGAAATAAACTCAACCAATCTTCCCAATCCAGTGTTATATTCCCATTTGAAGCTACCGAAATAAACTCAACCAATCTTCCCAATCCAGTGTTATATTCCCATTTGAAGCTACCGAAATAAACTCAACCAATCTTCCCAATCCAGTGTTATATTCCCATTTGAACCTACCGAAATAAACTCAACCAATCTTCCCAATCCAGTGTTATATTCCCATTCCGAATCGCAAAGTGAATTAGTCCAGTCCGTCTGCAGTCCGCATTAATGATAATTGAAACGGACCGCTCCGATACTCTTCTGGTGTCTGCCTATAAATTATTCACGCTTCCCCGAAAGTCTGAGCTTTTCTGCTCTATTCGTTGAATCGTATTTTGCGGATTTTTCTTTTCAATATTTTAAATCTCTTTGTGAAGTCGGCTGTGAGTAAGTGGTTATGACTTCGGTCTCTCGCAAACGAAATAATATCGGATTTTATTTTGCATTGTACTGCCACAGTATTGCACAATCGATATAATCAGAAAGATTCGATTTAGTAAATCCGTAACAATATTTTATGTTTGAAAGGAAAATACTTTATTTTGTAAAGAGCTTATGTGATACATAAAGTACTATGTTAAATGTAATAGAAAGTGCGATTATGATTTGTTAGATATTCTTTCAACGTGATTGGAATTGTACATATAAATTGAGATTAAAGTATATGTTAGAATATGAACGCGGAGTGTTAATGTTTGGATAAGTGTTTTAGTATTAAGGATAAATATATTTAATTTGTTATTAAAATGGAACCACTTCGTTACAGGCCTCGCTTAGCCAAGTGGTTTTCTATATTCACAAAATGATACTTTTTGCGTTACTAATTAATTATACTCGACGAATTGCTCCTCGGAACGTATTTAATTTTTAAATCTTATATTGTTGAAAATAAATAAAAAACGAAACAATATTTCGATAATATATTGTATTAAATTTACGTTATAAACAGTACAGGTAGTATTTTGATATGCCTCCTCATTAAACAGTACATGTTGTATTTTGATATGCCTCCTCATTAAACAGTACATGTTGTATTTTGATATGCCTCCTCATTAAACAGTACATGTTGTATTTTGATATGCCTCCTCATTAAACAGTACATGTTGTATTTTGATATGCCTCCTCATTAAACAGTACAGGTTGTATTTTGATATGCTTCCTCATTAAACAGTACAGGTTGTATTTTGATATGCTTCCTCATTAAACAGTACATGTTGTATTTTGATATGCCTCCTCATTAAAAATGATAAGTATGATAAAGATACATTAAAAATATTTTTTACTACGAAAAGTAGAATCGGACAATCGTTAAAAATAAACATTCTTTAATTGATGAAACATAAAATTTGAGTGGTACCTTTCTTTTGGAGGCTCTAGAGAACTTACGGCAAATTTGTTGTAAATTATCTCTATACAGGTGAATTATGAAAGAAATAAAAATAACGAGCGTTTGACAAGGTGTATGAATGTAGAGGAAGCGAAGTAAATATCTCGTGGCAAGATTTTTTTGCACGCTCTTCCCTCTGTCGGTCATAATAGGGAACCGATAAAATTTCTGTACGTGATTTTAACTTATTCGATTTTAATATCAGATTTTTTTTCCTAATCTTTTTAGTACAACTCTTAAAATAATATTCATACTACCCTTTTATTTATGAAACTAAATTTAAATAACTTTGATGAAAAATAAATTTATTTCGCTATTAACAAAACAATTTTCAAAGATGGATGTACCACAAACAAAAATAAGGAAACCAGAGATCCCCTCAAAGTTCTCTCCGTTCTCTTAGGAATGGCGGGAACAGTTGCTGTCTTTTGTTTATTTCCTGAGAGAATGGACGAAAATTGATTTCGTGGCAGAGATTACTTATAATTTCCTGAATGAAATTAATTTTGACATTGTTTTAATTGCTAATATCTTTCAAAGAAAATTTGACAACCAGGCAGTTCTCTTGAAATGAAATGTATTTTTTTAATTTAAAATTAACTTTCTGAGTTATAATTTTAAAATGTTTTCATTTAGCTACACAAATTATTTAAATATTCTTGTCTTTAAACCGTAGTATAAACCGTTTTTAATGTAAAAGGGAAAACTACAGTTACTTATAATATCCAGTACGTTTCTATATTTACATTCGACTTATATATTTTAAATTTATAGTATTTTTAATCTGTCAAAAATAGTATATTCGAGTTCCGAGTCGGAGCGCCCTTGAGCAGAGTTGACTCTCTAAACGGCGGTATATAAATTGTCCTTATATTGAAATCATTCTGGTTCTTCATCTTTTTAGTATTTTCACCACATGTAAAATGAGATGTAGGTTGGTGGAATCTAAATCTAATGAAAGTTCAAACATTCAAGGTAAAGTGTTTATTTTTTTATGCCTGACATATACTATAGAACTAACTATCAATACTATTCTGTATTCAGGTGAACAGCAATAGAACAATATCCGTATTGTAATCTTCTAGTGGTTGCAATACTCTTAATTTTTATCAAAATTAACTTGTTTCATAGTAACAATATTAAAAGAATATTTTAAAAAGCGCCGTCAGAGAGTACATTTTTTTCAAGGAATGTCTGCTCTCTAATCGGCGCTTTATAAATTGTTTAAAGAAACAATTTCAAATATGAAGTTCCTTATGATCATCTTTAAGAAGATTACAAAAACATAAAATTTAAAAACATCAATAAAAAAACAGTCACTAGAAAAACTAAAATAGATTTACGCAGTTCAGAAACGAGGATTCATTTATTTATTTATTTAACACTTTTATTGCAATACAATCTGGCGGGCTTATTGCCAGGCGGCAATCTCTTCCAACCAACCAGACAAAAGTAAATGAAGCAAGTTACATGGTCGCATAAATCATTCAAATGACTATCCATCCCCACGAAATCCATAAACACATACGTGAGCACATGCCCACGAACCCCACAAAGATGGACAATTACCCGAACATTCTTTTTCATATAAAGTGAGATATCATCAATCAAAAGGAAAGGAAGGGATGGTGGAGAAGTAAGGAATAGAAAAATCAGAAATGAAACACGTTATTTTACTGACTAGAAAAATTAAGAGTTTTTTCAGTCGTTTCTTAAAGCATGCCAAGGACGGAGCGAATCTTATATTGGTTTGTAACTGATTCCAGAGTCTCACTGCATGGACAGTAAAGGATGACGTAAAGAAAGAGGAGCGGTGAACTGGAAAGGCCAATAAACAATCTCTGTTTGAGCGTAGCGCTAATCCATGATTGGAAAGACGCTGAAAATTTTCGGCGAGATATGAGGGTGCGGCGGGACAGTTCAGGATGTTATACAATAGAGAAAATATGTGAATTTGGCGTCTATTTCTAACATTTAACCAGTTCAATACCTTCTGGTATGAAGTTATATGGTCGTACTTTCGTAGGTTGAAAACTAATCTTAGACACACATTTTGAAGACGCTGTAATTTGTCCAGCTGTTTCCTCTGTAACATCCAAGTAACATACGTCCGCATAGTCCAGAATCGGAAAGAGCAGAGATTGTACGAGTAAAATTTTGGTTTTAGTTGGTAGGAATCTTTGCAACACTTTAAGGGAATGAAGGCTGAAGAAGATCCTTCGGCTTACCTCATTTATTTGATCTCGCCATGAGAGAGTGTTATCTATTAGCAATCCTAGGTTTTTAACAGTTTTATGTAATGGTATGATAGAGCCATCAAGTAATATTGGAGGAAGTAAGTCAGTGTTGAATTTAGAGAGAAGCTGAGGGCTGCCAATGAGGATCGCTTGAGACTTCTTTGGATTTATAAGTAAGCCATGCTCCCCAGTCTACTCAGAGATCGATTGAAGGTCCGCATTTAGGTCGTTTAAAGCCGCGTGAAAGAAATTTGGATCAAAATGAATATATATCTGTAGGTCATCCGCATACAGATGATAAGAACATTTAAGAGACGATGTTATTGAGTTGATGAATATAGAAAAAAGGAGTGGAGAGAGAATTCCACCTTGGGGGACGCCTTTAGAGAGATCAGTCCATTCAGATATACGCTCTTGGTATTTACAGGATTATTGTCTTCCCTTTAAATAGCTCGAAAAGCAGACTATGACCGATTCAGAGAATTGTAATGAACGCATTCGAGCCATAAGCAGATCAAAGTCTACAGTATTGAATGCATTGCTAAAATCCAATAGACATAACAATGTCAGCCGCTTAAAGCTCATTCGATTAATCACCAGAAACAAAAATAATTAATCGATTAATCACTAGAAAAAAAGAACAGATAAAAGTGACGCGTATATCACGCATCTTTGAAATGATAATTTGAGTCAGATGAAATATTTTAGAGCCGGCTGGATTTTCAGTAATAAGAAAATTCTAGTGCTCTCTTAACAGGCCGAGTTGTAGAATTGTTTGCACAGCTTTGCTAATGGGGACTGGCTGAATCGTCTCGACAATATATTGAACCGTAAACTGGTATCCTAAGTACGATTTTCAGGAAAGACTTCTTCAGCTCCACCTTTTATCTGATATGCTCAAAAAGTCAGATAAAATACATAATACAATATATTTAATGCATATGCGGAACAGTGGTTAACTCGAGAATCCCACACATAACGCAATGCAAATGTCACTTGAAGATACAAGAAAATTATAGGAAAATATCATTCTCTAGGACTATTGAATCTTGGTATCATTGTTGTCACACCTCTTTCCTATTTAAAAACAATATTAAGTTGTTCACATTTCAATACATAAATTAGTTATAACACATTACCATCAAATGAGGTGTGGCACTCCCGTTCAGGTCAGCCGGTTTCTTAAAGAGGCAGGAACTCTTTAGATCTCAGGGGTTTATTGGGTTCCTTTGACTCTGAATAACTCTCTCTCAACTCTCGCAGGGACAGGCGACACAATTAAACAAGTATAATTTGGAATGAAACAGTTTAATATATAAAAAAAAACTTGACGAAGGTCAAGAAAAAAAGTTTAAAATTGGCTAGAAAGAATGTGTTGTATTTAGCAAGGGAGATTTCAATAACAATTTGAAATTACTTTACTCGGTGGGTTTTTAGCGTGGCGACGAAATCCAACATTAATATAAAAAGGAATAATATTCACCCATAATTAAAGATGGCGTTCTGACGTTCTGTGATAGAAGAGGAAGACCGCCGTCTCAGCACGTCAGCACCCGGCCAGGTTCCGAACGGAAAGAAAAGATGCCAGCGCCGCACTCCCCATAGCAAGGAAATAGCAAAACAAGTGGTGCCAACCTCGACAAAAATCATACTCGACAATTTTGTCATCGAATAAAAATGTACCTGACTGCCCGGGTAGCTACCTTTATTTTATTGTCTTAGTATTTTAAAATGTTCAAGTATTTCATAATATTTTAATCTTCCTGTTTTCAAGGCAACCACATGGTCTCGACACCACAAGTTTCATAAATTATGATATGTCGCGAATTAACAATTTCGAGGACGTGAGGTATGCAATTTATCAAATATAGTCCTGACACCCCACCCTAAGTTACCGAAAGAACAAAAAAAAACAACAAAAAAAAAAAAAAAATTATCCTCCGTATATCACAGACGCATCAGTCCAAGGGATGTTTCTAAGGAGCGAGGGGTGTATGTACCCCTCACCGGATACGGTTTCGTGGCCGATTTATCTCTAGTCAGCATTTGCCATAGGTGTAGTCTTAATTGGTGTAAGACCGACCACGAGGAAGGAAACCACGTAAACCTTTTCCTTGACTAGGGTCCTAAACAATTTAACATCAACACATAGCCGGTTACACAGGAGCGGGGAACACTCCTCCACAACTCCTTACACACAAAAAAAAATACACAATGGTACAAGATTACAGGAAACTGATACAAAACAAAACAATACACAAAGGTACAAGATTACAGGAAATTGATACAAAACAAAACAATACACTAAGGTACAAGATTACAAGACATTGATACAATATTAATAAAATCAAATCACAAAAAAAAAGAAATTACAGTAATATTATACAATCTGTTAATTCAATTAATAAAATATTAAACAGCAAGGTCAACTAACAATCAAATGTTGACCAGGAGGGAAACAAATCAGTTAAGCCATTCTCTCATTACAATATTCTGAGAAATGGACACAGCTTAACCAAAAATAATAAAACAAATCTGCAGTCTTCTCCCAAAGGCCGACTTTAGTGGGTTCACTGCAGGTCATGGGGCCAACCTATGAACCAGCTGATCTTCAAAGGTGATTCCTGAAATTCTCCCCTATCAAATGTGGATTCCGTCCAACCAGCCACCCACATGGCTCAACACAAAATTACAACCCCACTACCCTTGATACACCAAAGGCAATACTTTACAACACAATCCTTTCTTCGCCACTCCCTATACTGCACAGTCGGGAAGTGATAAATTTTAAAGCGGCCCCATATCACGGGCGCTTTCCACAATACGACCGCCCCTGGCTTACAGCACAAGGCGGTCCAAACTTCCGGCCACTTCCGGGTGAAATGACAACAACAATGATAACAATAAATTTCGCAAGCCAATATTATCATTTTTAAATCTCAAGAGGTTCACACAGAACCTTACACGTTGAGTTTCAAATATCCTATAGTTCACACAGAACTTAACTAGGGTTTATATCTCCTTAAGTTCACACCGAACTTTACACATATCTAAGGTTTCCTCAGACTCCAAGGTCTGGACAACCGTTGCAGCAACAATTCACCACCACATAGAATGGTAACTGTATAAATGGACCCTTAGTCCACTAAAAAAAAAAAAAACACAAAACATAATACAAAATTGGCGAGTAGCCCCGGCTGAAAGCAGGACGCGTCTACGGACCCCCAGAACAGAGCCAAGAATCACGTGATACCACATACACAACTATGGTCATCTAGGATCCGGGCGACAGACACGCGACCCTCACGAACCGAAGCTACCTTAGCCCGAAACGTGTACATAACAGAACATATCTGTATTCGCAATTGCTAATATGGGTTCATGAGGCCCGTGATGGAGACACACAGCAATCCATCCCAGATGTATTCTCAGGCCATCTTCAAAACCTTTCTCGGTTGGGAGGCTAGCTTCTCCCAACCCAGACTCTTAAGGCTGCCCAGGGCCTCTCGGTTATTCACACCGAGCCAAAGTAAGGAGACAATAATAAACAACAAAAAACTGGGAATTCAATTTACCGAGCGAGACCCACCATACGTCCGACCACAAGGGCACGGGTTCGTTTCGAGATTTCACTATCCAAGAAACGCAGCCCCCAGTCATAACGCATGCTGCCAACGCTACAGTAACCAGAGCTCTTATCCCAAAACTCCAACAGAGCAAACAATACAACGGTAATCATCTTAACAGTTACATAAAATCAGTACAAGTTCAAACCTGAACAAAAATACAACGGCAATTACCGTAACAGTTACATAAATTCTGTCAAAGTTCATTCGAGAACGCACCATACTCTTATCCTTATTCCTCCCAGCAGCACCACTACGACCTCCGCATTACCCATAAACCTTTCATTGCGCTGCCTCACAGACTAACTTGCGACCCCGTACTCGGTGAGTGCTTTGACAGAACAAAATATTTTATAACATTTTACACAACAACAACAAAAAAATAATTCATTTTTGTTTCAAAGTATATACTCCACACTCAACAGGAGTCGACTCGTCAACAAGATGACTTACTTCAATACTATAGCCCTTCAACACCGTGGAATGCTACACTTCCCCTACAAGAAAACTCCGAACACATCAACGGCTATTATCATCATGGAACCCCGTCCAAAAACTTACATTTACTGCGTGCAACTATCCGAAACGGATATTCCACTGTACCATCTGTACAACCTTTTCCAAAATTCAACTCGGTGGAAAGCAACACCTACTCCATAGCACTACTGAACAATTCTACTGCTATTAAACTTACGGACCACTGTCCAGCGATAGCATTAGCGCAAAACAATTATCCACGATGGATACTCTACTGAATCCTCAGTACAATCTTTGGAACGCTACTCCCGGGGGAAGGGTACACCCCTCCGTTAAGAAGTTCGGAATACCTCACGAATTCTTACCAGATAAGACAACAATTAGGAAGACAATACTACCCCAATACGAAATTCGGAAGACTTCCAAGAATGTCTTCACTTAATGCCCTAATCTACGGAGTCAATAATTCCGATAGGGAATCTAATGAGTAAGTAACAATTACCACTAATTAAACCCCAACAGCTGTCAGGTAACCCATACCTGAGCTCGCATTACACAAGAGCAATTTGATCCTGAACCTAATACGTGTACCTTCTACCAACGGTACTAATCATCTATGTATTACATGAATTCTTACTTCAGAAGGACCTAAGTCCTTCGTTGAGATACATATAATCCTACTCTAGGCTCTCAGCATTCCGCCACTCGTGGTCTAGGCTCAGGTTCATTGAACGCCAGGTATTCTTTGGTGAAGTCACCGGGTTGAATACCAGCCCATACATAAAACATATGGAAATGAATCCATACGAGATTGCCCACGGCCAGCTCACCTATTCATTCACCCTTGTGCAATAATAAATTCGCACCGGTGACGTCACTTGACATACTAAACTGTCATTCACCAAGGAACCCGACAGTGTATACCCTCAAGGTATATAACAAAATATTTAATTTAATTATTTTACGAACCATTTTCCTAACCATGAATGACTCCCAATTAGGCGCTGACGAACCCATCACTACACTGTCAACTATCAGCTCATCTATAATCCACCCGGGCACAGAAGCTGTGCTCAGGACCGGACCCATTTTATATGTTCGCGTCCTTATCGTGTGACGACGGACTCACCGCATAAGGTCTATTCTAAGCTATACTGTATTCAATAGTCAATTTATAGTATATATGCAACTGCTAAACTTCTACCGTCTTCTTATAAGAGAATAACCCCTGTATTCCTTCCTTCTTACAAGACAAGAATGATACATTTAATAATTTGACTCCAGGTCACGCTTTCTAGTCTACAATGAGAGAATACACTATTAACTCTCCTGTTACTACAACGACAACGAATGCTACACTCGACCTCATGTCACCTGACCACGTTCTCTAATTTCAAAAGAGATAACACAAACTAACTCGTTCGTTATTAAAACAAAAAAAGAGTGCTATAATCGAACTCTGGTCTCCTGGCCACGTTCTCTAATTTCAAAAAAGGATAACACAAACTAACGATTTCTTTGTTACGCCGACAAAGAGTTCCATTCTCGAGTAGTGGTCACCCGACCACGCTCTTTAGTTTTCTAATGAGAGAATACTCAACTACGATCTCCCTATTACGACGAGAAACAGTTCTATACTCGACTACTGGTCACTCGACCACGCTCTTTAGCTTCTAAAGAGAAAATACACAAATAACTCTATCGTTATTGGAACAACAAAGAGGCTATACTCTATTTAACACTTGGCCATGCTCCTCTTATGTGCTTCGACTACGAGAATCCGGACTAATTCTCTCTTGGCTTTATGACATGGAGTGTTATACTCTACTACCGATTACCTGGCCACGCTCATAAGTAAAAGGAAGCGAGGCGAGATCTTTTATCTTCCCTAATTACTAGCTCGAAAACTGAGCAGAGTTTTCACAAATCCTCAACTAACGACGACTGGAAACAGACAATCTCTGCGCCATCTTTATGCTATCACCTCTTACACCCGTGATAATTCGTTATCTGACAAGGGTGACTCCAAAGAATGATTTTAAATTCCCCATTCCTGGAATATAATCTGTAAGGGACTCAACCGTTTCTATACATAAGCCCGTCTAGTCTGCGCTTTATCCTAAAGTCTTCCGACCCATACCCTTCTAGGAAAACTCTATTGACTAAATGACAATCACTACCCTTTTTAACCTTAATTCTGAGAAGGTTAATGCTGCATCTCACAGGAATTTTGGCAAGTTGAAGGAAGTCTATTTACTTCTACTTCAAGGACAACAAGCCGTCTCCTTTGTACCCAAAGCACCGACACAAAACAAAAGAATCTATTCAAAACGAAATTCTTTTCGAATTTCGAAACCAACCGTGTATTGACAGAACTAAAGGAATCATCCCAAAACCCTATTCCTACCGAGACCCATAAACCACTTCGTCAACAAATGTATCGATACGAAGACAAAAGAATTCAACCAAACGAAATTCGATCCAGACCCGATAACAAACTTCTCTATCAAAAGATATGGACACGAGAACAATGAGTTTATCTAAACGTAATTCCATTCAGTGTTTACGAACAGCGTATATGGCTACCAGTAAAATACAACAACCATACTTCATACACTGTGACAATAGTATTGGAAACTAACCTGCTAAAAGTTAAGCGCTCTCTCCAGTTCGCCTAGCAATACTTCGCGCGTGTGATTTCGTGTTGTAAAAACACAAAAAAAAGAACTTCTAGAACTTTCTTTCTTACTAAATTATTTAAAACAAACTAAACCGTCCTCTTGATCAAGGCTCACTTTACAACCCTAGCCATCTTCAATTCCGCTTTTTTTTTTTTTTACAATATTTATTGCTTAACCCGCTGCACCGATAACAAAATAAACTATCCTTAATTACGACGCAATTCCTCCTTTTGCCCTTGACTTTGAAAATTACTGAACCGAACACTGCGATTTTAACTATTAATTATTCCTAAACAAAATCCGTAAACCGGATCACTAGCGCGATTGAAACATTATTTACGGAAGATACCTTCTTTCAAGGTGAGATTGATCTCAAATAACCAGGAACCAATTCTTGTTCAACTGGAATATTCTACGAAAGTCAGCACTATTTAATTATAGGCATTCAATGGCCACTCACTTCCTGTGTTATTTTATTAATTTAATCCATTTCAAACACGATACCATGCGAATCTATTTCCTCGAGGGGTAAAAATTCGTGCAGTATATCTACCTGCAAAACAAAATGGCGTCTATCTTCCCGGTGTTTGATTTAACGCAACTTTTATTCATTGATTTAAATTTTCTTAACATTGAATTCCTATCTTTTATCTCCTTTTCGTTCTACCACAATTCGCAAAATCACAAACTGACCACTGAGATAATAATTATTATTTATTCTTAAACAAAATTCGTAAACCGGATCATTTACTCGATTGGAATAATTTTTACGAAAGTTATACGCATATAACACTTTGCCTAGCCATCTACCACAACAATAAAACAATAAAACAGGGCTCCACCAAAGCAATCAAGACCTCACTAACAAAAACAACACTTCTAACTCGATCGTTCTGTTAAACAAGCAAGATTTCTCTTAGCAACGCAGTTCAAATTTACAAACAACAAACTTCCTACATCGTGTTTACAATCTACCGCGAGGCACGAGGCCAATCTCTATACAATACTATATCCTTCATAGATCCACTACTGAAAGAAACTATTCAATGCATGATTCGGCCATTGAATCAGGATCGAAACCAAAAATAACTTGCTCCAACGGAATCTTTTTAAGTAAAAGAGGAATCTAACTTAAGCGAAACTTCTACTTCTTTGCAATATTAAACCGTTGAAATTCTCCATATTTCTACAAACCGAGCACCAAGAAATGATTAATCCTTGAAAGAAAACCCGAAAAACTGGGCCAACTGAACAGCGAATTATTTCACGAAAGATAGGCGTTTCGTGCGCTTTGCCTACCCACGAACTCTCTTCATATGAGATTGGTCTCAAATAAATCGGAACACAATTCTCTTTACAACGGAATATTTAGCGAACATTAGCTAGAAAATCTATCCTTTTTCTTCCTTCGATTAACTAAAAATCTATTCACGATTCGTTAATAAACAACTTTAAAACAGTTTAACCAAAATGAAGCCCGTATACACGTGAGAACAAAAAAAAATGGCCAGTAAAAACAAATGCTGCAGACACGTGGATCAAATTTCCAAACACACAAAAAAAATACATATAAAACACTTTCCTGAAAATAAATTGTTACTTAAAACACACAAAACAAATTATAAATAAAAACCTTGTCCAACGAGAGATCAGAAATACCAGAGTAAAATACGCCGCACGTTCGGGCGTCAATATGTCACACTTCTTTCCTATTTAAAAACAATATTAAGTTGTTCACATTTCAATACATAAATTAGTTATAACACATTACCATCAAATGAGGTGTGGCACTCCCGTTCAGGTCAGCCGGTTTCTTAAAGAGGCAGGAACTCTTTAGATCTCAGGGGTTTGTTGGGTTCCTTTGACTCTGAATAACTCTCTCTCAACTCTCGCAGGGACAGGCGACACAATTAAACAAGTATAATTTGGAATGAAACAGTTTATTATATTAAAAAAAAAGAAAAAAGAAAAAAAGATATATAAAAAAAACTTGACGAAGGTCAAGAAAAAAAGTTTAAAATTGGCTAGAAAGAATGTGTTGTATTTAGCAAGGGAGATTTCAATAACAATTTGAAATTACTTTACTCGGTGGGTTTTTAGCGTGGCGACGAAATCCAACATTAATATAAAAAGGAATAATATTCACCCATAATTAAAGATGGCGTTCTGACGTTCTGTGATAGAAGAGGAAGACCGCCGTCTCAGCACGTCAGCACCCGGCCAGGTTCCGAACGGAAAGAAAAGATGCCAGCGCCGCACTCCCCATAGCAAGGAAATAGCAAAACAAGTGGTGCCAACCTCGACAAAAATCATACTCGACAATGTTGTCATCGAATAAAAATGTACCTGACTGCCCGGGTAGCTACCCTTATTTTATTGTCTTAGTATTTTAAAATATTCAAGTATTTCATAATATTTTAATCTTCCTGTTTTCAAGGCAACCACATGGTCTCGACACCACAAGTTTCATAAATTATGATATGTCGCGAATTAACAATTTCGAGGACGTGAGGTATGCAATTTATCAAATATAGTCCTGACATTGTAAAAATCAGAATTTGAGTATGAATTATACATTATAATCAAAGAACTCTACGAGTATTTTGTAAGTTGGCTACTTGGAGCTTATATTTATATTTTATATATAATTGTATCGTAAGAAAATTAATTGTGCAGTTGAATACTTAAAATAAAAACCACATCATTTACGAGTATACCACAAACACTTATTAAGATGTTGCCAAATAACAGTTTTATGACAATCTATTTCACAAATATTATTTCATCCAGTGACGAAAGTGTTGTCAGTGAGCATGTACGAGTAAAAGTAAACGAGTCAAAGGAATACTTAATTCTAAGTAAGTAACTGACTCACAAAGGAAAACTCAGTTCGGTGCGTACTTAACTGCTTTGTTAACTATTTTCTTTAACAATACTTGGCGAGCAATTAAAAGGAAAAGCTTCATAATTAACGATCAGAGGAAGGTGGCTGTTTCTGGAGCCTTTTGCAGATGTATTTAATAAATGACAATTAAAATTTCATAATTTTACGAGTAATTAGATTAATTAACGGAAATTTCGATGTAGAATTCTTCTTATAAGCGTATCAAAGAAAAGAAAATAATAACGAGCTGTTTTGATTATTGAGAGACACATAATGATCCATTTTTTCTTTGTTAAAGAATTTTTAAGGTCTCATTAAAACCGATAGTTAAAATAAAATGGTTTTATATTCCTGTACAGGAAAAAACAAATTTATAAATTAAAAAAAAAATCATTCATATGTATCGTAACCCTTCAACAAATTTGAATTGGGAATTCGAATATAGTATATAAAGTGCGTTGCTGAGAGACTACATTGTCTACGGCCTCATTAATTTAACCCTCGGGTTTCGAATCATTGGAGTAGGAACTACATTTGCTGCTTGTTATCATTTGCACACGTTGAGCGAGTGTCAGAATAGGTTAAGACAGCTGAACTTTTACCATACAAGACCTTTTAGGTACCATCGGGGACAAAAATTGAAATCCTCTGGTGAAATTTAAGCATCTTAACAACTTGGCCATAGATGTTGTCATTGATAGCAATGTGATATATAAGTATACGAGTATATTATATTCTGTAATTATACATATAATTTAAGACAGCGGAACAAATACATTTGAGAGAGATAATCTATCATAGAATCAGGGCTTGACGACCTCCGTAGCCTTAATGGTAAGATGCCTGTCTACCCTAAGCTAGCGGGTTTGATTCCTGTTTGAACCTAGATGTAAGAAAAACAGGGTTTCGGTTTGATTTTCATTTAGCACCTCTTTGGCATATTTTTATGGTTGTACTGTACATACGGAAAATGTAATACCATGCAGTAACGTACATCTCAACACATTATTCCAATCGAGATACACCCTCACCGATAGGACGTTGACGTCAGAAGTTTTTTAGCACATACCCTGGCACATGTAGACCACATTACATTAGCAATTGATAAGCAATTGTAAACTAATTAAATATGAACAGTCATTGTATAAAAAAATGTATGCCTACATTCATGGCCAGTATCATATCTGGATACCTGTAGTAAAACGACGTTAGTCCATTTTTATAAAATAAAATCATTAAAACACCTCGATTTTCAATTTTATTATCATCTACACAAGGAATATTTAAAAATATGTACTACTGAATTTATTTAATGGAAATTTAAACATTACAAAATGTCGGTTGTACTGACAAGCAAACTGTTTTAAAATTTATCTTTTCTTGTGTTTAATTTGTAACTATAAACTTAAGAACTATTAAACTTCTCAAACACTGAAAACATTAAAATCAAGGGGATTAAAATTAGTGCAACTTTACATTAATTTGTAAAAATAATTTAATCGAAATTTAAAGCTCTAAAACGGAAGATTTTATTCAATTCAATTTTTAATGATAATTTTAAACACATCTTCTAAATTGCTTGATTTAATATCTTTTAAACTGAGAAAAACAAGTACGCGATCTGCACGACAATTTGATTAAAATTTATTTTAAGCGAAGTCTAGCTCTTTGTGCTAAAAATACTAAAGAGTCTTTCGAATTGAGCGGTTTTTTAAATATTTTTTTTAATTATTGAAGTATAATGTATGAAATTCAAACACAAAAAAACGATATCCGCCAAATGTCCACCTCTTGCAGCTCCACAGATGTCCACTCTTTTGTCAAAATTTTAGATGACATTCTGGCATAATTGCGGTTCTCACTCACCAATAACGCAAATAATTTCATCCTTCAGCTCAAAAATTGATTGGGGATTATTCTTATAGACCTGATTTTTCACATAACCCCAGAGAAAATAGTCCAACGGTGTCAGATTACATGATCTTGGTGGCCAATTAACATCAACGTTTCCGGAGATTACAATATATAAAATAATTCTCAATTTGAACGCGTTGTTGTATTGTATACGACTCCATTTTTATAGGTGTCCTACATTACACTTCTCAAATGTCACAAAACTCAGGCAAGTTCGCGACGCCATCTGTGTTTTATCTAAGAATTAAAAAAACCACTCAATTTGAAAGATCCTATATAACATACTATATATGTAGGTAGATGCTTCATAGTAAGAAGAGTAGCAAAGTTTTTTGCACAAGGAGCAAGTAGCAATGTAAAATATGGCTTGAATTCACTAACAGGAACCACAATAAACAGGTTGAAAATATGACAGCTAGCCTAAAGGAGAGAAGGTGGGAGGGAAAATAAAGAGGGAGATAATTATAAAAAATATAATTGCGTCTCTATCAAAAGTAATGCAATGATACGATACAAAATTGAATGAATTTTTAAAATAAATCATTCAAGCATATCATCAATCATGTACACTAAAAGCACAGCGGAGAGATTCGAATGTTCTCGAGCTGATGGTGTCTCAGCGGCTGGACATGTGAGAAGTAGTCAGCGCGCTGCGAACATGCGTCAGCTTGGCCAGGCGGGTCAGCAGGGTTCACGTGTCTGTGATATTTGCGGGAAGCTCACATGATTCTCACAGAAGATCACATGATCGACGTGGAAGAGCAGTTCAAGATTGACGTTAGAATGGCGAGGGGAGTTCAAGATTGACTAAAAGGCCCGGCAACGACGACGACAAGCACAGCACACTAAAAGTTCTATAAATGCTCTTGCAGTGGAAGCAACTTGAAACAATATAGTTAACGGTGTCGATATGCTATTCATATAACTACTTTTTTAATTAAGAAAATCAAAATTCTTCGCTTTGACAGTTCAATAACTATTTACTCAGCGACAGTGTTATGGGGAAGGCGCGCTAGAGGGAGACCAAAGAAAGCATGGTTGGAACAAGTGAATTATATTATGAAAGGAGGAAATGTAAGATATCAGAAAATAATTGAAGTTATATGAAGATATACATATATATATGGAAGAAGTGAAATATGTGTATCGAGATAGAAAAGTCTGATGTTCTGTCCTGATATCCGCAACAGCGGGTTGGTATGAGAACGAAACTGGTATGGATATAAATCCTCAATGCTTAATGATTGGGGTTAAAGATAAAGTTGTCTCTAGGCAACGTTCTTAAACGTGTCTGCTTAACCAATTTGGATATATATGGTATAGGACTACCATAACATAAGATTGAATTAATTCAATACGCCTTTTTTACGGAAGTTTTATCATTGAAAAATATTTTGAAATCTTTTTAGTCCGTTTAAAAATCTAAAACGTATCGTAAAAAGTGCCTGAGAATGAAATCGAAGCCTTCATTAGACGAATCAATGAACGGGGCTTCTCGCCTCCCGCGGTGAACGCTACTATATCACTCCGCACCCAGCGCCATAAATCTTGGATCCCAGAATACTGAGTTGTGTTCGCTAAGCGCCATTTTGGTGAGAGGTTTAACTTTAAATCATGCAAAATAAAGAATAATATTATGAAAAGTAAAAAATATCGTTCTTAAATTATGTATAAAATACTGGTATATTTTAAACTCTTATAATTTATTTTGATATTTTTTGTGTTTATTTATCCACATTTTGTGGGGTATATTATAACATTTATGTTATTTTTTAATTTGCTGAAATCTTTCTTCTGGAAAGATTCTGCGTTACAATGTTTGTTTTAATACGGTGAATTTAAAATACGTTAAAACAACTAACATAACAAACATATAGTGCAAACATGAGTTGAAGGCGTGGTAGAGCTTTCTCTACCACCAAGGAAAATATGGTTGGAGTAAATTAATGATATTTTGTAAGAAAAAAATATAATGAGTCAAAGAAATCGTAAGAGTCGTACGAGAAGATATATATGTTAGATGTGGAAGAGGTGAAATATGGGTGTCGAGATAGAAAAGTGTTCTGTTTTCTTTGCCTACCACTACAGGTAGGTATGTAACAATGTAGTATGTTAATATGCACACATACCTACACTAAAGCAATGACAAAAAATAGGTTTGAGAGACATAATCATCGAAAAGGTCTGAGCTTACTCGTATCTCATTAAATCCTCACAATAGAGAAACATCCCTACCAATTGGAGGGCGAGTTTTTCAGTATATACCTTTGTATACTTATATAGTACCATATAACAATAAAACGAATGATAATAACTAAACACGATTATATTAAAATTTTAAATATTAATAAAACACAACATTTATAAATTAATTTGTTTGAGAATTAAGTATAGCATATTTATGAATACTGTCACAAATTGTGTGTTTATGAGTAACATGAATTATGCTTAGTACTAATCATGAAAGACGCGATAATCCAATAAGTTAGTATCATTTGACAAATGTCGAAATTTTTAAAAGTACGTGCAAGTTATTCTGTTTTATATATTGTATTTTATCTTGAACAAAATCCAGTAACTCCGTTTTTTAAAATAGGCGAACTAGGATTATTTGTGCCACCAAACTAAATACGTTATGAAATTATATGAATCAATATACTCGTAATAAAAACAATTTAAAAATTCAATTATCTCAAAATCATATAATTTCAACGACGACTCTTATATGGAAAGCATGTTGTATTATTTTACAGTGTGTCAAAAGTAAAATATATTTTTATAGATTGTTTTAAATTTATTTTGTTTATATTAATTTGGAAATTTATAGTACTACAACACAATGAGTGGGTTTATTACCTAGTGACAATCTCTTTAAAAAAATTGTAACTCTTGCTAGATATTAGGTAATAAAGGTTTAAGGCAGATAAAAACAGAGAAAACAAAGAAAAAATACAGAAAAACTTGAATCAGAAAATTTAAGTATAAAATTAAGAAATGAAAAGAATGTTTACAAAACGTTTATTTGAATATCGCCAATGAGTCGCAAAGGGAAAATAGAATGGAGAATAGGGAAAACACGATACGTCATTGAAGATAAATACGTTGGAATATTTACATTGATTTTTATAGCGCTGTTTATGAGCTAATTTAAGTGAAAGTCTTAGTGCAGGTTTATGTAAACCTAATACATATTTTCATAAATATATATATTTATATTGTTTCATTTATAATTTGTAAATAACTATGCCTAAACTTTCCGTTTTCAATATTCAATATTTTATGAGGTGCATAACCGCGCGGTATCGTACTGGACTTCCGTGCGGAAGGTCGTCGGTTCGAACCCCGCGCTGTGCTACTCCCCTCGAACGACACAGGCCCTTTTTACGCCTAATGTTCGAGGGTATAAGGATATCTATGACTTCGGTCTTAGCTATTATTTTAAAAGAAAAAAAAATATTTATGTATTATATTTGACGTCAGTCTTATTTTCCTTAATAACTTTTCGTCCCCTAACAGCATAATATATTACTTCAGATTAATCTTTTCATAACTGTTTTAATAACTTAATAATAAAAATTGTAATTTTGATAGCCGACTTAAGATTATTTTTCAATTTATTGTAATATAAAACGTAAACATGTTTTATGGATATACATATTCGAGATTTAAATAATTATTACTAAATCACATATGTCATAAAAGATTCGTTACTCTTTCAAATATAAAGGGCTATAATAAATCTACCGCCCAACGCCCGAAATTTCCTTTTACCACAGTTTTCAATAAAACAATAGTTTGGAGAGGCCTCACCTACTTACCAAGCTATAAACCACTCGCATAAGTATTCCGAATGTCCGTTTCAAACCTCAATACTTAACCAAAACTAAAATAATACGTAATAAACACAGCCGTATTACGAATTCCGTACCATGCTATTTTTACTGAAACAATATTTCAGTAAGCACCAGAATGATTTGATATTAATTACGGTTTTTGCAAGAAAAGTGAAAATATTTCTATAGTGAGCTGGACAAATTTACGAACCTTATTATTAACGATTTTTCGTGAAGTTTGCTGTTTTTCGTACACATTTTAACAGGCCAACATGTTGAAAAGTATAAAGTTTTTAATCAGCAGAGTCGGTTCTAGCGATTTTGTAATATAGGAAGCCAATATTTTAATGTACATTGTCAGGACTTGGGTACGGTCGAACAATTAGCTTATTGCAGTTAAAAATAACCATTAAAAATAGTGAACCGGGAGAATCAAAAACAAAGGAGACGAGCTTCTATTGTAACATGGCTCGGTGTCGAATTTCTCTTCCCTTTTTTCAAAAGAATGCAGAACGTTTGTCTTTGTAAAGATCTGTAATGGGTGTTCCGTCTACGATCTGTTTTATTGCAGTCACAGATAACTATTGTTACTAAGAAAAGACAATAAAACTTTGCGCAAGATATATTTCGAGGGCGAAGGCGCTTTTATGATCGCGATTGTTAGGCGAGAAGAAAGGGTCAAAAAATTTCTCTTCTCCTTTCTAAAGAAATACGTCGCGCTTAATTTATTACGGACATAGTTAAATATTGAAAACAACGGCTGAGAATAACAATTCACTCGAGATACATTCAAAAAAGAAGGGTCCAGTATTGTCTCTTAAACAATAAGTTTCACCGGATGTTATACAAAAAGGATTCTCGACTTAATTACGCTGTGAAAGTTTAAATAGACTATTCATTGGCAAAATAACGTTCGGCCGGACGAAAAGATTTATGATTTTTTTTAACGGTCGCGAGGGACTTTCTATAGTTCCAAAATGGCGGCGCTTGGCTGAGATCCCTTAAATTAAGGGACCGCGATCTTCCGACATTCATTCTCGCCACGAAGTTGCCTAGCCATCATCATTTTCGTCTTAAACGCCGTTTCGCGAACTTGAACAAGCTTTTCTCACATTTGATTGTTCATTCTTAATTTGATACAATTTGTCCGGTAAATTCTGGATAATCTACATACGGGGATCTTGTTTCATCTCAGTCTTTTGATTGAGCAGATTCTGGACTGTTGTCCAAACGACGATCTCGAGTTAGGCGTACAACTCATTCGCGGATCAAAGTTAACTGATTCTATCAGCAATATCGAGTGCGCGCCAGATTCTGGAGTCTTCAAGGCTGGACCGAGTCGTGTGACTGTATTACGGCACGAATTGGCGGTCGGCAACCACTGAGGGAATTTCTTCACATCAGCGGCCCTGTAGTAACAGTATAAGGTCAGAGGGCCATATACGAGTCGACCTGGTCATACACTTGAAGCGGATCTGGGATAATACATTGTGTCTTGTATTGGAGTAAGATCAACCTTATTTATCCTCTTTTGCTTGTCATTTTATGGTGACAATTGAGTATTCTAGAGATTGGCGATATCTAATCTTTGAGAATTGCACAATCCGCAACGGACTGTTGTGAGATTACCCCTGATAATAAATTGCTTCGACTGCCTGTCCATCTGAAAGGCTAAGCGGAGTAGCAGAGAGTAATCTGCCCATTTGATTTTCCTGACGGAGTATCAGCTCGTCAGGATTAAATATATAACCAATTAACAGCAAATATGTGTTTCATTATGTATTTATACCTACCCAAGCACTGACGAATGCCTACCTCTTCCCACGACATCTTGAGATCTTATTGAGCCTTGTTTTACCTATACTGAGCTACCGGAGTAAGAGTCATACATTGTAACATCCAGGCTTTTAGTAATCCAACGGAATTAATTAAAGGGTTAAAAGTCTGAAACTGACCGCCCTTCAACGTGGGGCCTCGAGGTACGTCGTCGAGCTTGGACGGTATAATTTGTATTTTTATGTTTTTTTTCCTTTCTTTCTTCTTTTGGTACTAGAATAATTTGTGCATTACTGTATTGTATACTGTGTATTTGAATTTTATGTTTTTTTCTTCTTTTTTCTCTTTTCGATTTGAATATCTTGTGCATTACTTATTGTATACTGTGTATTTGAATTTTATGTTTTTTTCTTCTTTTTTTTTCATTTTTCGATTTGAATATCTTGTGCATTACTTTATTGTATACTGTGTATTTGAATTTTATGTTTTTTTTTCTTCTTTTTTCGATTTGAATATCTTGTGCATTACTTTATTGTATACTGTGTATTAGAATTTTATGTTTTCTTCTTTCTTTTCTTCCTTTTTTTGATATTCGAAATTTTGTGCATTATTGTATCGTATACGGTGTATAATTTTGTTATATTATTTTTGATTAACTGCATATAACTCGGTAAAGAATTGAAAGCAATTCAGGACCGCTAAAACGACAAAGCATAGGCTTTGTACTTCAGTCAAGTCGGTCGGGCGGAAATTGATTCAAATACCGTTTGTTTGGCGGTCATTTTGTGTATGAGTTGAGGATTTTATTTATTAAATAAAATATAATAACCAACTAATAACGTGCGGTTGATAAAAGCTGTGCGAGTGTAGGTAGTTATTTTCTAAAATTAGAAAAAATCGAGTTGAGCGTAGTTTTACGAGGAGTATAATCTCGAATTTGGCCGGTAATCGGATAGGCAGAGCTAGTGGAACGCCATAGTTTCTTGTGATTGGCCGGGTGATTAGCAGCTGATAGAAGTTCCTTGTTGCATTGGCAAGGAATAATTCGTTGCGTTTTCTTTCCGGTTGGATAGAGTTAGTGGCGTATTCCGGAGTTTGGATCGCTTTGAAGATTTTTAAATCATCAACAAAAAATAGAAAATTTAGAGCACTAAGTTTGCCAACTATAACATTATTCGTTCAGAGCCGTCCGGCTGTTTCACTAATTAAGTTTGACGAATATTAGCTGTCGTACATCTGGTCGGCGAGATTAGTAGTAGACCGGTGTTATAATAGCGTGGCCGGGTGATCGAACTTATTGAATTATTCTATTTTAGGCCTTTAAGGTAGAGTTGTTTTCTTCGATTACATGCGATAGGAATAGCCTAGAAAATTTAGAGCACTAAGTTTGCCAACTATAACATTATTCGTTCAGAGCCGTCCGGCTGTTTCACTAATTAAGTTTGACGAATATTAGCTGTCGTACATCTGGTCGGCGAGATTAGTAGTAGACCGGTGTTATAATAGCGTGGCCGGGTGATCGAACTTATTGAATTATTCTATTTTAGGCCTTTAAGGTAGAGTTGTTTTCTTCGATTACATGCGATTGGAATTTCTGGTGAAGGCTATTCCTGAGATTGGGAACGCGTATTAATAACAGCGTGGCCTAGAGTCTTTGGGATTTCTAATCTTTCAGATAGAACTCTCACCCTGCTAGCTGAGGATAAGTCCACAATGAGTCCTATTGACAATATTACGAGTGCAACTAAGGAGAGATTGATTGGGGAATTGATGGAGAGGGGAATCACTCCGGGTAACAAACTCCCCAGGTTGCGTCGGCAAGCATGGAACTACAATCGGGGCCTCGTTCACTCTCCTACAGAAGAGGTTATATTGCCTCAAAGGTCTAAGGCACATGTTAATTTGCGAGGAGCCCCGGAATTTTCTATGGAACTGGTTTCCGGAGCGACAGCCCCTCGTTCGGACTCTTCCTTGCCATTTACCGGGTCTTGCCCTTCAAGAGACTTGGAAATGTTGCCGTCTCATGGCGCTAGAGGTAATCAATTACCTCCATTAAATATCAATTTTTCATCGTGGCCAGTGGATCCGTTTAATGGCTCGGGTAGCGTACGTCAGTTTTTGGTTAGGCTCGAGGAAATAGCACACGCACGTAGGTTCGATGTAGACTCTCTCTCTCCCGTCCTACCTGAATTTTTGCGCGACAGAGCCCTGACCTTTTTCAGGATTACGTATAGGAACCCTATGAGATGGGCTACATTGAAGGCACATTTTTTGGAGAGGTTCGAATCTGAGAGTTTTATGATAGATAGAAAGCTGGATATTTGGGCATCCAAGCAGGGTCACGAAGAATCTTCCACCGATTATATCTCCCGAATTTTGGAGGTAAACAGTACACTGGACTCTGCCTTGACGGAGGTGGAGCTGTTACAGGTGTTCAAGAGAGGGCTTCACGTTAGGTTTAGCTCAGTCCTTGTCAGTACGCGGCTTTCGTCAGTACGAGAGATGGAAAGAGTATGTGCCTCTTTCGAACAAATGAACAGGAGTGGTGAGGTATCACCCCGGCCGCTGCAGATGCAGCCAAGGGTAAGGGCACGTGTGTCATCCGTCTCACAGAAGGGTATCGGTAGAGGGCCGACCTTGTTGAGGTGTTTCTTGTGCAATCTTCCGCATCATATTGCCCGCGACTGTCCGCACAAACCACTTATCCAGGAGGAACCGGATAAGTCGCCAAGTAATCGCGTAAGGAGTCGTGCCGAGACTTCTAGACCTTTTACTTTGCTGACGGATACTTCGCGTCCGCCGCCAAATTCTTAATTCCAAAAAACAGGTAGGGGACCAACCCGGTCAAGGTAATTCGGAACTAGGGGGTTGGTCAAATACAATAGAATTAGGAAATAATAGCCGTAACCTTAGTGCCATAGAAATTTCAAATGCTAGGGATGAGACACCCTATCTTCATTGTGAAATTCAGGGCTCACCATTTAGGGCGTTGCTAGATTCAGGGGCAGCAATTAACGTAATAGGGGGTAATTTGTACAAGAATTTTAAGGACTTACGGTTTATTATGCGAACTGCTGAGGGAGTTGTTCACACGGCTGATAGTCAGGGACATCGAGTGCTGGGTACAATCCAGTTGCCTTTACATTATGACCACCAAACTGTGTTGGTGGAATTCCAGGTAGTTCCTTCTTTAGATACTTGCTTGGTGCTCGGTATTCCCTTCTTGAAGCGTTCCGGGCTTACGCCGGAATCGTTTTCTCATTCGAGTAGGAGTTAATGGCTCAATAATGCCTCCATTGTTCCGAAAAAGGATGCTTCTGCTCGAATCGTATTGGACCCCGCAAACTAAATTCCGTGACGCAGACGGACTGTTATCGGTTACCTAACATTAACTGAATTCTCGATAATCTTCGAGATACGCGCTACCTCACTGCTTTAGATCTGAGCCATGAGTTTTGGCTAATGCCATTAAGCAAAGAGTCTAAATGTAAGACGGCATTCTTCGTAGAGGGCCGGGGACAATATCGGTTTGTGGTCACCCCATTTGGCTTAAAAAACATTCCTGCTGAGATGCAACGAATGATGGAACAATTGTTCGCCGATCAGGGTGACCAGGGTTCTGTACCATGTTGGTTTAGTGATATGCAAACAGGACTGAGAGTCTTGGAGATAATTAATTATTGACTTTATTGATCTCAGGTAAAGGCTTGAGAGTTATAATTCTTGTGTGTTTTTCCGTATCTGATTATCTGCCATGCATACATCTTATTATCCTGAATTGTATTTTTTTTTTGTTGCATTAATTATATTTATAATTTCATTTCTGTTAGTATTGTATTGTATTTGTGCCTATGTATTGTATTTGGTATTGTGTTCCTTTGAGGTTGCCTTCTAGACGTACGGCTATAATTGTTTATGCCTGTGCGTGTATTAGGAAGCCGTACTACAGGGTTATACAAATCCGAATTTTGCGATGACGCATGCAAATGTCTAGGTCATCTTACGTACCGCGACGAACTCATGAGGGTTCCTAGTAGAGAGTAATATTGTAGAAGTTTCATAACCAGCGGCATGGTAAATAAGTTAGAATTTTACTCGTATTACCCGTATATTGTAGTTAGTTCAGTTTAATTTTCGAAACAACGCCTAGCCTTGCGGTAAGCTCGCCAGCCATAAGCTTCATGATACCGCAGATGTAATAGAAACCTAGATCGCTGATTAATTAGTACAAGTATGTCACCAAAGGACAAAAAACTTTGAATTTTTTTCTCTCACAAGGGTATTACCCACCCTGATTTTTAGAACGTCTACATATATAGCGCGTTGTGACAACTTTAATGTGCTCGGGCAGGAAATCAGAGACCTTAGGGCACATGTCTGTATACAAGCGAGCGAGTATACCATGCAGTATTGAAGCATATGTTCGTTTAACCTCCTTCATCGGGAGTGGAGCATGTTTTCACGATGCTGGCCGTAGTATAAAGTTGGCTAGTGGTTTAAACTTCATCCTTGAGATGGCGTCATCGAAAACTATTAGTTAAAGGTATATGAGGAATAAATATCCCCGCCATGATCCGCAGAAGACTAGTATAGGAGAGGTTTAATTCCTCATTAATTACGTGTTCGTCAAGTGGTTTAGAGTAAACCAATGCGAGTGATGCGAACACCTAGGGAAGGATTGTTCATGCCTCAATGATACTGTGAGAATAGCAAGATGAGTTCACCTTTCTTCTCATCGCCATAATCTCTACCCTGCCCCATCATGGATCGTTCTCCGAATAGAGGGGCCGTGCCGGAAGAACGTTTTGTTCGCACTTCTTGCGATAACTAATGGTATAAGGCAAAGGGAATAACCTTTAGGTTAAAGGTACAGATAGGTAGTGGCAGGCTGGAAGCTAAGCGCTGCTTGGTGTAGTTTACACCTAGGTTATAAACCACCTAGTTGGACAGGTGGTATGGAGAGGGTATTTTAGCCAATCAAACGCTGGGCGATATTTCAGCAACAAATTAGCGCCCCGATTTGTCAAGTGTGTGGTCACAAGGTAAATTTCCGACACAATATATGAACTGTCTGACCTGAAGGGGAAAGTGGCAGGTAAATTTCGCGTCAAAGACATCGCCAAGGTGGAATAAAGGCTCCATTACGGTGAATTGACGCGAGAGCTGCCGTGGCACTTGTGGTAATTCAGTTTTACCAAATTAGGTTTCCATGTTCCAAGAAAAAAAATATGGTGGCGCTCAATAGACCATGCGCTGGACAATGAGTGGTGATTTTTGCTGATAGCATAGCGTTTGTATGCGCGTCTTTTGATAGAGCGTCGACGCTCACTTGCTCATGATGTCACATTGGATACATCCTTACCAATTCCTTATCCTGTTCTATCAAGGGTCGCTCACCTGGCACTAGGTCGTATAGGTTGAATGGAAGGCAGCTCCATGATAGGGAATGAGTGGGGTTGCTACAGGGGTTTGGGAAGTGCTGCTGGGAAGTATGAATGAAAAGGATTGGGTGCGTGCTTTGGTGGGGGGGCTTTCGATGGAATATCCTTTAATTGTGAGGCTTCGGCCAATGAATTTTACTTTTTTTCTTTTTCCATGTTTTTATTGTGTATTGTCAGTCCGGTCTAGGTGGGCAGGCGTCCGTGACGCCATCGGTACCCGGAGGTGCATAGTATGGTATGACTACGTCATGCACATCTTGGCTCCGCCCGTTGGTTCTGCGGCCGTCGCACCGACGACAGAGGTGGGCGCTCGTGGACCATTGGTACGGGGACGTCCATGGCAGTGTGTATGGACTCCGCCCTTTGGGTCTGCAGGCGTCACACTGGTGACAAAGGTTTTATTGTCAGTCCGGTCTAGGTGGGCAGGCGTCCGTGATTCTGCGGCCGTCGCACCAACGACAGAGGTGGGCGCTCGTGGACCATTGGTACGGGGACATCCATAGTGGTATGTATGGACTCCGCCCTTTGGGCCTGCAGGCGTCACACTGGTGACAAAGGTTTTATTGTCAGTCCGGTCTGGGTGGGCAGACGTCCGTGACGCCATCGGTACACGGAGGTGCATAGTATGGTATGACTACGTCATGCACATCTTGGCTCCGCCCGTTGGTTCTGCGGCCGTCGCACCGACGACAGAGGTGGGGCGCTCGTGGGCACCATTGGTACAAGGATGACCGTAGTTTTCTGCGTGGACATCATGTACAACTTGGCTCCGCCCTTTGGGTCCGCGGGTGTCGCACTGGTGACAACGGTTGTGGAGTAGGCTCCAACCAATCAGCGAAAGGCTTACGGATGGCCTATATACATCCAGTGGAGGCTTACGGATGGCCTTTATACATCCAGTGAGGGGCTTACGGATGGCCTATATACATCCAGTGGGGGTTGTTGAGTGTGACTCCAACCATGGGCGTCATGAACCCAAATTGGCATGTGCTCCCGGTCTAGGTGGACGCTCATGGCACCGTCGGTGTCCGGATAACCATGGTATTTTATGGATCATGCGAGTTTTGGCACCGTCCGTGACGTGTGTGGGCGTCGCACTGACGACTCTGGCTAGCACGAGAATTGGCACTAAAGGGATGACGATCCCCGAGGTGATGATATTATAAACACATATTTGCTGTATTGTATAACCAAGTGTAACTGTTTCTTGTCAGTTTTTAGACCTGGAGGAGGCCTATAGTCAGATGTCGCCCCTATGAGTGGTGTCTCAGGGCCGTGTAATGGAAAATCGTATGTTAAATGTGTCTTATATAGTCTCATTATTGATATGTCGCCAGACCTGTATCTTGCAATATCAAAGATCACCAGACAAGCGGGAGGAAACTCACCTTGCTTCCTTAATTTAAGTGATTAGGTTAAGAAACTAAATCAGTGCCCCTAAAAGTGCAGACTGTCGGATCCGGTTCTGGGGAAGCCGTTGTGAACTAACATAATTACTATTAAGTAACTTGATCTGTTTTTGGGCATTACTCTTGTGAGTGTGTTGCCTTTGTAATTTTAAATGTTTGTACATTTTTCTATTGTAAATTAATAAGAATTATTATGTGTAACCATGCTGTAGAGAAGGCGATAGTATCTGTTCTTGAACATTACTCTTGTGACTGTGTTATCTTTGTTATCCTAAATGTTGTATGTTTCTTTTTTTTTGTAAAAATAATAATAAGACTTATTATGTGTAACCATGTTGAGGGGAAGGCGATAATTGATGTTCTCCTGTATTGTGCCTTGCTCTATAAAATGTTTAACTGTTTCCAGGTGTTCTTAGATAGGGAAGCCCTGAGAGTTAGTTTTTCGTGGTTTCCTACTCTTTTCGCAAATGCAGGGGCTTATTAAATCGTCCACGAGCGTATCCGGCATGACCCAGTAACGTCATGCCCTTTAGCATAGTATCTAATCCTTGTTTCGGCGGGCAGGTGTATGACCAATTGACACAGGGCCGTAATCAGTACTTGAATTATTTTTTATTTTTTTTAATTTTTTTTTTTTCTTCAGTAACATAAAATGGAGTGTCAGGACTTGGGTACGGTCGAACAATTAGCTTATTGCAGTTAAAAATAACCATTAAAAATAGTGAACCGGGAGAATCAAAAACAAAGGAGACGAGCTTCTATTGTAACATGGCTCGGTGTCGAATTTCTCTTCCCTTTTTTCAAAAGAATGCAGAACGTTTGTCTTTGTAAAGATCTGTAATGGGTGTTCCGTCTACGATCTGTTTTATTGCAGTCACAGATAACTATTGTTACTAAGAAAAGACAATAAAACTTTGCGCAAGATATATTTCGAGGGCGAAGGCGCTTTTATGATCGCGATTGTTAGGCGAGAAGAAAGGGTCAAAAAATTTCTCTTCTCCTTTCTAAAGAAATACGTCGCGCTTAATTTATTACGGACATAGTTAAATATTGAAAACAACGGCTGAGAATAACAATTCACTCGAGATACATTCAAAAAAGAAGGGTCCAGTATTGTCTCTTAAACAATAAGTTTCACCGGATGTTATACAAAAAGGATTCTCGACTTAATTACGCTGTGAAAGTTTAAATAGACTATTCATTGGCAAAATAACGTTCGGCCGGACGAAAAGATTTATGATTTTTTTTAACGGTCGCGAGGGACTTTCTATAGTTCCAAAATGGCGGCGCTTGGCTGAGATCCCTTAAATTAAGGGACCGCGATCTTCCGACATTCATTCTCGCCACGAAGTTGCCTAGCCATCATCATTTTCGTCTTAAACGCCGTTTCGCGAACTTGAACAAGCTTTTCTCACATTTGATTGTTCATTCTTAATTTGATACAATTTGTCCGGTAAATTCTGGATAATCTACATACGGGGATCTTGTTTCATCTCAGTCTTTTGATTGAGCAGATTCTGGACTGTTGTCCAAACGACGATCTCGAGTTAGGCGTACAACTCATTCGCGGATCAAAGTTAACTGATTCTATCAGCAATATCGAGTGCGCGCCAGATTCTGGAGTCTTCAAGGCTGGACCGAGTCGTGTGACTGTATTACGGCACGAATTGGCGGTCGGCAACCACTGAGGGAATTTCTTCACATCAGCGGCCCTGTAGTAACAGTATAAGGTCAGAGGGCCATATACGAGTCGACCTGGTCATACACTTGAAGCGGATCTGGGATAATACATTGTGTCTTGTATTGGAGTAAGATCAACCTTATTTATCCTCTTTTGCTTGTCATTTTATGGTGACAATTGAGTATTCTAGAGATTGGCGATATCTAATCTTTGAGAATTGCACAATCCGCAACGGACTGTTGTGAGATTACCCCTGATAATAAATTGCTTCGACTGCCTGTCCATCTGAAAGGCTAAGCGGAGTAGCAGAGAGTAATCTGCCCATTTGATTTTCCTGACGGAGTATCAGCTCGTCAGGATTAAATATATAACCAATTAACAGCAAATATGTGTTTCATTATGTATTTATACCTACCCAAGCACTGACGAATGCCTACCTCTTCCCACGACATCTTGAGATCTTATTGAGCCTTGTTTTACCTATACTGAGCTACCGGAGTAAGAGTCATACATTGTAACATCCAGGCTTTTAGTAATCCAACGGAATTAATTAAAGGGTTAAAAGTCTGAAAACATACTGCAGAATTAGATCCTTCGCTTGTGCATCCAAAGGAGTCAAATAAAACTATGTCAAATAAGGTGCTATGTCCAGAACTTCCGTCACACCCTTATTTGCTCACAAGTGTGAATGAGGAATTGGGGAGCACACTGTTTATCACCTATAAGCTTGAACTAAACGCTAGGCGGTTTTGTCCAGTACTGCTTGCAGATTTATTTCAGCACAAGTTTCTGTGATGACAATGTGCTCCTCAAGAAGATAACAGCCTTTTTTTGTATTCAAATGAACTATTAATCGATGGAGAAATGTGATCTCCAGCCTTCAAAGCCCACTTCTTTGTCTGTTTGTATGCGTGAGTTGTAGACTTGGATTCTATAAAATAAGGTAGTGCTTCATCACTAGTCAACTCTCTATTAAATTCCACGGAACTGTTTTTTTATTACATGTAGATTTTCCGGACCCCAATTAGTGTCTTTTATCACTTTCGCTAAATTTCGTTGGCCTGTTGAACGTACAGCTACTTCCGCAGCCGTCACTAATTCGCTGACACTTCGTGACTGGAGGAGGTCTTCCACTCGACGTTTCTTCGTCTTAAAAGACGAATCTTTGAAGTCATTCTGGGGTCTTCCTGGAAGAGTAGCTACATCTGATGATGTATGAGGCTGTGTAGTGTGAGTAAACACGCAAAGTTGAATATCTCCAGCATCCAACCAGCTTTTATTTTTGACCATAAAGCACTCTAACGTTTTTCCGGTAGCCGTCCATCTGTCCGTAATTTTTGAGGAAAAGTTGGCTATTTTCAACTTTATTCCTCTAATTGATTCGTCAGTAGCATAATTGAGGCAAAATCTATTCGATATGAAGTCGACTAGATGGATGTTACGATCATTTTTTAAATGTTTAATCCATTCTTCGAAAACTTACATTTTAGAGAGAGAGTAAATGTTAAAAAAAAATAATAATAGTTGTAATCGAGTGTGCAGCTTTAACCCTACATTACTAAAATTGTGAATGTTGTGGCTAAGACATATCCAAAATCTAGCCCAGGTACGTCCGAGTACATATAAGTTCCGGACGTTTAAAGTTGTTAAACAACGAAAAAAAAACAGTGTAAATTTACCTTTTTTTCCAAATGTACTTTTACATAATAAAATATACATAAGATTAATGTAAATGAAAAAAATTCAAAACTTACCCTCAGTAACAAAATTCATCACTTAAACTTCTGTAAAATATTGTATTACTACTGTGAGATGTAATTGAAAGTGCAGCGAAATTGCAACTGAATCATTTACCTAGTTCCGCTTTTACCGTCTTCGTACTTTGGGTTATAATGACTCATTACTGTGAAATGTAAGACACCAAAAATTCTTAGAATCCTTGCCTCGAAAGGGTTCTATACATTAATTATCTATCAATTCTTGGAAATCTAGATATGACTTTTGTCCACCTAGCATGTTCTAGGTGAAACACAGTGTGGCGACCTTCCACACAGAAATCCAGTGCATTACCCCACGGCCATGCACTTCAAAATATAAACTCAATCCAACTTTTCTTTTCTTGGTCTTCCCTTACTACACCTTCCAGCTCAAATAAGCACTGTACATTTCGTATACCACAATTATATGTGTATGTATTGAAAAAGGCTAGTTTACTTGGTTGGAATATGTGTAGAGAATGCAAGATGACCGTACCCTGAAATGATAGTTTAAGTTGATGCCCAGAAAAAATATCTCGCAGGAAGGTCTAGGAGGACATGGAACTGGCAGGCGAATGGACTTTTTGTATTTCAACTGAAATAAGAGACATACTTCAGCTGGATTAAGAGTTTTCGAGGGGATCCAGGACCAACTCACTTGAAAAAGTATTGTGGTAATGATGAAGTTACAACCCTGATACAACAGGGGCAGAAAAAAACAAGGAAGAAAAATGTTATGATAGATGTTCCCAATAAAACATAATTATCGTGAACGTTTACATAGTGTGGTCAATTACAAAGATGTTCGTTAATTAGTAAGTACATTTTACGTTATTTTTAATATTTTTTTCGAGAGTGTTAATTTATAAGTAGTATTTATATGTATACAATTTTTTTCAACTTGAAGTTTCCTTTTTAACTGATAAATAACCAGGACACAAATTATTAAGAGCTGTTTCATAGTAAAATGAGATCTATTGAGTACCAATGAGTATTACTAGATAAATCAAGACTTTTAAGAAGGTTTGAAAGTGAAAACATGTTAGTATTGTGCTGATATGATTGTCTTGTGTGAGTGAATTGCATGCTCAATATCGATACGGTTGATTGTATTATCTAAATGTGCAGGCGGAACATGTGGTATTGTCACCGGACATTGACAATGAACCGTGATAGCTGTTTCCCTAACAGAACTTAACCAAAATATACCCGACTCGCAGTCCATACACAACGCCTACATGTTCAACCATATCAAACCATCGCTACACACTTACACACTTACACACACACACACACACACATACTTACACACACAAATCAGCGCGTGTAAGTAGTTACCCATTTCACACTTACATAAAAAGAAAAATAAACACAATGTGTTGAAAACGATGTGAATTTAACTAAATAAATATGACCTCGGTATAAACTGAAGAGTAAGGCATGGTATACAAAAGGGGTGCATGTCATAACATTATAGTTACTTTAAGTCGTAGGGTTACTTCTGACCGAAAACAAAAAAAAACAAACACACGAACATGCACACGCTTGCGTTGATATGATTGTCTTTGTGTGTGGATTACATTACATGCGAGCGCACCCACTCACGCACGCATGTAATGTAATCCGCATACACACACACATACACACACAAACACATACGCACACACCATCGCGGGTGCACATATAATCACAGATAATCATAACATCGAAACACTTTTATATATTATAACAATATGGATACAAATTATTTTGTATATGAGACCGATTGTGCCTTAAACTGTAAGATATCATCTCCCATGTATATATCACACAAATCTCCAATATCACAAATGTATCTCCTATAAAAACAAACAGGTTGATACATCAAATGAGTCTGGATTAGAAAAGCAGTATCTGCCATTTGATAATGTTATAAATGTGTGGGACTAGTGTATGTGGAAAACAAATTAAAAATATCTAAGAGGTAAGTTCGAAATATTATAACTCATAATGTTCTTATCTCGCGATATAAACTTTATGATATATGAGCGGTGTCTTTTGATAAAAGGTATAAAGTATTTTTGAAAAACACGAAGCAAACATTTTTTGAAACATCGCATTTATCAAAGTCCCCGCATGACGCCTGGGTAGTAGTAAGAGTATAAGTACTGTGGCGTTTCTTCTGATGTTGTCTCTTTCTCAAAAAAATATACTGGAGAAATAACTGAGAATTCCTGAGATACGTATTTATCAAGACTTTTTCCAAAAATTAATGGCTTCCTAAAATTTATTTCCACTTTTATATACGCCTGACCATTTTTTTTTCTTTATCTTATATTAAAAATGAAAAGTTTACCTTCAAAATTGAGTGAATGACTAATGCGAATATTGAGTATGTGTAAAAAATAAGGACAAATAAATTAAATGTTTTTGAGGAATGAGACTACTTAGTCACAGGCCTTGCCAAGTGAAGTGTTTCTTTTCCACAAAATGGTGATTTTTGTATACGGGATTTTTGTATTTGACGGGATTTCTTTGCACTAAATATATTGAAATTGTAAGTGATACATTTAACAGTTTATTTATTAAATACAACGAAGGGCTTTTTATTGATTAATATTAGGTCCTTACATATGAAATTGGCGTTTTGTTTGGGAAGAACATAAAGTTGATTTTTTTTAATATAATATATTTATTTAATCAAAGTATGTACCATTGCTATCTATGCACTTTTGCCATCTCATAGGTAGTTCATCGATCCCTTTACTAAAAAAACCATTCGGACGGGAATCAATAAAATCTTTGAAGTCGGTTTGGACTGCCCCATCGGAGTTGAATTTTTTCCCTTGCAAGAAGTTATCCAAATTTCGAAAAAAATAGTAATCTGTTGGGGCAAGGTCCGGAGAGTACGGTGGATGTCTTAGACATTCCAATTGAAGCTCTTCTAATTTGGTAGCCGTCTGTTGTGCAGTGTGTGGTCTAGCGTTATCATGAAGCAGCAGTGGCCTAGAGCGATTAACCAGCCTCGGTTGTTTAGCAGCTAGCTTTTCCATCATGGTTTGCAGTTGCTGACAATAGACATCTGCCGTAATCGTCTGGCCAGATTTAAGAAAGCTGTAGTGAACGACACCAGCACTAGTCCACCAAACGCTCACAAGTAACTTTTTTGGAGTCAATTTTCGCTTGGGGCATGGTTTGGCTGGTTCGGCAGGGTTCAGCCATTGCGATGAGCGCTTCCGATTATCATACAGGATTCACTTTTCATCACAGGTAATGATTCGATTCAAAATCCCTTCATTATTGTGCCGGTTGAGTAATGCAACGCAGCAGTCAACGCGCGTTTGTTGATTTGCTTCACTCAATTCGTGAGGTACCCACCTTTCAAGCTTTTTCACCTTCCCAATTTGCTTCAAGTGGATTAAAACAGTTTTATCACTAACACCGCAGCCTGCAGCTAACTCGGACGTGGTTTGCGATGGATCCGCTTCCACAATAGCCTTCAATTCTTCATTATCAACTTTGGTCTCCGGCCGTCTACGGGGCTTCTTCTGCAGGTCGAAATTTCCAGAACGAAAACGTTGGAACCAAAAACGCACTGTGTTTTCTTTTGCGGCACCGTCGCCATACACATCATTAATCCTTCGAGCCGTTTCTGCAGCACTGGTGCCACGGTGGAACTCGTACTCGTAAACAACGCAATATTTCAAGTTTTCCATTTTGTAAACTGAGTGACTCAAAGAAAAAAAACAATTGAGGAAAAAACAAATGAATTATAATTTTCGAAACACAAATACTTGAGTAAATAGCTGTATAAATTTGAATTTGGAATTTTTAACCAAAGAGAAGATATTTGAGATCAAAGTTGCCAGTACGGCAAAACGCCAATTTCATATGTAAGGACCTAATACAAATAGTTACAATAATAAAATTCAAGTTAAAATATCGAATACGCATGAATACAAAATCAACGTGTTACGCAAAGTTTGAACACTTACATGACTCTTACATGAAAAATTCCAGAAAGAATTAGATAGATGCATACTAACTACCATACATAACATATATTCCAAACGAAACCTAGAAAATAAAAGAGTCCCAGTTTTTTTACCACATAAAACAATTGACACTTTTTCTAGTTTAAATAAAGTAAAAAATAAATAGCGACAAACCAATAAATTGTACTGAATACAACAGAAGAATAATATTATTTTTCAAAACATTGTTTAGTAGTGTCGTTGTCATGGCCCTTCCTTTTTATATCGTCATTTACTGTAAACTAGTTGTAACGCGTTCAATATTCACGGAAGTAAAACAAATTCTACATTTATGAAAATATATATTCATAAATGTAAAATTTGTTTATATACGAGTATATCATTTATATATCGTCCCCTTTTACACCGGTTTAAAAATTGTTAGCTAGGTATTTAAAATTCGTTCAGTATCACGGACCCACCGAGATTCAAATTTCGAATTACTGTCGGAGAGAATCCAAGTATTCCTCTCTCGCTCTCTTGTATTCAAAATTCAATTCTCGTATTCTTTTTTTGGCGACAACTATCGTACGGGCTTTGACCTATTTGTATTATGATAAGCGAGACTTTGAAATCAGTTACCAACAAATGTTATATATGCATTTCATTTCCGAGTTTCCTTTCTTCTCCAGCATCTTTTTATGTTTTCCTTTGATGATATTCTACTTTTGATGGTGTTATTTATATTTTTCATGTTTTGGGGTCATGTGACTGCTATTTACTTTTGTCCAGTTGGTTCGAAGAGATTACCACCTGGACATAAGCTAACCAAATCGTTATTTATTGAAGTGTAAAATCTTTATAAATAAATATTACGATATTATAAGTATTCATTGTGCTTGAAGGAAACCACAAAAAACGAATATTTCATCGTATTGTGTCTTACGCCCTCTACAACTTCAATTTTTTTTACTTTTATTACAACGTTTAACCGCAAATAAAAATAGCGAGCTCTTTAACCGCAAATAAAAATAGAAACCCTAATCGTTCAATTCGAGGGACACTTGTATGGATCAAAGTCAAAAACAATCTTTTGAGATCCTTTTGATATTCCAAGAATATTTAACAAAATTATATTTTCCTCGTAATATCATATATGTTGTACCTAACATTATATTGTCGTACCATATGGAGACGTACAATTTTAATATATTATATTCAACATGATATTCGTGTTTAATATTCGTTCATTTATATTTTATTTACATTTTCTGTGTAGCTTTGAATAGATTGGACGGGTATTTAATATAAAAAAGCAATTATTTCATGCGAGAAATCTGATATATTTTATCTCTTGGATTGTTTGCTGGTTCCAAGTCGAACGGTTTTAATTCTTTGAGAAAACAGTCATCCCTCTCACATCATTTCACAATTGAGGTATGCAGAGATAACAGATCTCCACTTTATTGTATCTTAGCATACATTTTTCGCTTCTACTACATCTATACACTTATTCGTGCACACTTTCCTATTATAAAGACTTTTCACTGTAACTCATATAAGAATTTGATAAATTTAGTCGATCCACGCTGTAATGTCTTTTTAAAGATGCCCTGTATACTACTCGAATAAATTATAGTGAATCTTTAATAATTTATCCTTTTTACGTGGTCGAACCATCTAAATCCTCCTTTCTTCATCGGAAGCACTGCATCGTCTTTCAATTCACATTATTTTTTAGTGCTCTCATTCCATGTTCTGTCGTACATTGTTTTTCCACACCATTTTCATGAAAATATGCGAGAATAAATTTATAATAAAATAAATAAAACACTTATTTTAAATTTTGTGTTCTCCGCTGTTTTTGAGTTCATTACCGGTTTTAAAAACATCCGTCTTCTTTATTTGGTTCATCTTCACCTGACAAGGAAGACGGAAGTCTTTGTGACCGATAGTTAAATAAAACTGTGGTGAGTACAAAATAATTTTTTTTTATTTGTTAACATGCCACCACAAAGTAAAAAAACTTATTTTCTAAGATTCAAGAAATAATATGTGAGTATATTTAAAGAACAGTAGAGTTTTCTATTTTGGAAGCTTTTTTAATGTTTGTCTGATAAATTAAAAATTTATAATAAATCCAGTAAAATTGTAGGAAAGTGGCGGGTGCGGCAATAGGAAATGGTTTTACGGCATCTGTATATGTTTAGAAAAACATATTTGATAAGAAAACCGGAGAAAAATTACCATGGGAATATGAACTACAAAGAAGTCTTATCCTTATGTAGCAGTAATACTTTCAGTTGTTGGTGGTAGACTGTAAGGTATGTGTGTAATATTAATAAAATACATAGTCATAACTTTTGATAAGACCTCCCAAGAAGGGGTGTCTTCATGCGATTTGCATACGCTAAATATAACATTTTAGGTAGACCATTGTAGGCTACAAGACCAGCAACGCTAAAAGGCCTGTCCATAATACTCCACCCTATTGAACGATTCTTAAACATTAATTTTAACAAAGTAGAATAGATCGACGTATACTTCTACTTCTCTCCAAAGCAACATCTTTCAGAGTCTAAATATACAATGGAAACATCCCATCAAGGGACTTGAATACAAAGTGACAAAGTTTGAAATCATTCCATTCGCGAGTGTTGAGCCAAGGTAGACTTTTATTAGCCTTATGAATATATCCTCTCAGGGTGTTCCGTACACAACGAGGGTGTCATACAATAATATAATACTCGTATTTCGTTCTTAATATATACATTTCATCACGCCGTTTCCCTGGCGGGGCAGGTCGAGTAGACAGAGCGCCGTAATTTTCTTCTACAATACAAATTTTTAATCCGAACTGCATCCAAACAGCTATTAAGATTTCTCTGACTTTTAATATTTCATTCTTTCAAAATAACATATATTTGATTCAACTATACTTTCGTTTGTCTACGTCTACCACGCTCTCCACTTCCTTTGCATTTTTTATGGTATAAATGCTCAAACCGACTCAGAGTTCTTTTCTTCATCTTGTTTAATAAATCAACCTTAAGTTCACATTTATCCTTAATCGCTTCATTCCGTGTTCTATAATTCATTATCACCCTATGTAAGAGTACGCTCCTCATTGGACGCATTTCTACAGCATAAATCTGACACCTTTCAATTCTTTTCCCACATAAAAGTTAGTATAAAAATTATGGATTTTTTCTAATTTGCACATTTATTTTTAATAAACGTGTAATAAGCCAGTCTCCTATCATTTACCTGAATTTAATTTTCTTGTTGGGTTGCGTAAAGAGAATGGATTTTCATTATTCTACCTCTCCTGACATATGAACATATGTATATTTAGAAGATAATATCCTACCCACATTCTATGTTTCGAGATACTTAAGAAAACGTAACATTGTGTAATACAAGAGGGTAGGAAAAATATTGTTTAAACTAAATGTCATCATTACCACGCCATATCCATTTTGGGGTAGGTAAAAAAAAATCTCCACTTCATTCTATATTGGCGAATATCTTTCGCTTCTGTTACGTACTTATACCTTCATACGCACTCTCCTATCATTTATGATTTCCTCTCTTCCTTCTTTTAAAATTTGTATTATTTGGATTATACTAAATTGAATTATACAACGTTTTTCAAAGTCTGCTCAAACTTCTCGTAACTTCTATCTACTCAAATATATTATTTTGTCAATAATTTATAATGTATTCTCTCTATGTTGCCAAACCCTATGAATGATATATTCTTCATCTAGGTTACTTTCATTCGCCTTTTTTTTACTTATTTCCACATTCTTTATTCTTTCACACATTGTTTTCCACCTACCTAATTTATCTTTTTTTTTGTATATTTTTTTGTTGAATTATTGACTTAACTATTAAACACACATTTAACTATTTTGTTTTTTTTTTTCTGCCATGAAATTAACATAATGAAATGACGTGAAATAACATGAAATCAATCAATACTTGAAATAAACAAAAAAAAGTGTATTGCAGGTTGGATTCTTTCTGCAAAGAAATTTTTAAGAGGAGTTCACTCCTGCCACATAAATTTCATTTGGACTATGCAAAACTTTTCGTAAATTTAAACTAATAAAACTATAAACAACTATAAACAACATAATAAAAGTATTTTTTTTTCTTAAAACTGTTGCCATTTATTATTTCTACAAGCCCAACGATGACCTTTGTGGCTAATTTTATCGTTTTTTGTCACATTTTTAGTAAAATAATATAATGTTTGGACCAAATTCCCTAACAGAGGCAGTCATTTTATTTAATAAATTGTAAATGTTGATATTCTTACAATTTTCGGCACGAGATCGAACATCCCTCCAGTTTTTCGATTTAATTTTAATGAATATTTAATGATATGGCGACTGGAAAGCGGAATCATAAATAATTATGGATTTAATCTTAATGAAACCTTTTAGGCCCCATTAAGTAGGACCGGCTAATTAGGGGCAGAGAGGATAGAATGGTAATTACCTGACAAATAGGCCCACTTATCTGATGGTATTTTTAGGGAGGTTCCTACAAATCGGTTGGGATATTCATTTTATCCACAAAACATTGATTATAATAGAAAATTTCTTCTCTTGGGGAAAAATAATTATTATATAAATACAAAGAAGGCGTAGATAAAATTGTATTATATCAAACTTAAGTTGTGTATTGTGCCACCTGACAGGTTTATTGTCATTTAAAACTATCTACAAACCCACCACAAAGGTGTCAGATCAAGGTTCAACAGACTATTTTTTTATTCTGGCTACCAACTGTAACCGACCACATCCCCCGTGCTAGAAGAAAGGATTCATCAACTATACCTTATTTGTCTGGCTACCAACTGTAACCGACCACATCCCCCGTGCTAGAAAAAAGGATTCATCAACTATACCTTATTTGTCTGGCTACCAACTGTAACCGACCACATCCCCCGTGCTAGAAAAAAGGATTCATCAACTATACCTTATTTGTCTGGCTACCAACTGTAGACCACATCCCCCGTGCTAAAAGAAAGGATTCATCAACTACACCTTATTTGTCTAGTCAAGATAAACAATGAAAAGATCCATACACAAGCTGACGGATGTAGTGCAGCTTCTTAATAAAATATCACATCAAAAGAGGTGCACTTTAAAAATTTATGAGGGCCGCTAAATATTTCCAGGTAGAATAAGGTCTTAAAGTATGTGTAAAGATGTGAATAATTAAGCGTATTATTTTATTACATACATAAATAACATCATTTCGTTTCTCTGTCAGGGTAGGCATAGAGGAAATAATGCCAGATGTTTCTATCTCGACACACATATTTCTCCCCTTCTACATTCATTGGCCTTCTTTCACAACAACTATGATTTCTTTTACTTTTAATGTTTATTTTGTTCGTTAATTCAACCATACTTTATTTGGTCTTTATCTACCACGCCATCATCTCGCGCTGTAGTTTATTTTGTCCCTCTATCTTTATTTATTCATTCTATATGTCCAAACCGTCTTAAAGTTTTCCTCTTCATCTCGACACCCATCCTTAGTCTCTTCTGCATTCATACACCTTCTAATACAATTTATACGATTTATGTGACTTTCTACGTTTCCTTTCAGCGCTTTATCCTCTCTGCATATCCTAGCAGAGAAATTTAGATATTAATATTTTTTATCCCCTTTAAACATACTGTTTAAAACATATAAAAAATAATAATCTCTCGTTAAAGTTAAGGAGAATGTTTTTCCGATCAGGTCCCAAGTTAGTAAAGAACAAGTAACAGGGCTGTCATTTTAAGCCGGCACGGCCCCCGAATCTGCAACGAACTCCCCATGAGTATAGTGATACCTTCATCAAAACTTTGCTCCGCGGCCGTAACTTTCCGATCTCACCACTTGGCGGTATTCAGCATCGCCGATACTTCAAGTGCCGAGTCTGAAACTGGTAACACCACAGTGCCTGCGAATAATACACAATTAAAAAATATTTATTTGCGTTGAAAGTAACTTTAAAATAGAGATTTAGGAGTTTTTTACATGACTTTATTGTATTGTATTGCACTTTCGTTGCATACAGTACAACCTGGCGAGATTATTACTATGTGGCAATATCTTCCAATCAACCAAAAATATGTTAAAGAGGATTTAAATAAAAACCAAGCTGGAACCCTTTTTAAAAAAATCAAGGGTTTCAACGGGAATCGAACTCAGTCATTTTTTCGTCATTTGTTCTCTCCATATGTCCAAACCATCTAAAAGTTCCTTTCTTCATCTTACTTAAAATATCCATTTTATTTATCCATTTACTTTTAGTATTTTTGTTCAGCCTTCTTTCATACTTTGTCACTCCACATTATTTACATAGTATACACATCTCTATATAATTAATTTTACTGTAATTTCTTTTTCTCCCAAATTCAAGTTTCACTTTTGAAGACATCAAGGTAAAATTAAATAATTTCAAAAATAAATGTACGGGGTTTAACGTGTTATAGAAGAAAAAACTATTGCTAGTAAACTTTCACCCTTGTTGAGGCGAACAAAAGGAGAGGTTGTTTTTGTTGTTCGCTATTCGAGTCCGCCCCTAGTTCTAGGCTTAGTGGAAGACGCATACCTCTTCTGGAGTTTGTTGGAAGACTGGAGTGCCTACTCGACATCTTCAAACTATCAAAAATGTATATTGGACGTACTCGTATATAAACAAAAAAAGTTCTAACGCAAATTCTAAATATTTTGAGAAACATCAAATAACGAATTACCAAGAAGAAGAATTTAATATAAAATGAAGTATTTTGAGGATGATATTGTGTTTTTTGATATTGAAATAGTCTCAAATTGGAAATGATATTGTCGAAGAGAATCAAGTAAGCATATTATATTGATCCATATTTTAGAGTGGTCTGTCTTAGCGGCCTTATGGAATATACCATTGTCGGAAAGCTGGAGACGTAATAATAATGCATACATTTATAAATATCATCAGGTCGTGATCTCCAAACTTGTTAAATCAATGCATATAACTTCGCCTCATCCACGCAGAACACTTTGTTATTGATATTTCTCACTTTACCTTATTTAAAATCTGGTCCACTTGATCCAATCAATTTTTCCTCGATTTATATATTTCACGTACACCTAGCACTTCTGACTTATATACTAAATTAGTCATTTTTTCGTCATTCATTTTCTACACATGTCCAAACCATCTTAAAGCTCTTTTCTTCATCAAACATAAATCATCAATTTTATCCATGTCTTAATTTCTGGTGTCTACATTCCGCCTTTATTCATAGATTTAAAAACCACAATTCTCGTAATGTTGATATACATTGTAATACCGCATTTATTTTATACCCATAGATTGTTTATCACGTTTAAGTTTCGTTCACATATCTTAAGAATGTAACAAGGATTCCATCCCAACTTTGCTTCTCTTAAGGTGATGTACGAGTAGTTAGTTAACACACAAATTACGTTGCATTTTACAAATTATAGCTTTTTCGTTCTCTTAGATGAAGTTAAATAAATATTAAGTGCCGATTTGCAGTATAACGAGAAAGTAAATTTACCATTTATTTATTATTTCTACAATTAATAATAAATAAATCGTATAAAAAAATTCTACATTCACGAAAATAAAAATATGTATTGTATATCAAAACAAAAATGGGCTGGGATATCAAGCATCTAAAATAAATGAACTAAATATTTATTTTTTTACTTATCGAAAACAAATAAACGACACTTTGGTGCCCATAAATGTATATTACAGTTAGATTTTCCAAATTAATGATATCAACATCTTTAAAAAAACGAAAACATCATAATTTAGAATACGTATACGTATATCCTTTAAAATGTATTTAAAGAAAATACCGATGTTAACATAACCACACAATTATTTTTAAAAATCAAAAATAATCAACAAAACAAGACTCGAGTAGGAAAAAACACATTTTTGCTCTCAAGATATGAAAATAAATTGTATTTAGTCTTACTTGAATACGCAAAATATTGCTTTAAATTTAAAAATCTTCGATGAACGGAAGCGAAACGTATACCTGGAAAAATATTGAAAGGAGCCAAGTAAATGCTGTAAAACACATCCAATGACAATAATAAATGGTGTTGCAATGTATAACCGAATATAGAACGAAGTAATAAGGAATTAACGTGAGTTTAAGACTTAAGACTAATGTGTCGAAATAAATGAAGAAAACTCTGAAATTGTTTAGGCATGTAGAACGAATTAATGAAGACAGAACGAGAATACAAATTTACAGTGCGAATGTGAGAGGGATGTGTGGCAGAGCAATACTAAGAAAAGTGTGTTTGTATCAAGTGAATTATATTAAAAAAAAAAAAGTTAAATCAGGTATATCTTAGGAGTGGTATGAGAAAGATGGGTTTCGCGATAAGAAAGTCTGGCATTCTCTCCTCTCTTAGGGAAAATTGTTGTTTCATTAATTAAATTGAGATCGTTAAATGAACAGTTTATCTTAAGAAAAATAGTGAAGAAAAATATTTTAATGAAATTTTCAATTCATATAATTTTTCTAGGTTTATTTATCAAATATAAAAGTTTTGTATATTTTAAAACTCCATGCGTATTGCATGCATTTGTTAAACAATTTTTCCTCGAATATGCAATGCTGCTGTGAGCACTGAAACACCTGACCCACTACGTGCACTGGATGAGCCAGACCTACGAGTCTTGAATACAAATTCACAGCCAAAAAGGCCAAAAGAATAATTTCTTTTCCAGCCAAACTGAACTCATTAAACGAATGTTGTTTATCTAAACTCTTTTCATTCCAAAGTTCTTTCTTTCCTGATGAGAGAAGTAAGATTTAGATTTTTAGGCGATATCTGTCTCATCACCATGGAATATATTATTTAACTATTTTTATTTTTTAAGGGTTGAAAATAGATATAAGTAACAGAAGCCTCTTTTAACTCCTGCAATATTTCAAATTTTATACTAGACACACTCTTTGTTTCATTATTTCACTTGATCAATATTTGGTTGTGACGTAAGACGTATCACTGAAATAAATTGTTGCTTTCTTAAAATAAATCGTAATTAAAAAAAAATCTTAATTTTTTTGACAATTTACGAGAAGAAAGTGTCAGTCATACTCGTATGTCACTTGTAGAAGGGCCACTGCATGATGGCTAGTCATCTTTATAGAATAGATTTTGCGGAGGATCCTGGCTGCGTGAGTGGTGTGGATGATGAGACTATACGAGTACATACATCATGTTTTTTTCAATTGACAGATATGATTTAATAAATGTCATATCTTTGCCACGTCCAATAAATTGTGCGTATTTTTTTTCTTCAAAGAACATTTCCATTTATGTATCGACTATTATTTAATTTAAGTTCACTTAGTTGAACCTTAGCTTTGTTATATTTTTAAATTTGTTTATAATACTAACTCTTAAAATATCATTTTGTATTTAATGTGGTAGTAGATTGCCTTTTAAAAAGTATTATTGATTTTAACTTTTTTAAAGATTAACTTAATTTATTGAAAAAGAAAAGATTCTCAAACATTTTGTAAAATCGTTAAGATCTAAAAAAGTGCCATAGTAGTGCGTCTTCCCTCAGTAAATTTTCTACGGTTTTCTTACCAAATATGTTTTTTAAACATATGTAGATGCGGGGAAGTTTCTTATCTAATGGCCACAGCTACCAGCTTTCTACCCTTTTACTCTACTTGTTCTTTTTTTCTAATACTTTTAATGACTCAATAATAGTGGGTAAGAATTCCGAGATAAACTGTTTTTGAAGACAGTCGATGGAAATGCATTTGCGTTAATTATGATATAAATTGTCAAAACCCTTTAAAAAAGTCAGAACATTTCTTAGCAAAAGGCGGAAACTGCAAACTTTTCAAGTTTACGAACATATGTACAAAATCACGGTATTATTATTATTCGTTCTACAGGTTTCCGTGGTTTTGGTCCCAAGCCTGTATTTTTGCGATTTTCAATCATTTGTGTCAATATTTTGAGAAATTAATGAATTTGACTACTTTTAACAAACAAAACACTTATAATAAAACGAAAATGCTAGAATTATCAAGGAGTAATTGAAAAGGTGTGATGGAAATGCATTTGCGCTAATTAAGATGTCAAACGTAAAATTATTCTAAATAAGTCAGAACATTTCTTAGTAAAAGGCGGAAATTGCACACTTTTCACTCGAAAAACTGCCATTGACGGCCAAGTTTACGAATATATGTACAAAATCAATAATTTGAGAAATTAATGAAATCAATATTTTGAGAAATTAATGAATTTGACTACTTTTCACAAACATAACACTTATGTTAGTACAAAAATTAAAGAATTATCTATTGATAATAAGTGAAAAAACGTGATAGAAATGCATTTTCGTTCGTAATGATATAATGTTTGACGTTAAACCTGTAGAAAAAATAATAAGGAACGAGTGAAAAGTGTGCAGTTTCCGCCTTTTACTTACACATGTTCTGACTTATATAGGAGGTTTTGACGTTTTATATCATTATGAAGGAAAATGCATTTCTACCCCCTTTTTCACTTATTTATTGATAATTCTAGCCTTTTTGTACTAACATATATGCTTTGTTTGTTAAAAGTGAAAATCGCAAAAATACAGGTAAGGGACCAAAACCACGGAATCCTGTAGAACAACTAATAATTCTCTCTTAATTTTGTACATATATTCGTACACTTGTCCGCCAATGGCAGTTTTTCGAGTGAAAAGTGTGCAGTTTCCGCCTTTTACTAACACATGTTCTGACTTATATAGGAGGTTTTGACGTTTTATATCATAATTAACAGTTTTTCGAGTGAAAAGTGTGCAATTTCCGCCTTTTACTAACACGTGTTCTGACTTATTTATAAGGTTTTTACGTTTTATATCAAAATTAACGCCAATGCATTGTTATCACACTTTTTCATTTATTCATTGATAATTCTTGCATTTTTGTACTAACATAAGTGTTTTGTGTGTTAAAATTAGTCAAATTTTTAACGGATGTCCTTAAAGGACGTGCTGATGATTTTGATTGTTTGGTATTTAAATAAAATACGTCGATTAGCAATGCAGAAAGTGAGAGTGAATAATCAATGAATAGTAAACAGTGATTAATGATCAATAATGCTTTATTTATCGGTAAGTAGGTATTTATACATTTCAGAACGGGGCGCGTGAGTGCGCCCGCAATATATTTTTATCTCCCTCTGTGCGTGCCGAGATGGTCGATCGAAATATTGCACACTTTTCACTCGAAAAACTGCCATTGACGGCCAAGTTTACGAATGTATGTGCAAAATCACAACGGAATTACTATTTGTTTCACAAGTTTTCGTGGTTTTGGTCCTTAACCTGTAATTTTGCGATTTTTTTATGATCAGCGTCAATATTTTGCGAAATTAAGGAATTTGACTTGTTTTAACAAACAAAACAATTATGTAAGTACAAAAATGCTAGAATTATCAATGAATAAGTGTACAAGTGTGATAAAAATGCATTGGCGTTAATTATTATATAAAACGTAAAAACCTTATAAATAAGTCAGAACACGTGTTAGTAAAAGGCGGAAATTGCACACTTTTCACTCGAAAAACTGTTTACGAATATATGTACGAAATTACGAGAGAATTAATATTTGTTCCACTAGTTTTCGTGGTTTCGGTCCTTTACCTGTAATTTTGCGATTTTTTTATGATAAGCGTCAATATTTTGCGAAATTACGGAATTCGACTACTTTTACCAAACAAAACACTTATGTTAGTACAAAAATGCTAGAATTATCAATGAATAAGTGTAAAAGTGTGATCAAAATGCATTGGCGTTAATTATTATATAAAACGTAAAAACCTTATAAATAAGTCAGAACATGTATAAGTAAAAGGCGGAAACTGCACACTTTTCACTCGTTCATTCTTATTTGTTCTACAGGTTTCCAGGGTTTTGGTCCCTAACCTGTAATTTTGCAATGTTTTTATCATCAGCGTCAATATTTTGAGAAATTAATGAATTTGACTACTTTTAACACACAAAACACTTATGTTAGTACAAAAAAGCTAGAATATGAATGAATAAGTGAAAAAGTGTGATGGAAATGCAGTTCCGTTAATTATGATGTGAAACGTAAAATTCTTCTAAATAAAACAAAACATTTCTTTGTAAAAGGCGGAAATTGCACACTTTTCACTCGAAAAACTGCCATTGACGGCCAAGTTTACGAATATATGTGCAAAATCACAACGGAATTATTATTTGTTCCACAAGTTTTCGTGGTTTTGGTCCTTAACCTGTAATTTTGCGATTTTTTTATGATCAGCGTCAATATTTTGCGAAATTAAGGAATTTGACTCGTTTTAACAAACAAAACACTTATGTTAGTCCAAAAATGCTAGAATTATCAATGAATAAATGAAAAAGTGTGATAAAAATGCATTGGCGTTAATTTTGATATAAAACGTAAAAACCTTATAAATAAGTCAGAACACGTGTTAGTAAAAGGCGGAAATTGCACACTTTTCACTCGAAAAACTGCCATTGACGGCCAAGTTTACGAATATATGTGCAAAATCACAACGGAATTATTATTTGTTCCACTAGTTTTCGTGGTTTTGGTCCTTAACCTGTAATTTTGCGATTTATTTATGAGTAGCGTCAATATTTTGCGAAATTAAGGGATTTGACTACTTTTAACAAACAAAACACTTATGTTAGTACAAAAAGGCTAGAATTATCAATGAATAAGTGTAAAAGTGTGATAGAAATGCAGTTCCGTTAATTATGATATAAAACGTCAAATCCTCCGATATAAGTCAGAACATGTGTTAGTAAAAGGCAGAAACTTATCACTTTTCACTCGAAAAACTGCAATTGGCGGCCAAGTGTACGAATATATGTACAAAATAACGAGAGAATTAATATTTGTTCTACATGTTTCCGTGGTTTTGTTCCATAACCTGTAATTTTGCAATTTTTTAATCAAATGATATTAAAGTAAATACTTAAAATATTTTGCGAAAATAATGAATTTGAGTACTTTTAACAAACAAAACATATATGTTAGTACAAAAATGCTAGAATTGTCAATAAATAAGTGAAAAAACGTGATAGAAATGCATTTTCCTTAATAATGATATAGAACGTCAAATCCTCCGATATAAGTCAGAACATGTGTTAGTAAAAGGCGGAAACTGCACACTTTTCACTCGAAAAACTGCCATTGGTGGCCAAGTGTACGAATATATGTACAAAATAACGAGAGAATTAATATTTGTTCTACATGTTTCCGTGGTTTTGTTCCATAACCTGTAATTTTGCAATTTTTTAATCAAATGATAATAAAGTAAATACTTAAAATATTTTGCGAAAATAATGAATTTGAGTACTTTTAACAAACAAAACATATATGTTAGTACAAAAATGCTAGAATTGTCAATAAATAAGTGAAAAAACGTGATAGAAATGCATTTTCCTTAATAATGATATAGAACGTCAAATCCTCCGATATAAGTCAGAACATGTGTTAGTAAAAGGCGGAAACTGCACACTTTTCACTCGAAAAACTGCCATTGGTGGCCAAGTGTACGAATATATGTACAAAATAACGAGAGAATTAATATTTGTTCTACATGTTTCCGTGGTTTTGTTCCATAACCTGTAATTTTGCAATTTTTTAATCAAATGATAATAAAGTAAATACTTAAAATATTTTGCGAAAATAATGAATTTGAGTACTTTTAACAAACAAAACATATATGTTAGTACAAAAATGCTAGAATTGTCAATAAATAAGTGAAAAAACGTGATAGAAATGCATTTTCCTTAATAATGATATAGAACGTCAAATCCTCCGATATAAGTCAGAACATGTGTTAGTAAAAGGCGGAAACTGCACACTTTTCACTCGAAAAACTGCCATTGGTGGCCAAGTGTACGAATATATGTACAAAATAACGAGAGAATTAATATTTGTTCTACATGTTTCCGTGGTTTTGTTCCATAACCTGTAATTTTGCAATTTTTTAATCAAATGATAATAAAGTAAATACTTAAAATATTTTGCGAAAATAATGAATTTGAGTACTTTTAACAAACAAAACATATATGTTAGTACAAAAATGCTAGAATTGTCAATAAATAAGTGAAAAAACGTGATAGAAATGCATTTTCCTTAATAATGATATAGAACGTCAAATCCTCCGATATAAGTCAGAACATGTGTTAGTAAAAGGCGGAAACTGCACACTTTTCACTCGAAAAACTGCCATTGGTGGCCAAGTGTACGAATATATGTACAAAATAACGAAGAAATTAATATTTGTTCTACATGTTTCCGTGGTTTTGTTCCATAACCTGTAATTTTGCAATTTTTTAATCAAATGATAATAAAGTAAATACTTAAAATATTTTGCGAAAATAATGAATTTGAGTACTTTTAACAAACAAAACATATATGTTAGTACAAAAATGCTAGAATTGTCAATAAATAAGTGAAAAAACGTGATAGAAATGCATTTTCCTTAATAATGATATAGAACGTCAAATCCTCCGATATAAGTCAGAACATGTGTTAGTAAAAGGCGGAAACTGCACACTTTTCACTCGAAAAACTGCCATTGGTGGCCAAGTGTACGAATATATGTACAAAATAACGAGAGAATTAATATTTGTTCTACATGTTTCCGTGGTTTTGTTCCATAACCTGTAATTTTGCAATTTTTTAATCAAATGATAATAAAGTAAATACTTAAAATATTTTGCGAAAATAATGAATTTGAGTACTTTTAACAAACAAAACATATATGTTAGTACAAAAATGCTAGAATTGTCAATAAATAAGTGAAAAAACGTGATAGAAATGCATTTTCCTTAATAATGATATAGAACGTCAAATCCTCCGATATAAGTCAGAACATGTGTTAGTAAAAGGCGGAAACTGCACACTTCTCACTCGAAAAACTGCCATTGGTGGCCAAGTGTACGAATATATGTACAAAATAACGAGAGAATGAATATTTGTTCTACATGTTTCCGTGGTTTTGTTCCATAACCTGTAATTTTGCAATTTTTTAATCAAATGATAATAAAGTAAATACTTAAAATATTTTGCGAAAATAATGAATTTGAGTACTTTTAACAAACAAAACATATATGTTAGTACAAAAATGCTAGAATTGTCAATAAATAAGTGAAAAAACGTGATAGAAATGCATTTTCCTTAATAATGATATAGAACGTCAAATCCTCCGATATAAGTCAGAACATGTGTTAGTAAAAGGCGGAAACTGCACACTTTTCACTCAAAAAACTGCCATTGGTGGCCAAGTGTACGAATATATGTACAAAATAACGAGAGAATTAATATTTGTTCTACATGTTTCCGTGGTTTTGTTCCATAACCTGTAATTTTGCAATTTTTTAATCAAATGATAATAAAGTAAATACTTAAAATATTTTGCGAAAATAATGAATTTGAGTACTTTTAACAAACAAAACATATATGATAGTACAAAAATGCTAGAATTGTCAATAAATAAGTGAAAAAACGTGATAGAAATGCATTTTCCTTAATAATGATATAGAACGTCAAATCCTCCGATATAAGTCAGAACATGTGTTAGTAAAAGGCGGAAACTGCACACTTTTCACTCGAAAAACTGCCATTGGTGGCCAAGTGTACGAATATATGTACAAAATAACGAAGAAATTAATATTTGTTCTACATGTTTCCGTGGTTTTGTTCCATAACCTGTAATTTTGCAATTTTTTAATCAAATGATAATAAAGTAAATACTTAAAATATTTTGCGAAAATAATGAATTTGAGTACTTTTAACAAACAAAACATATATGTTAGTACAAAAATGCTAGAATTGTCAATAAATAAGTGAAAAAACGTGATAGAAATGCATTTTCCTTAATAATGATATAGAACGTCAAATCCTCCGATATAAGTCAGAACATGTGTTAGTAAAAGGCGGAAACTGCACACTTTTCACTCGAAAAACTGCCATTGGTGGCCAAGTGTACGAATATATGTACAAAATCACGAGAGAATTATTAGTTGTTCTACAGAATTCCGTGGTTTTGGTCTCTTACCTGTATTTTTGCGATTTTCAATCATTTGCGTCAATATTTTGAGAAATAATGAATTTGACTTCTTTTAACAAACAAAACACTTATGTTAGTACAAAAATGCTAGAATTATCAATAAATAAGTAAAAAAACGTGATAGAAATGTATTTTCCTTCATAATGATATAAAACATCAAAACCTCCTATATAAGTCAGAACATGTGTAAGTAAAAGGCGGAAACTGCACATTTTTCACTCGTTCATTCTTATTTGTTCTACAGGTTTCCGTGGTTTTGGTCCCTTACCTGTAATTTTGCAATGTTTTTATCATCAGCGTCAATATTTTGAGAAATTAATGAATTTGACTACTTTTAACACACAAAACACTTATGTTAGTGCAAAAAAGCTAGAATATGAATGAATAAGTGAAAAAGTGTGATGGAAATGCAGTTCCGTTAATTATGATGTGAAACGTAAAATTCTTCTAAATAAAACAAAACATTTCTTTGTAAAAGGCGGAAATTGCACACTTTTCACTCGAAAAACTGTAATTTTGCGATTTTTTTTATGATAAGCGTCAATATTTTTGCGAAGTTACGGAATTTGACTACTTTTAACCAACAAAACACCAATGTTTGTACAAAAAGGCTAGAATTATCAATGAATAAGTGAAAAAGTGTGATGGAAATGCATTGGCGTTAATTATGATATAAAACGTAAAAACCTTCTAAATAAGTCAGAACACGTGTTAGTAAAAGGCGGAAATTGCACACTTTTCACTCGAAAAACTGCCATTGATTGGTCCTTAACCTGTAATTTGGCGATTTATTTATGAGTAGCGTCAATATTTTGCGAAATTAAGGGATTTGACTACTTTTAACAAACAAAACACTTATGTTAGTACAAAAAGGCTAGAATTATCAATGAATAAGTGAAAAAGTGTGATAGAAATGCAGTTCCGTTAATAATGATATAAAACTTCAAAACCTCCTATATAAGTCAGAACATGTGTTAGTAAAAGGCGGAAACTGCACACTTTTCACTCGAAAAACTGCCATTGACGGCCAAGTTTACGAATATATGTGCAAAATCACAACGGAATTATTATTTGTTCCACAAGTTTTCGTGGTTTTGGTCCTTAACCTGTAATTTTGCGATTTTTTTATTATTAGCGTCAATATTTTTCGAAGTTAAGGAATTTGACTACTTTTAACCCACAAAACACTTATGTTAGTACAAAAATGCTAGAATTATCAATGAATAAGTGTCAAAGTGTGATAGAAATGCAGTTCCGTTAATAATGATATAAAACGTCAAAACCTCCTATATAAGTCAGAACATGTGGAAGTAAAATGCGGAAACTGCACACTTTTCTCTCGTTCATTCTTATTTGTTCTACAGGTTTCCGTGGTTTTGGTCCCTAACCTGTAATTTTGCAATTTTTTAATCATTTACTTTAAATATTTTGCGAAAATAATGAATTTGATAACTTTTAACAAACAAAGCATATATGTTAGTACAAAAAGGCTAGAATTATCAATAAATAAGTGAAAAAGGGGGTAGAAATGCATTTTCCTTCATAATGATATAAAACGTCAAAACCTCCTATATAAGTCAGAACATGTGAAAGTAAAATGCGGAAACTGCACACTTTTCACTCGTTCATTATTATTTGTTCTTCAGGTTTCCGTGGTTTTGGTCCCTAACCTGTAATTTTGCAATGTTTTTATCATCAGCGTCAATATTTTGAGAAATTAATGAATTTGACTATTTTTAACACACAAAACACTTATGTTAGGACAAAAAAGCTAGAATATGAATGAATAAGTGAAAAAGTGTGATGGAAATGCAGTTCCGTTAATTATGATGTGAAACGTAAAATTCTTCTAAATAAAACAAAACATTTCTTTGTAAAATTAAAATTATATTATATATAAACAAACACGAAATTCAAATCAATAAAATATATGCAATTTGGAAAATATAAACACTACAGAAAATTTGAAAATAGGACAAACATATCATATAATATAATCAAAGTTTAATCCTGTGGAGAAAGTTATTGCAATTGGGGCATGAAACCACTTTTTTTTTACTATATTCTACGTACTAAACACGCAGGTGTTTGACAAATATTGCAGAATAGCCTGGTTTTTTTTCTCGAATGTTTTTAATAAAACCCACAACTTCCTCTTTTGAGGACCTCACGGGGTGCCAACAGGGTATTATTTACTAATGTTTCGGATATTGACTCGCCACAATATGTTAAAACTGTATTAAAAGCATCTTGTTGTTGCTATTTTTCCTTTTTAAGATATTGGGCATTGCCAATTCCAAACTTAACTCTCTTGTGAAATGTTTTCGGTGGTATTAATTATTTTGTTTCCACTCTGGATATTTGTCTATCCATAAGAGGTATGCATTCAATGCAGCCATATCTATAATTTCCATAAAAAGACGGAAAGGCCATCTTCTCGTTGACCTTGAGCAAGAGTACTCTCAAGTAATTTGGTCTTCCGTATCTACTCCAATTTTCGTATTATTATAATGATGTATAATTACTATAGTGGCTTTTGTTTTTCTGAATAATAAATTTCTGCATCATTGAATTGAGTGGATAATAATAATACTGCTTTATTTTTTGTGGTACACATGAAACAAGTATTTTATTTTCAGCTACTATGGATTGTTTTCTCTCTAGACGGTATAAATTCAAGTGAGATTACTCTTTTATTTTTTCGAAGCGTGCCAGTTAGAGTTAAACCTTTTAATAAAAAATTATCGGCTAATTTGATGGAGGTAATAAAAATACCTGTGGTTATCCTCCTGTTCGTGCCATACTGCGGTTGAACCATTTCTATAACTACTCAGTTACCTTGATTTATCTCTCTCTACGATTATTTATCATACCAGAATAAGCCTGTAAATTTGTTATGCGTCATATGCCGCCGCAGTCGGCAGCAACCCAGATTTTGATGCCATATTTACCAAGTTTAGACTTCATGTACACGCGAAATGAACAATTCTCTCTAAAGTTTGGCAAACGTTCATCTACAGTTATATTCGAAGATGGAGAATAATTGCTTTTGCACATATCCATAAACATTTTTGAAATCCACTTAATTGGTTCTAATTTATCTGAAAAAACCCTGATATCTCTCTTCTCGGGTTTCTTTATCATCAAAACGAATATGACTGTAAATATAGATGAATCTATCTCGAGACAGAGCTGTTGTGAAAAATGACTGGCAAAAGGGACTTTCACTTATCCAAAATTCACTCAAAGATAGCTTTCGTGTTCGATTTCTGCCAGGTGCGAGCAATATTCCAATGAATTCATATAACTCGTCTTTTGATATTGGTTGGTTCTTTTCTGAATGAATTCGATTTAAATGACGATTTGTTTCTTAAACATCACTTTTACCACCTCTTCATTTACAAACAGACAACACATATCTTTTATGGAATGTACATTTATACTTGAATTTCTCAGTCCAGAATCTTCGATGAGAATATTTGATACCCGACCGATGCCTCGAAGATTGAGGTGGTACTCGTAATGAACTCCATTCGAATCCATGTTTTGATGTAAATAATATTTCATCGTCTTCTTCAGTCGTCTCCAAATCAGAATATACTTCATCCTGTACCTCGACAAAATCTTCTGATTCTGATATATTGCCTGTCGCCTTAAATTCCAAATCGCTATCATCGCCGTCGATATTTCCCGCCATCTCAATTATTATATTTTTGAAAATGAAATAATAAATAAAATGTACATTTATTATAAAAAGAGTAATGGTACAATATAACATACCAGATAAAAAATGATAATAGAAAAAACATACCAGATAAAAATAAAAAATAACAATCAGGATTATAAAACTGGTGACGAACCCCTGGAACGGGCGCTATAAGAACTGTCAAAAAAGAATGAGTGTTTGACATTTCGTCAATTCGCGATTTAAAATCATTAATTTCTGTTGAATTAACTATGAATGTTTTGTTTCCTAATGCCATCATTCAAATCATAGAGGTTTCGATGAGGAATACATAAAGTATGAAGACCCTGCAAGCAGTATATTTCGAGAAATTAAATAAAATATAAGTCATGATCACTCGCTATCCATCACCGTACGGCAAGTGTTAATAAGACAGAACACGTGTTAGTAAAAGGCGGAAACTGCACACTTTTTACTTGAAAAACTGCCATTGGCGGCCAAGTTTACGAACATATGTAAAAAATCACGAGAGAATTGTTATTTGTTCCACAGGTTTCCATGGTTTTGGTTCCTTACCTGTATTTTTGCGTTTTTCAATCATTTGCGTTAATATTTTGAGAAATTAATGAATTTGTCTACTTTTTACAAACAAAACACGTATGTTAGTACAAAAATGCTAGAATTATCAATGAATAATTGAAAATGTGTGATTGAAATGCATTTGCGTTAATTATGATGTAAAATGTAAAATTCTTCTAAATAAAACAGAACATTTCTTAGTAAAAGGCGGAAATTTTACACTTTTTACTCGAAAAACTGCCATTGACGGCCAAGTTTACGAATATATGTTCAAAATCACAACGGAATTATTTGTTCCACAAGTTTTCGTGGTTTTGGTCCTTAACCTGTAATTTTGCGATTTTTTTATGATTAGCGTCAATATTTTGCGAAATTAAGGAATTTTACTACTGTTAACAAACAAAACACTTATGTTAGTACAAAAATGCTAGAATTATCAATGAATAAGTGAATAAGTGTGATAGAAATGGATTTCCGTTAATTATGATGTAAAACGTAAAATTAGTAAAAGGTGGAAATTTCAAACTTTTTACTCGAAAAACTTCGATTGACGGCCAAGTTTACAACAGAATTATTATTTGTTCTAAAGGCTCTCGTGAATTTGGTCCTTTACCTGTAATTTTGCGATTTTTAATTACTTGCGTCAACATTTTGCGAAATTAAGAATTTGTCTACTTTTTTGTCAACTTATCACCCATTTTCGTACAAAAATGCTTCAATCAATGAAGAAGTGAAAAAGTGTTATAGAAAGACATTTGCGTTAATTTTGATATAAAGCGTCAAAACCTGCTAAATATGAAAGAATCGTCGTTAGTAAAAGTCAGAAATTTCACACTTTTCACTCGAAAAACACCATTGACAACCAAGTTAACAAATATATGTCCAATATCACGTCAGAATTCGTTCTTCAGGTTTGCGTGGTTTTGGTCCTCAACCTGTAATTTTCTCGTTTTCGTCAATAGTTTGCGAATTCAATGAATTTGACTACTTTTTACCAATTTGACACCCATTTTCGTACAAAAATGGTACATTTCTCAATGAATTCGTATAAAAGTATGATATAAATGCATTTGCGTTAATTATAATACAATAATATGCTCATTATCGAACCTTTATTTATTCAACATTCACAATTATCCAACCGATGTCAAAATGTAAAAAATAATATTATTGTTGATTTTTAAGATAATCATGTCTATATACATAAGGAAAAAAAGAAAATTTGTATTAATGCGCATAAGGAAAAAGTTAAAAATGATTAATGTACTTTACATAGATTGTCACTTTTTTATACATTTCTGCATTATATACAACGTTTTTTTAATTCTGCACCAGTCTTTAACCTTTTTATTTTTTCTATGGAATATAAATAAGTTTTCAAAAAATCTTTTTATTTCGAATGCTAATGTTTTCAAGATATGAAATATGATTATTCCTGGTGTTTAAGGCAGTTCCGGATTATCTATCACTCTCGATTATCCGATTCTTCCACAATCCCGTTTAGGTTGGATAATAAGGACTTTACAGTAATACCATTATGGAGACTAAAAATGTGGGCGTGATTAAAGAAAGCATGTCAAATCCATGTTAACCAAATTTCCATTGTATCCTGATGCAAAACTAGTTTACCTCCTAAATTATTTTTAATGAGTTACCTCGAACACATCAACTATACTCTATTCTCGGACAAATCTATCCCAGTCACGCCACTGGTTTAGATTGAGGGGCTGATACCTTAATGATCGTTAAAAGGAAATTAAAATGCCTGTTTGTTTATTATTCAAACAAATTGAAAGGCAATTTTTATTAATTTTAAACGTTTGAAATGGCACTCATCAAATCTGTTTTAATCTTTATATATTTGAATATATATTTTTTACTACCCACATAACATAATTTTAAATGTAAGACGTATATCGTAAGAAAGGCACTTTCATATTTCTTCATTTGATTTAGGAAATACGAAAGTAAAAATGAAAAAAAAAACACAAAGAACAAAAAAGATCTTGAACATTAATTAGCACAAGTTGCACATTTATAATAATATATTTTTATTTTAGGTTTTAAGGTAAATACATATTAGACTTATAAACTACCCGTATATTGGTTTGTTGGGAAAGTTGTCCGCTTTTTTTTCATACAGATATCGTTAGGACAATATTATAGTTACTAACTTCATTTCAAGCATGCTGAATATACATTATTATGAAAGGTAATAGTTAAACACATTTTTTCTGTGTTTTTATACCCAAGTATTTTAGGTGTTTTTTTTTTTTTGCATAAATTTGAAATTGAACATAATTAATTGAGTTGCTTTATGCTTTTTCACTTGCGTTAAGGAAAAATGAGACATATAAGTTAAGTGCTGGAAGACTGATTACCACTATTGACTGGCTTTGGTCGGAAAAAAGTAGAGTTCTAAAGTAGAAATTGCTGAGGTATTGAAAATATCGAAAACCATAACCCACAATAACCCAATACATCATTTTATTACAAAGACAAACCTTTGACTGTAAATAGAGAACCATAATTATAATACAGAATTCAAACATGAATATTGAAAGAATAGTTTTTGCAGTGTAGTAATTAATACACAAGCTTCACACGTCAAGGTCTTTTTTTAAATTAACCACCCACATTAAAACACTTTAAAATTGATTTTGTTTTAATACATAGGTGAACTGTAGAATACAAGTGCTTAACAATGCTAGAAACCCTACATTTTATGAATACAGAGAGCCACATTATTCGGCATGCTCTGTGACGAAGTGGAATCATCTCTTAATCTTAGTTCATTAACAATGTTAGACTAAACAATTTACACCATTTTTAAACCTCCACAGTGTTAATGCCTTAACTATAAATAACATAAAAAATGTATATATATATATATATATATATATATATATATATATATATATATATATATATATATATATATATATATATATATATATATATATATATATATATATATATATATATATATATATATATATATATATATATATATATATATATATATATATATATATATATATATATATATATATATATATATATATATATATATATATATATATATATATATATATATATTTGTCCTAATTACTAGAACACTCAACAGAAACATTCACACTGCATTATAATGTATTATATTACATTTTTGTTGTATACAGTAACACTTAGTGGATATATTGCTATGTGGCATCTCTTACAACCCTCCAGAAAGTTGTTAAAGAGGTCTTAAGTGAAAACCAGACTGGCATTCCTTTTTTATCTAATGGGAACTGAATCTGTAATTCCCGGATTGGAAGACAAGTGTCTTGCCGATTTGACCTCGGGGGCTATACATTAACAAAGTTATATTTTTTTATCAACATTAATAATCGATTTGAAAACCTCCCGGGTGAAAGATAAAACTGTGGAAGAAGATAATTTTCACATGAAGTAAGTTAAGTTATATTTTTTCAACACATTATGTGAAAGTTATGCTTGTCCTTATAAAAACGGTTAAGTAAAAAAATATCATAGTTAAACAAATTGTTTTGTAATTCCTCTCCCGACCGACCTTCAGCCACTATATTTTCACATAAGGATGAAAGACTACCCACAATGTTCCTTTTTTTCTATCATATTTCCCCCGTCCTTTGTCTATTCGCGGTTTAAAACTTCTTGTTTCCAACAAATTGTATTACTCCTACTAGCGAGGCTTCTTTAAAGTTAATTTCAATAGATTTTAGATCAATATTTATTTAAAAAATATCTAGATACGTGTGTGATGAATCTATGGAAGGATAACACCAACCAAGACATTAGTTATCTGAATCTGACCTTGGACAGAGAACTATGGAGAGAGACGACACGTTGAGAAGCCTCATTTTTGGGTATTGCTGAAGCTGTGCAAATATTTCATTTTATTTACAGTCTATTTTTGGCTTGATTGTAGTCGATGATTGTGTATTTTTGGCTTGATTGTAGTCGATAATTGTGTATTTTTGTCCAAACTTAAAATAAAGATCACCAATTTATGAAATATTAAGCAATAATAATATTACTTGCAATAACAAAACAAGTACGATAAAATGACAAAAAATAAACTGTTATTGACTAAAACCAATCAAGAAACATACTATAAATATAATGAAATATTATGCACAGTTTCGAGAATACCCAAAAGGGTAATTTATTAAAATTAACTTAAAATTAACGAGAATACCCAAAAGTGTAATAAATTAAAAATTCAAACAGATAACAAATTACCTCTGGCAGCTACAGTTGCGTCCGAGCGTATGAAATAAATTGGATTCCAATGAGAATCTAGCCCGTAACTTCTGGACTGGAACCAAGGTGTCTTACCAACTAGGTCACGGTGGCCACAATAATCACCACAGCTTTTAGTAAATTAGTTTGTTATATCCAATTTTCTTTGTTTTTTAATCGCTTGAAAAGAGTCAGTAACAGTTAAGAATTCTCGCTTGAATTGGAACGAATCTTTCTTAAAAAAATATCAAAATAAAGGGAAACTGTTATTGGCGTAATGTCTCTTAATGTTTCTATCAATTGTAAGAGCCCATTATGAGAGCAGTTTTAATTTCTTCAGAGAATTTAAACTGTTTCATTCTCCTTTTTCAGCACATAAAAATCTAGTGTGCCTTATACACTATGACTGCTCATAAATTTTGTACACAACTCAAGGGAATTTTTCAAGAAAAGAAAGTCTTTCAACGGTTTGCTGGATGAAAATACCATCACACTTTAGGCATGTCGCTAGAAGATATGGAAACTATTTGGAAAATCTGGGAGTGACTGAATGTATTGAGGAACGGTGACCAAGAGGGCGTCCTCCAGCAAGGTGGATAGACCAAATCAAAGAGATCAGTTCTTAATTAAGTGATGTACTCTTCATGAAAGTATCATCTTTGATCTGATTGGTACAACGCAAGTGGACGCGGTCTCTTGGTCTCCTACCAAATACAGTGCACAACACGAAAGTATTTTTGAGACTTGTAACATCGTGTAAGAAGAAATGCAATTATACATTTTGTTGACATATTGTATTTATATGAGGTTTCAATAGACTCGTTTGTTCTCCTTTCAATCCAAAATATCTCAACATTTGTATCCAGTCCCACATCTCGAGCACTCGATCTTTCTTGTATCGAAAACTTTATTGTCCAAGTTTCTGATACATATACTTATTAAAAACCAATGCTATGATGAGACTCATTTTAATCATTATGATATCTATAAAATAAAATCGGAGAGTGAAATGTTCACCTTGTTCATCAACAGAAGTACAACTAAACTTAGGTACATTGGTCATTCTAATACGGCAGCAAAAAATGAGCAACATAACTTGAAACATGTACACGAGTTTGTTAGCCAGGGTTCTTTGATCATAGACAGGGGTTTCTGCGATGAAATAATGTACATAATTTAGATAGCTTAGGGAGTGATGCATCATCTGAAGACAATATGGAAGAATCAGGGAATCCTAAAAAAAAACAATATCCGATAGGTTCAAACTCTCGTTTTCTCCATTTTGCTAAGTAGTATGGAGACCTGGACAGTCCAGACTTCAGAAAATAGATGAAGAATTGATGCATTTGAGATGGATTTTTCTATGACGTGTGCGAGAAGAATTTTACGATACTTTGGACATATATCGTGGGAAGGGGGGTTCCAGCATTATTGTGCGACAAATTCTGGCAGGAAATGTAAATATCAAAAGAGGCACACACCAATCATCCATTCAATGAAGTACCTAGGTGAAAGAATCAGTGGAGCATTCTTTGCAATAAACACTACATCGGGTAAAAGATCGCTTGTGCTGAAGCAGGAAGATGAATGCCCGTGGAGATCACGATCATCAGAAATGAGGGAATGGCAAAGAATATGATTTTTTCTTTCCACCGTCTAATGACATTGAGTCAACACATGGATGACTTGACAACTAACGAAATAAGTTTTCCCTATTACAGGAAAACATGAATAAATAAGTTATTGAATATGTATGGCGTATGAAAGTGAACCTAAAGCTTGTCATAAAAGTGTCAATACATGTGTCGAAGAAGGCAGATCGAAGACATTAGTAATTAATGTATGGATATAAAAAATGTTTTCGAGTAAGATGAAGAAAGGAACATTAATATGATTTGGGCATGTGAAGAGAATGAATGACTTAATATTGAACTAAGTGTGTCTACAAGTCAAAAAGGCAAAGTGTTCTTGGAAGAAGTAGACCGAGATAAACGTGGCTGGATCAAGTGGACCATATTTTAAAAGAAGGTACAGTGAGTAGTATAAATAAAAGAAGATTGTGTATGACGAGATGGAAGAATGGGGAGAGGGCGAAAATTGTCAACTTGGATATAAAAGTATGAAGATCTGTTCTTTCTGCTTTCTTATATATGTAAAAATAGAAAGTGATGGAATTAATAAAATATTTGAAATTATAATTTAAACAGTTCAATTTTAACAAAAAAATATAATTAAAAAAAAAAACTGAGTGAAAATTTACGAGATAAGTAAGAAAAAATGGCTGATGCTTTTTGCTATTAAATCTTAAAAGAAACAGTTTAAAAAATGACTTCAATCATGAAGTATGGACGATCATTTTTTTCTCATTCGCTGTCTTATAGTTCAAAAACGCATTTTTGAAATTACCAGCGTACATTAAAACCTAAACTGAAATACCAATATCGTTTCATATTTCAAATGAACTGAGGTTATTAAAACGTTTATGTGGTAAGTGCAGTGCACTTTTTACATTAGAGCAATATCTGTTGACCACAAATCGCATTACTAAAAGCACAGAGAGTGATACAAACAGGAAAAAAAAACAGACGAATGTGTAGAAAGCTCAAATTGAAAAATCCTGTATAACCACATGAAAATACATAAACCCGCAGCAGTCAGTGGTATGGGGGTATAAAATGGGGAAAATAAAAGAAAAGTTTATGCCGCGGAAGAAAAAAGGCAATAACAATTTTCTAGCAATGGGAATAAATGAACACCCAAAGAGATTTATGTGCTGAAGAGGCGATTGTAAACATTCTCTTTCAGCGCATGTTCTGTCGTAATAAAACTGTTAAACATTTCTTCGGATCACTAATTACGATTTTAAGGGTGTTTCCATAGAAGTAAAAAAAATGGTGGTAAAACTGAAATTATATATAAAAATGGTTTCGAGAACTTTTATTTAACATCTATTAAGATAACTCGCTATGTGAAGATAACATATTTATTTATTTTTATTTATTTAACACTTTCATTGCAATACAATCTGGCGGGCTTATTGCCAGGCGGCAATCTCTTCCAACCAACCAGACAAAAGTAAATGAAGCAAGTTACGTGGTCGCATAAATCATTCAAATGACTATCCATCCCCACGAAATCCATAAACATATACGTGAGAACATGCCCACGAACCCCACAAAGACGGACAATCACCCGAACACTATTTTTCATATAAAGTGAGATATCATCAATCAAAAGGAAAGGAAAGGATGGTGGAGAGGAAAGGAAAAGAAAAATCAGGAATGAAACACGTTATTTTACTGACTAGAAATTAAGAGTTTTTTCAGTCGCTTCTTAAAGCATGCCAAGGACGGAGCGACATATAACACTCGTGCAATTATTTTGACCCCATGTAATCATTTAATTTTTACCCTGCAGAAGAAAGTCAACAACTTGCGCATATTTATAATTGTTTTTTACTTAAAAGTATTTCTGTTTTGATTTTGTGTACAAGTTTGATGTTTTCTTTTAAATTTTTGTTACATGATATACGAGTATTTTAAGGTTTGTTAAATTGCTGTTATCATTTGAATTTGTTTTTTTTTCTTCGTATAATTGAAATTAGATTTTCGTAAAGGCTGAGCCCGTTAAAAATTAATATGTAAATACAAATTTTAAAAGTACATAAAATAATGCGAGTGCTATAGATTTAGAGTTAGATGATTTTTTTTAAATATTCTTCCCATGCATGTTAACATTATCAGAGAAAAAATCTTATTTTCTTTTATTTTCATCGAAATATATTTTATCCCGATATTATTCTCAATTTTTCAAGTTTTTTATAAATCGTTTGGTAAATTTATAACACAAATTATCAAATAAATTTAAACCAAATCACTGACTACTCGTTTCATAGTTTATCCTGAATAACGATATTTCTTTTACGTTATTTAGCAAATTGATATAAATACTCGTTCAACTAAATTGATGTGTATAATAAAAATTAATCTAATTAACATTTTAACTATTTCGAACAATGTAAAGAGGTTGAGGCTTCATGTCTCATATTTATAAGTTATATAAGTTTGAAGGAAAAAAATTGTTTCACATATTTTTCTATAAATAATTTATATTTAATCTAGACCAAATATTATGTTAAGAATTAGGGATAAAAACATCTTTGTATATAATTGTCATATTTCGATATAATCAAATACTGCCATGTGTTATATTATATAACACATTCCTTATATTGCAGATTTATTATATTATACATCAACAAGTTCTTAAAGAAGATTCAAGTGAAAACCAGACTGAATTATTTTTTTCAAAAAGTAGGATTTCAACGGGAATCGAACCCCGATTTGTGAAACAGAAATCTTATAAACGAAACCACGAACGATGTTTGAAGATAAATGTTGAGAAAATATGAATAAAAGAGTTTTGTTAAATAATGAAAATATAGTAACTCTTTTTTTAAAACTGGTGAAATGTTTTAAAATCTATAATATTTAATTTCTAACAATATTTCTTGATGACAGCAGGCATCCACCACATTGGCGAGACAAGCGAAAGAGAAAACATACTTTATTTTATGTGAAATATCTAAAAATCAACCAAAAGGAAACTGAAGAAAATTTCTTTGTTCTGTCATAATTCTTGGGGATATTTTCAGTTTTACCCCCCTCTTGTCAAAACTGTCCCTTGCCATGGAACAGAAAACGTGAAAGAAATAAACGATGTTAGTCCTGGATTCGATAAAATAAAATATTCTACATATTGTCATAACGTGTAGATGGCTACAATCTTAAAAAATCGCAAAATACTTTTCTTTTAAACCGAAAAAAGAGACATCTACTCGTAATTTGTATTTAAATATTTTATTTTGTTTCAAAAACAAAATTGACCTTTTCGACTACATCAGTTGCCAAGTTGTGAGACTTGTCTTGAGACTCGGTTATGGGTTCGATACCTCAGACGTGGCAAAGATTTGATATTTATTGATTAAAAGATCATATATCGTGCAAAGGATAGCCGAAATCCAAACAAAAATCCAGACCACACCCGTAGCAGGCATATTCTATATTACCTATTATGTAAAGGCCGCTATTCGTAAAAATACACGACGGTGATATTTCCATCGTGTTCATTTTTGTTATCATAGTTTCAAAGAAATGTAATCCTGGTTCGATGTATATCTAGATTATTAGTTATTTGCACCAGTTGTTTCCCAATCCCCATTTTTTTCACCAGTTATTTGCCAATCCAAAGTCGATCGGAGTCAAGTATCGTGTTTAATAAATTAATTAATACGTGCTTTATGTCTGATTTTCATTATTTCATTAAATATGCGACAATAATATTTTAATGGTTTTAAATAAGTTAAAAAATTTAATGTTTATTTTGTTATATTTATTTATGTCACTTAAATGCTGAAGAACACTCGTATTTGGTGAACGGTAAAAAAAACATGATATTTATTTTAAAGAAAAGTTTTACTTAATGAATTTAGTAATTAAAAGAAATAAAAAAACATTTTGTTTTTTTATTCATCTGTAGTTTCCTATGTAATAAAGGCCCTGAATGTATCTTTAAAGAAATTATATAGTAGTTGTTAATTTAATATCGTTGTAAATTAATTATTCAAAATGTTATTATTTTGAATATACTGGTTCGTGTTCTTGTAGATATGAATAATACGCTCCAAAGAACGTGTAAACCTAACATACTTAAATCATAATCATATTAACAACGTGACTAGTTTACAATATAGTTTAATATTCATTACATGTAAATTTTATACAAATTCATGAAGAACTTTTAAATAGATTAATATAGACATGATTCAATTTATTTTGGATCTACAATTGTTGACAATGGTGGATGTGAAAGTGAAAGAATGAGAATAATAGATTTGTTGAGGCTAAAATTCATCTGGAAAAATGGACTCACCCCTTCGAGAAATGAAAATACATCTTATGAAATCCCTAATTTCTACATTTTCATGCATGCCTCAGAAACTTGGACAGTAAAGGTTTAAGAAATATTAATGGCCAACATAAATGGCGTCTACTTGGCTACTTACGAGTATATGGTATGAATGAAACATACCCTATAATGAATGATTTAGTCATCCGATGTGGCGCAGAAGATTTGGGAATCGAGAACAAATATGACTGAATAATGGGTAAACTACCGCACACTGGGTAACACCAAATGGTGAAGGGATATTGCTGAGATAAAGATTGTAAATAATAACAAATAATATTGTAATACATAAATAAATACAGGTTTATTGATATCAACATATATACATTTAGACACATTTCAAGAACACATTAAAAAAATAATACATTAAAAAACAAAAGCTATCAAAAGGTCTGAGCTCATCTAATAACATCCCCCCGGCCAAGATACACGCCACCAATATAGGGCGAGCCCAGCCACGAGGACACCAGATGTTTTTCAGCCCACGCTCTTGAACACGTAGAACAAGAAGAATCTTGCAGGCAGCCAATACCTTTCTAAGGTGTAGGGTTGATGATGGTATTAAGAATAAAATTTTCGAGGTGTGGTTATTGGAGACGATTGCTGGGTATCACATGAACAGAACAATGAAAAAATGCATTTATACTAGAAGAACTTAACATCTTAGAAAAACCATCTGCACTATGAATTCGATACATCCTTTAATTCGCAGAAACGGGCAATCAGATCAAACAGGCAAAGTGTGCTACATGAATAGTAAAATAGTGCCGGGAGGGCAATATAAGAAAACGCAAATAAAATGCAACAAGAATTAACACATAGCAATTCCATCGTAAGTCACATTTCTCAGCATCAGAGTCACGCTGCAGAAGAAAGTAAATTAACATGATTGCTAAAATCATAAAAAATAATATACGAGTATACCTAACTAGCATTTCATTACATAAAAAGTCTCAGTAAGATTTGTTTTATTGAGATTGTATTACATTTTTATTATTAAAAGATGGGTAAAACTTAATATTTTATATTGAGTTTTACCCATCTTGTTGGGTAAGATTAAGTGTTCTTGTTTTTAGATCTGTTACTCAAAACTGTCAGTTGATAAGCATTGGATACGTTTCTGGAGAATACATTTTTTTAATTGCTTAATTCTAAAAAAAATATTTCAACCCGTTTCGAGGTACATGATAAAGCGATAAAATTTCGAGGTACATGTATACATGATAAAGCAAACGTGTTAAACAGGTTTCAGTTACTACCAGCACCTTGGACTAATGATTAATATGCTTGTTGTTAATTTGGATGTTATCTTCTAATGTCACTTAGTAACTGTTTTTTAATGAGGGTTGACAGTGGTTCTTCCTTCAACATTTTCTCTAGAAATGAATTGAGTTTCCTTAGAGTACAATCATACGCCAGAGAAAACAATGAATAAATGTTGTAATTATGAAATAACTGTCCCCGAATGTAATTCTCCTTAGGTTGGCAACTCACTGGAGTGAAAAATGAGTAGCCACGGCGATAAACGAAAGTGCAGCGTTTCTAGAGTTCAAGGAAAACGAAAATAATTGATTAAAATTAAAATAAATTAAAATAAAGAAGAAACGCTTGAGAAAATCATAAAGAATCGGTCAGGGAAAATGCCTTGAGGAATAAATCATTGAGTATGTTACCAAATTATACCAAGAATTTTGCAAAAAACAGCAAAACTATCATTAGTAACTATAAAATAAGAGAAGCCAATCGAGCCAGAGTTACAACCTAACATGTTTTATAGTGCTCTTGGGGTTAGGTCAGAGTTTTCAAAGTGTACGTCTTGGTTTCCTAGGGCGCCGGGATTAATTTAGAGAGGCGTCGAAAATTCGAAAATTCTTATTATTCTAACTAACCTTTAGTACAGTAAAATTAAAAGTATACCAAATAAATACGTCCATTAAGAAACGGTTTAAGTTTAATATATTAGTAAAGCATGAATATACTCGTATAATACTTTGCAAAGTGTCAAAGTTTAGTATGGAAACCTCTGCGAAGCTTGGTTGGCAGCTGTAATAAAAACCAAATATCGTTAAAAGCTCAAAACGGAACAGGAAATGAGGGCAGCCGTTTCTAGTTTAATACAATGATTTGAGAAACTGTGTAGTTAACAACCGGTCATCCTTCCCTTCTAATTAGTAAGTTTTTTAGAGCGCCGTAAAAGGAAAAAAAATGAAAACTACTGGGTAAAGGGTATCACAAAAAAATATATATGGAGCCTAAGAAATAGTAGAGTTAATCGTTAACACGGAAAAGTCATACTTATTAAAATATACAATAATTAAAAAATGTTTATTCCTCTTGAAAATACTCGTATATAATTTACTCAAGCAGTTTAAGGACATTCCGAACTAACTAGTTAGTTCGGAATACCCCTGAAGATTAGTGTCAATGTTATGTACTTTTGCTTATTTGAAAAAAACTCTCATTTGTATTTTTTTAATATACACGTATTTATACAAATAAAACAAAAAATTACCATCAAGAATTTGTATACTGACACTTTGTATTTTCATACTCGTATTTTCATTTTTGTACACATTTTGTGAAATGTGTATTAAAATTAAAGGACCCCCTTTAAGTAGGGTGTCCATCAAATGTGACGTAACCGGGACTGGATATTTTAGGGGAAAACCAGGCAATTAATCAAACAACATACGCCCGCAGTGGAGGTGCTTTGAGTGAGCTTTCTTGTTTTTGTGCCTGAGTTCTCATATAACGCCATCTGTTCAGAGAACTCCCGATATTGGACATAAAAACGTTTGCATAAAAACATTTTACTCAATTTCGAATCCCTTCGAGTTACAATTTAAACAAAACAATTGTTATTTTTTCAAGGAAAATATCAGTTTTCGGAAGTCCCTGGTTCAATGATTCATTTAAATATTTAAAGACTATGGTCAATTTCTAATCATTGAAAAAACCAATAAAAGTTTGTTATTAGCATAACAATAATAAAAACGGCAATATTAAATCAATCGGAGGTATTTAACCTTTTTGGTGATTTAACCTTTTTGAGATATTTGAGGAGCTTGAAAGTCGTGTTAAACGAAATGATTTTTTAGAACGGAATTTAGTTGGAACAAAAAAATAACGTACATGTTTTTCTGCATTAATATATGTTGCAGGTTACAAGTAAATATTTTAAGAAAAACAAAGCAATTTGTATTGTGGATTGGATACTTTTCACATATACTCGTATAATACAAATTTAGCTTCGAAAATAATTTGTAAATAAATTTGTTCAACAGCATAATATTATAAAGATTTTTACAATTATATAGCATTATAAAGATTTTTACAATTATTCAATACAATTTAGATAGGGACAGGTGTATAGGTTAAAAAACAGAATCCAATCCAAAATAAAAAGAACATCAATCGATTTAGAATATATACTCGGAATGAAAATACATTATCGAATTTTGCCTTTATGAGCATCACAAAATATTTGATCACCACACAAAATTCACAACGAGAAAATGAAATCTTAAATTTGGAATTAATCGAAGATAATGATTCAGGCTTTTGCGCTATCGTGAATAATATTTTATCAGTTAGATATTTCTTGGCATCTTGTAGTTGAACATTTTGTTCAATATGTTTATTAGATATAAGTGTATTTTTTAAAGTTTCTTCAGATCGGAGATGCAGTGAAACCAAAACATATTTTTTAAACCAATTAAAAAAGCTCTTTTAACATTTAGTAATAAATGTTTATTTCTGATACAAACAACATTTGTAAAAGGTGTGGAGTTTAACAGATTAGCTGCAATGATTGCAATGTGGTGTTCGTGCCAATGCCAAAAATGAACTCAATACGCGAATTTAAGAATACACCAGAGCAATAAAAAATTGTAATTTTTCCTGGTTCGTAGAAAACTTAATTACACATAATCAGTAGTATTCACACTCACGAAATATAAAAATACTTCACATATAACGTAACGATTAAAAAACCATAGAAATATATAAAGTAATAAAACAAAATAAAAATATCATAAATAATCCACTAAAATTACCCTTTTCTCCCCTTCTGACTCTATTCCCAATAAGACCACAGACAAAATTTTAATTATAATTTCTTATTGTAATTTTTTTTTATCAAACACTGTTTATTCCAATTTTTGTAACGGTACAACCCTACCGGTTTCAAGGCTTTCACTTCATCATCAGGGGAGCACAAATAAGACTTAAGACCAATAATTTTGTGCTCCCCTGATGATGAGGTGAAAGCCTTGAAACCGGTAGGGTCATACCGTTACAAAAAAGTGGAATAAACAGTATTTGATAAAACATATAACAATGTCTTTAAACCTCCTCAATGTTAATGCCTTGACTATAAATAATATAATAATTTGTTACTTTATTCCTGAATAACCATAGTCATAATTAAGTATAAATTATACTGTAAATGACATGTTATTTTGTTTGATTAAGTCGCCTGAGGAAGGCATATCGTGGTGAAATGCGCACAGAGAAAGTGATACTAAACAGTAAAGGGGAAGAAAACGAATTTTAAGTATTTATTGTTTATATTTCATGAATAAATAATGTATAAACTACACATTAAAAAAAAAACTTGGGTATACATAAATTTAAAATTTGTTTCCACTTGCGATCGAACCGAAAATGTGTGTGTATAGCGCACGTGATCGCCGTCTCACAAAGAAAACACATGGGCTATGCGGCTTCTTTGCCAAATAAAATATACTATAAAAAATAATTAATAAATAACTAATAAAACATGATACGTACAAATATTTTTATGTTTACACTTGGGATCGAACTGGGGACCTTGTATGTGTGAAGCACACTTGATAACATCTTCCCTACAAAAACAGTGATGATCATCAGACCTAAAGTCTTATTGAATATCGTATTTTAAGAGATTTTCATCGAAAATATTAAGTTTTGATGTAAATTAGAAAAAAATAATATTAAAAATATTGATTCGAAAACGATGGGATTATAAATTGTTTCTCAGAATTATTAAACATTTTGTCTTCCATAATTTAACTAAAGTAACTTTAAGAAATTGGTTGATCCATTTTTGCTGACTCAAAACCAATTTGCCATCCCTCCGAGACCATCAAAATTAAACATACGACTTTATTGACGTATTCTTGAACCAAATACAGCAGACTAGATCATTCGGGTCTCATTTACCGGGTTACGGATTAACCGGTACAACAAAAAATCAGATTTTTTTTTAGAGACGTGATTAAACGAAGTTTGGATTTGTTCGCGTTACCGATTTATTAATGAAAATAAATGGAAAATTTTACAAAAAATATCAGGAAGTAAAATAATAAGAGAAATTACATACCTTAATGTAATGTATGAAACATACTTGATAATTGTGACATTACATCATCTGTTACAAGAAATTCGTTTTTTTTTATTTCTACATTAAAGTTATCGGATATATATAGAAAAAAATAAAAAACTAAGCAAAAACTAAAAAAAAAACAATTCAATGGTATGTTTCCGCCCGGGATCGAACCGGGGACCTTGTGCGTGTGAAGCACACGTGATAACCGCTACACTACGGAAACCGATAGCATTTGCTACAAAAATCTTATATCAAACAATCAAAGCGATCTACGAGTATATGCGCTATTTCAACTTTATTTTTTCTAATATCAATGTAAGGACTGTATAAACATACATAGTTAAGTGAATATTTTTTTTTATTAATGTGACCTTCAGAGGAAACAATGTTTTATATAATAAAAGTAAATTTTTTTGGCTACTTCTATCTCAATAATGTGTTATCTATTTAAAATAATAATCTTGATATATATTTAAAAATTAGAGATAGTTTTACCTATGCCAATAATCTAGTGCAGCTGCGTAGTAAATTTATGTTAATTGGAGGTTGTAGTAATAATCCAGATGCCAAGGGATCCGCCAGTAATATAGATTGGGACACCCTGATTTGTCCGTTGGCTGTGGTTATTAAGTGAAAAATTAAAGAATCAATTAGTGAAAATAAAAGAATAAATTAGTACGATACATAGAAAATCATGAATGATGAGATATGTGGATTTCGACAAAGCATAAATCTGTGTAGGACGTAAAGAACAATCCTCTTTGCCTTCCCCAAAAGGGAATGATGTGATGGTATGTGTATATGTATAACATTTTCCAATACTTTGTTTTCCATCCCCCGATTTAATATACTAAGGGTTTGTCATTCTTGAGTAAGATTTCCTGAGGGAGGATTTGTATAGACCCGGCATGAAATAGTGCCCAAGCACCATATTAATCAGGACATACAGCCTTAAGACCTCATGGGACCAAAGCATCGGTACACCTCTACAGGACCGGAATTAGAAATTCCTTCCTTTATTCACCTCATTCGCTCACAAATGGGATTAAACAATCTTTTTTTTTTTCGTTGAACAATATAATGAAAAAAAATTGGTTGTGCTTATGTTCGCCTATACTATAAGGGTTACCATAGTTATGGTTTAAAAGTTATTATTTAATAAATGTCATAATAAGAACAATTTTACTTTTTAAATGATATTTGACAACTAAAAATGGCAAAAAGTATTTATTAAGAAGATATGACTAGTGTTAAACATGACAGAATACGGAATTAACTGGTTAGAGATGAATGTAAACTTGAGGCTGATGTGTAGAGAGAGAAAAATGAAAAGAATCCCTTTGAGAAGGTTTGGACATTGTCAGGACTTGGGTACGGTCGAACAATTAGCTTATTGCAGTTAAAAATAACCATTAAAAATAGTGAACCGGGAGAATCAAAAACAAAGGAGACGAGCTTCTATTGTAACATGGCTCGGTGTCGAATTTCTCTTCCCTTTTTTCAAAAGAATGCAGAACGTTTGTCTTTGTAAAGATCTGTAATTGGTGTTCCGTCTACGATCGGTTTTATTGCAGTCACAGATAACTATTGTTACTAAGAAAAGACAATAAAACTTTGCGCAAGATATATTTCGAGGGCGAAGGCGCTTTTATGATCGCGATTGTTAGGCGAGAAGAAAGGGTCAAAAAATTTCTCTTCCCCTTTCTAAAGAAATACGTCGCGCTTAATTTATTACGGACATAGTTAAATATTGAAAACAACGGCTGAGAATAACAATTCACTCGAGATACATTCAAAAAAGAAGGGTCCAGTATTGTCTCTTAAACAATAAGTTTCACCGGATGTTATACAAAAAGGATTCTCGACTTAATTACGCTGTGAAAGTTTAAATAGACTATTCATTGGCAAAATAACGTTCGGCCGGACGAAAAGATTTATGATTTTTTTTTAACGGTCGCGAGGGACTTTCTATAGAGTTCCAAAATGGCGGCGCTTGGCTGAGATCCCTTAAATTAAGGAAGCGCGATCTTCCGACATTCATTCTCGCCACGAAGTTGTCTAGCCATCATCATTTTCGTCTTAAACGCCGTGTCGCGAACTTGAACAAGCTTTTCTCACATTTGATTGTTCATTCTTAATTTGATACAATTTGTCCGGTAAATTCTGGATAATCTACATACGGGGATCTTGTTTCATCTCAGTCTTTTGATTGAGCAGATTCTGGACTGTTGTCCAAACGACGATCTCGAGTTAGGCGTACAACTCATTCGCGGATCAAAGTTAACTGATTCTATCAGCATTATCGAGTGCGCGCCAGATTCTGGAGTCTTCAAGGCTGGACCGAGTCGTGTGACTGTATTACGGCACGAATTGGCGGTCGGCAACCACTGAGGGAATTTCTTCACATCAGCGGCCCTGTAGTAACAGTATAAGGTCAGAGGGCCATATACGAGTCGACCTGGTCATACACTTGAAGCGGATCTGGGATAATACATTGTGTCTTGTATTGGAGTAAGATCAACCTTATTTATCCTCTTTTGCTTGTCATTTTATGGTGACAATTGAGTATTCTAGAGATTGGCGATATCTAATCTTTGAGAATTGCACAATCCGCAACGGACTGTTGTGAGATTACCCCTGATAATAAATTGCTTCGACTGCCTGTCCATCTGAAAGGCTAAGCGGAGTAGCAGAGAGTAATCTGCCCATTTGATTTTCCTGACGGAGTATCAGCTCGTCAGGATTAAATATATAACCAATTAACAGCAAATATGTGTTTCATTATGTATTTATACCTACCCAAGCACTGACGAATGCCTACCTCTTCCCACGACATCTTGAGATCTTATTGAGCCTTGTTTTACCTATACTGAGCTACCGGAGTAAGAGTCATACATTGTAACATCCAGGCTTTTAGTAATCCAACGGAATTAATTAAAGGGTTAAAAGTTTGAAACTGACCGCCCTTCAACGTGGGGCCTCGAGGTACGTCGTCGAGCTTGGACGGTATAATTTGTATTTTTATGTTTTTTTCCTTTCTTTCTTCTTTTGGTACTAATTTGTGCATTACTGTATTGTATACTGTGTATTTGAATTTTATGTTTTTTTCTTCTTTTTTTTCATTTTTCGATTTGAATATCTTGTGCATTACTTTATTGTATACTGTGTATTTGAATTTTATGTTTTTTTTTCTCTTCTTTTTTTCTTTTTTCGATTTGAATATCTTGTGCATTACTTTATTGTATACTGTGTATTAGAATTTTATGTTTTCTTCTTTCTTTTCTTCCTTTTTTTGATATTCGAAATTTTGTGCATTATTGTATCGTATACGGTGTATAATTTTGTTATATTATTTTGATTAACTGCATATAACTCGGTAAAGAATTGAAAGCAATTCAGGACCGCTAAAACGACAAAGCATAGGCTTTGTACTTCAGTCAAGTCGGTCGGGCGGAAATTGATTCAAATACCGTTTGTTTGGCGGTCATTTTGTGTATGAGTTGAGGATTTTATTTATTAAATAAAATATAATAACCAACTAATAACGTGCGGTTGATAAAAGCTGTGCGAGTGTAGGTAGTTATTTTCTAAAACTAGAAAAAATCGAGTTGAGCGTAGTTTTACGAGGAGTATAATCTCGAATTTGGCCGGTAATCGGATAGGCAGAGCTAGTGGAACGCCATAGTTTCTTGTGATTGGCCGGGTGATTAGCAGCTGATAGAAGTTCCTTGTTGCATTGGCAAGGAATAATTCGTTACGTTTTCTTTCCGGTTGGTTAGAGTTAGTGGCGTATTCCGGAGTTTGGATCACTTTGAAGATTTTAAATCATCAACAAAAAATAGAAAATTTAGAGCACTAAGTTTGCCAACTATAACATTATTCGTTCAGAGCCGTCCGGCTGTTTCACTAATTAAGTTTGACGAATATTAGCTGTCGTACATCTGGTCGGCGAGATTAGTAGTAGACCGGTGTTATAATAGCGTGGCCGGGTGATCGAACTTATTGAATTATTCTATTTTAGGCCTTTAAGGTAGAGTTGTTTTCTTCGATTACATGCGATTGGAATTTCTGGTGAAGGCTATTCCTGAGATTGGGAACGCGTATTAATAACAGCGTGGCCTAGAGTCTTTGGGATTTCTAATCTTTCAGATAGAACTCTCACCCTGCTAGCTGAGGATAAGTCCACAATGAGTCCTATTGACAATATTACGAGTGCAACTAAGGAGAGATTGATTGGGGAATTGATGGAGAGGGGAATCACTCCGGGTAACAAACTCCCCAGGTTGCGTCGGCAAGCATGGAACTACAATCGGGGCCTCGTTCACTGTCCTACAGAAGAGGTTATATTGCCTCAAAGGTCTAAGGCACATGTTAATTTGCGAGGAGCCCCGGAATTTTCTATGGAACTGGTTTCCGGAGCGACAGCCCCTCGTTCGGACTCTTCCTTGCCATTTACCGGGTCTTGCCCTTCAAGAGACTTGGAAATGTTGCCGTCTCATGGCGCTAGAGGTAATCAATTACCTCCATTAAATATCAATTTTTCATCGTGGCCAGTGGATCCGTTTAATGGCTCGGGTAGCGTACGTCAGTTTTTGGTTAGGCTCGAGGAAATAGCACACGCACGTAGGTTCGATGTAGACTCTCTCTCTCCCGTCCTACCTGAATTTTTGCGCGACAGAGCCCTGACCTTTTTCAGGATTACGTATAGGAACCCTATGAGATGGGCTACATTGAAGGCACATTTTTTGGAGAGGTTCGAATCTGAGAGTTTTATGATAGATAGAAAGCTGGATATTTGGGCATCCAAGCAGGGTCACGAAGAATCTTCCACCGATTATATCTCCCGAATTTTGGAGGTAAACAGTACACTGGACTCTGCCTTGACGGAGGTGGAGCTGTTACAGGTGTTCAAGAGAGGGCTTCACGTTAGGTTTAGCTCAGTCCTTGTCAGTACGCGGCCTTCGTCAGTACGAGAGATGGAAAGAGTATGTGCCTCTTTCGAACAAATGAACAGGAGTGGTGAGGTATCACCCCGGCCGCTGCAGATGCAGCCAGGGGTAAGGGCACGTGTGTCATCCGTCTCACAGAAGGTTATCGGTAGAGGGCCGACCTTGTTGAGGTGTTTCTTGTGCAATCTTCCGCATCATATTGCCCGCGACTGTCCGCACAAACCACTTATCCAGAAGGAACCGGATAAGTCGCCAAGTAATCGCGTAAGGAGTCGTGCCGAGACTTCTAGACCTTTTACTTTGCTGACGGATACTTCGCGTCCGCCGCCAAATTCTTAATTCCAAAAAACAGGTAGGGGACCAACCCGGTCAAGGTAATTCGGAACTAGGGGGTTGGTCAAGAACAATAGAATTAGGAAATAATAGCCGTAACCTTAGTGCCATAGAAATTTCAAATGCAAGGGATGAGAGACCCTATTTTCATTGCGAAATTCAGGGCTCACCATTAAGGGCGTTGCTAGATTCAGGTGCAGCAATTAACGTAATAGGTGGTAATCTGTATAAGAATTTTAGGGACTTACGGTTTATTATGCGAACTACTGAGGGAGTCGTTCACACGGCTGATAGTCAGGGACATCGGGTGCTGGGTACGATCCAGTTGCCCTTACATTATGATCACCAAACTGTGTTGGTGGAATTCCAGGTAGTTCCTTCTTTAGATACTTGCTTAGTACTCGGCATTCCCTTTTTGAAGCGTTCCGGGCTTACGCCGAAATTGTTTTCTCATTCGAGTAGGAGTTAATGGCTCAATAATGCCTCCATTGTTCCGAAAAAGGATGCTTCTGCTCGAATTGTATTGGACCCCGCAAACTAAATTCCGTGACGCAGTCGGACTGTTATCGGTTACCTAACCTCAACCGAATTCTCGATAATCTTCGAGATACGCGCTGCCTCACTGCTTTAGATCTGAGCCATGAGTTTTTGCTAATGCCATTAAGCAAGGAGTCTAAATGTAAGACGGCATTCTTTGTAGAGGGCCGGGGACAATATCGGTTTGTGGTCACCCCATTTGGCTTAAAAAACATTCCTGCTGAGATGCAACGAATGATGGAACAATTGTTCGCCGATCAGGGTGACCAGGGTTCTGTACCATGTTGGTTTAATGATATGCAAACAGGACTGAGAGTCTTGGAGATAATTAATTATTGACTTTATTGATCTCAGGTAAAGGCTTGAGAGTTATAATTCTTGTGTGTTTTTCCGTATCTGATTATCTGCCATGCATACATCTTATTATCCTGAATTGTATTTTTTTTTGTTGCATTAATTATATTTATAATTTCATTTCTGTTAGTATTGTATTGTATTTGTGCCTATGTATTGTATTTGGTATTGTGTTCCTTTGAGGTTGCCTTCTAGACGTACGGCTATAATTGTTTATGCCTGTGCGTGTATTAGGAAGCCGTACTACAGGGTTATACAAATCCGAATTTTGCGATGACGCATGCAAATGTCTAGGTCATCTTACGTACCGCGACGAACTCAGGAGGGTTCCTAGTAGAGAGTAATATTGTAGAAGTTTCATAACCAGCGGCATGGTAAATAAGTTAGAATTTTACTCGTATTACCCGTATATTGTAGTTAGTTCAGTTTAATTTTCGAAACAACGCCTAGCCTGCGGTAAGCTCGCCAGCCATAAGCTTCATGATACCGCAGATGTAATAGAAACCTAGATCGCTGATTAATTAGTACAAGTATGTCACCAAAGGACAAAAAACTTTGAATTTTTTTTCTCTCACAAGGGTATTACCCACCCTGATTTTTAGAACGTCTACATATATAGCGCGTTGTGACAACTTTAATGTGCTCGGGCAGGAAATCAGAGACCTTAGGGCACATGTCTGTATACAAGCGAGCGAGTATACCATGCAGTATTGAAGCATATGTTCGTTTAACCTCCTTCATCGGGAGTGGAGCATGTTTTCACGATGCTGGCCGTAGTATAAAGTTGGCTAGTGGTTTAAACTTCATCCTTGAGATGGCGTCATCGAAAACTATTAGTTAAAGGTATATGAGGAATAAATATCCCCGCCATGATCCGCAGAAGACTAGTATAGGAGAGGTTTAATTCCTCATTAATTACGTGTTCGTCAAGTGGTTTAGAGTAAACCAATGCGAGTGATGCGAACACCTAGGGAAGGATTGTTCATGCCTCAATGATACTGTGAGAATAGCAAGATGAGTTCACCTTTCTTCTCATCGCCATAATCTCTACCCTGCCCCATCATGGATCGTTCTCCGAATAGAGGGGCCGTGCCGGAAGAACGTTTTGTTCGCACTTCTTGCGATAACTAATGGTATAAGGCAAAGGGAACAACCTTTAGGTTAAAGGTACAGATAGGTAGTGGCAGGCTGGAAGCTAAGCGCTGCTTGGTGTAGTTTACACCTAGGTTATAAACCACCTAGTTGGACAGGTGGTATGGAGAGGGTATTTTAGCCAATCAAACGCTGGGCGATATTTCAGCAACAAATTAGCGCCCCGATTTGTCAAGTGTGTGGTCACAAGGTAAATTTCCGACACAATATATGAACTGTCTGACCTGAAGGGGAAAGTGGCAGGTAAATTTCGCGTCAAAGACATCGCCAAGGTGGAATAAAGGCTCCATTACGGTGAATTGACGCGAGAGCTGCCGTGGCACTTGTGGTAATTCAGTTTTACCAAATTAGGTTTCCATGTTCCAAGAAAAAAATATGGTGGCGCTCAATAGACCATGCGCTGGACAATGAGTGGTGATTTTTGCTGATAGCATAGCGTTTGTATGCGCGTCTTTTGATAGAGCGTCGACGCTCACTTCCTCATGATGTCACATTGGATACATCCTTACCAATTCCTTATCCTGTTCTATCAAGGGTCGCTCACCTGGCACTAGGTCGTATAGGTTGAATGGAAGGCAGCTCCATGATAGGGAATGAGTGGGGTTGCTACAGGGGTTTGGGAAGTGCTGCTGGGAAGTATGAATGAAAAGGATTGGGTGCGTGCTTTGGTGGGGGGGCTTTCGATGGAATATCCTTTAATTGTGAGGCTTCGGCCAATGATTTTTATTTTTTTTCTTTTTTCCATGTTTTTATTGTGTATTGTCAGTCCGGTCTAGGTGGGCAGGCGTCCGTGACGCCATCGGTACCCGGAGGTGCATAGTATGGTATGACTACGTCATGCACATCTTGGCTCCGCCCGTTGGTTCTGCGGCCGTCGCACCGACGACAGAGGTGGGCGCTCGTGGACCATTGGTACGGGGACGTCCATAGCAGTGTGTATGGACTCCGCCCTTTGGGTCTGCAGGCGTCACACTGGTGACAAAGGTTTTATTGTCAGTCCGGTCTAGGTGGGCAGGCGTCCGTGATACTGCGGCCGTCGCACCAACGACAGAGGTGGGCGCTCGTGGACCATTGGTACGGGGACCTCCATAGTAGTGTGTATGGACTCCGCCCTTTGGGTCCGCAGGCGTCACACTGGTGACAAAGGTTTTATTGTCAGTCCGGTCCAGGTGGGCAGACGTCCGTGACGCCATCGGTACACGGAGGTGCATAGTATGGTATGACTATGTCATGCACATCTTGGCTCCGCCCGTGGTTCTGCGGCCGTCGCACCGACGACAGAGGTGGGCGCTCGCGGCACCATTGGTACAAGGACCTCCATAGTAGTGTGTATGGACTCCGCCCTTTGGGTCCGCAGGCGTCACACTGGTGACAAAGGTTTTATTGTCAGTCCGGTCCAGGTGGGCAGGCGTCCGTGGCGCCATCGGTACCCGGACGTAGGTAGCATGGTGTGGGGACATCATGCGTATCTTGGCTCCGCCCGTTGGTTCTGCGGCCGTCGCACCGACGACATAGGTGGGCGCTCGTAGGCACCATTGGGACAAGGACGACCGTAGTTTTGTGCGTGGACAACATGTACAACTTGGCTCCGCCCTTTGGGTCCGCGGGTGTCGCACTGGTGACAACGGTTGTGGAGTGGGCTCCAACCAATCAGCGAAAGGCTTACGGATGGCCTATATACATCCAGTGGAGGCTTACGGATGGCCTTTATACATCCAGTGAGGGGCTTACGGATGGCCTTTATACATCCAGTGAGGGGCTTACGGATGGCCTATATACATCCAGTGGGGGTTGTTGAGTGTGACTCCAACCATGGGCGTCATGAACCCAAATTGGCATGTGCTCCCGGTCTAGGTGGACGCTCATGGCACCATCGGTGCCCGGATAACCATGGTATTTTATGGATCATGCGAGTTTTGGCACCGTCCGTGATGTGTGTGGGCGTCGCACTGACGACTCTGGCTAGCACGAGAATTGGCACTAAAGGGATGACGATCCCCGAGGTGATGATATTATAAACACATATTTGCTGTATTGTATAACCAAGTGTAACTGTTTCTTGTCAGTTTTTAGACCTGGAGGAGGCCTATAGTCAGATGTCGCCCCTATTGAGTGGTGTCTCAGGGCCGTGTAATGGAAAATCGTATGTTAAATGTGTCTTATATAGTCTCATTATTGATATGTCGCCAGACCTGTATCTTGCAATATCAAAGATCACCAGACAAGCGGGAGGAAACTCACCTTGCTTCCTTAATTTAAGTGATTAGGTTAAGAAACTAAATCAGTGCCCCTAAAAGTGCAGACTATCGGATCCGGTTCTGGGGAAGCCGTTGTGAACTAACATAATTACTATTAAGTAACTTGATCTGTTTTTGGGCATTACTCTTGTGAGTGTGTTGCCTTTGTAATCTTAAATGTTTGTACATTTTTCTATTGTAAATTAATAAGAATTATTATGTGTAACCATGCTGTAGAGAAGGCGATAGTATCTGTTCTTGAACATTACTCTTGTGACTGTGTTGTCTTTGTTATCCTAAATGTTGTATGTTTCTTTTTTTTTGTAAAAATAATAATAAGACTTATTATGTGTAACCATGTTGAGGGGAAGGCGATAATTGATGTTCCTCCTGTATTGTGCCTTGCTCTATAAAATGTTTAACTGTTTCCAGGTGTTCTTAGATAGGGAAGCCCTGAGAGTTAGTTTTTCGTGGTTTCCTACTCTTTTCGCAAATGCAGGGGCTTATTAAATCGTCCACGAGCGTATCCGGCATGACCCAGTAACGTCATGCCCTTTAGCATAGTATCTAATCCTTGTTTCGGCGAGCAGGTGTATGACCAATTGACACAGGGCCGTAATCAGTACTTGAATTATTTTTCTTTTTTTTTTTTTTTAATTTTTTTTTCTTCAGTAACATAAAATGGAGTGTCAGGACTTGGGTACGGTCGAACAATTAGCTTATTGCAGTTAAAAATAACCATTAAAAATAGTGAACCGGGAGAATCAAAAACAAAGGAGACGAGCTTCTATTGTAACATGGCTCGGTGTCGAATTTCTCTTCCCTTTTTTCAAAAGAATGCAGAACGTTTGTCTTTGTAAAGATCTGTAATTGGTGTTCCGTCTACGATCGGTTTTATTGCAGTCACAGATAACTATTGTTACTAAGAAAAGACAATAAAACTTTGCGCAAGATATATTTCGAGGGCGAAGGCGCTTTTATGATCGCGATTGTTAGGCGAGAAGAAAGGGTCAAAAAATTTCTCTTCCCCTTTCTAAAGAAATACGTCGCGCTTAATTTATTACGGACATAGTTAAATATTGAAAACAACGGCTGAGAATAACAATTCACTCGAGATACATTCAAAAAAGAAGGGTCCAGTATTGTCTCTTAAACAATAAGTTTCACCGGATGTTATACAAAAAGGATTCTCGACTTAATTACGCTGTGAAAGTTTAAATAGACTATTCATTGGCAAAATAACGTTCGGCCGGACGAAAAGATTTATGATTTTTTTTTAACGGTCGCGAGGGACTTTCTATAGAGTTCCAAAATGGCGGCGCTTGGCTGAGATCCCTTAAATTAAGGAAGCGCGATCTTCCGACATTCATTCTCGCCACGAAGTTGTCTAGCCATCATCATTTTCGTCTTAAACGCCGTGTCGCGAACTTGAACAAGCTTTTCTCACATTTGATTGTTCATTCTTAATTTGATACAATTTGTCCGGTAAATTCTGGATAATCTACATACGGGGATCTTGTTTCATCTCAGTCTTTTGATTGAGCAGATTCTGGACTGTTGTCCAAACGACGATCTCGAGTTAGGCGTACAACTCATTCGCGGATCAAAGTTAACTGATTCTATCAGCATTATCGAGTGCGCGCCAGATTCTGGAGTCTTCAAGGCTGGACCGAGTCGTGTGACTGTATTACGGCACGAATTGGCGGTCGGCAACCACTGAGGGAATTTCTTCACATCAGCGGCCCTGTAGTAACAGTATAAGGTCAGAGGGCCATATACGAGTCGACCTGGTCATACACTTGAAGCGGATCTGGGATAATACATTGTGTCTTGTATTGGAGTAAGATCAACCTTATTTATCCTCTTTTGCTTGTCATTTTATGGTGACAATTGAGTATTCTAGAGATTGGCGATATCTAATCTTTGAGAATTGCACAATCCGCAACGGACTGTTGTGAGATTACCCCTGATAATAAATTGCTTCGACTGCCTGTCCATCTGAAAGGCTAAGCGGAGTAGCAGAGAGTAATCTGCCCATTTGATTTTCCTGACGGAGTATCAGCTCGTCAGGATTAAATATATAACCAATTAACAGCAAATATGTGTTTCATTATGTATTTATACCTACCCAAGCACTGACGAATGCCTACCTCTTCCCACGACATCTTGAGATCTTATTGAGCCTTGTTTTACCTATACTGAGCTACCGGAGTAAGAGTCATACATTGTAACATCCAGGCTTTTAGTAATCCAACGGAATTAATTAAAGGGTTAAAAGTTTGAAACTGACCGCCCTTCAACGTGGGGCCTCGAGGTACGTCGTCGAGCTTGGACGGTATAATTTGTATTTTTATGTTTTTTTCCTTTCTTTCTTCTTTTGGTACTAATTTGTGCATTACTGTATTGTATACTGTGTATTTGAATTTTATGTTTTTTTCTTCTTTTTTTTCATTTTTCGATTTGAATATCTTGTGCATTACTTTATTGTATACTGTGTATTTGAATTTTATGTTTTTTTTTCTCTTCTTTTTTTCTTTTTTCGATTTGAATATCTTGTGCATTACTTTATTGTATACTGTGTATTAGAATTTTATGTTTTCTTCTTTCTTTTCTTCCTTTTTTTGATATTCGAAATTTTGTGCATTATTGTATCGTATACGGTGTATAATTTTGTTATATTATTTTGATTAACTGCATATAACTCGGTAAAGAATTGAAAGCAATTCAGGACCGCTAAAACGACAAAGCATAGGCTTTGTACTTCAGTCAAGTCGGTCGGGCGGAAATTGATTCAAATACCGTTTGTTTGGCGGTCATTTTGTGTATGAGTTGAGGATTTTATTTATTAAATAAAATATAATAACCAACTAATAACGTGCGGTTGATAAAAGCTGTGCGAGTGTAGGTAGTTATTTTCTAAAACTAGAAAAAATCGAGTTGAGCGTAGTTTTACGAGGAGTATAATCTCGAATTTGGCCGGTAATCGGATAGGCAGAGCTAGTGGAACGCCATAGTTTCTTGTGATTGGCCGGGTGATTAGCAGCTGATAGAAGTTCCTTGTTGCATTGGCAAGGAATAATTCGTTACGTTTTCTTTCCGGTTGGTTAGAGTTAGTGGCGTATTCCGGAGTTTGGATCACTTTGAAGATTTTAAATCATCAACAAAAAATAGAAAATTTAGAGCACTAAGTTTGCCAACTATAACATTATTCGTTCAGAGCCGTCCGGCTGTTTCACTAATTAAGTTTGACGAATATTAGCTGTCGTACATCTGGTCGGCGAGATTAGTAGTAGACCGGTGTTATAATAGCGTGGCCGGGTGATCGAACTTATTGAATTATTCTATTTTAGGCCTTTAAGGTAGAGTTGTTTTCTTCGATTACATGCGATTGGAATTTCTGGTGAAGGCTATTCCTGAGATTGGGAACGCGTATTAATAACAGCGTGGCCTAGAGTCTTTGGGATTTCTAATCTTTCAGATAGAACTCTCACCCTGCTAGCTGAGGATAAGTCCACAATGAGTCCTATTGACAATATTACGAGTGCAACTAAGGAGAGATTGATTGGGGAATTGATGGAGAGGGGAATCACTCCGGGTAACAAACTCCCCAGGTTGCGTCGGCAAGCATGGAACTACAATCGGGGCCTCGTTCACTGTCCTACAGAAGAGGTTATATTGCCTCAAAGGTCTAAGGCACATGTTAATTTGCGAGGAGCCCCGGAATTTTCTATGGAACTGGTTTCCGGAGCGACAGCCCCTCGTTCGGACTCTTCCTTGCCATTTACCGGGTCTTGCCCTTCAAGAGACTTGGAAATGTTGCCGTCTCATGGCGCTAGAGGTAATCAATTACCTCCATTAAATATCAATTTTTCATCGTGGCCAGTGGATCCGTTTAATGGCTCGGGTAGCGTACGTCAGTTTTTGGTTAGGCTCGAGGAAATAGCACACGCACGTAGGTTCGATGTAGACTCTCTCTCTCCCGTCCTACCTGAATTTTTGCGCGACAGAGCCCTGACCTTTTTCAGGATTACGTATAGGAACCCTATGAGATGGGCTACATTGAAGGCACATTTTTTGGAGAGGTTCGAATCTGAGAGTTTTATGATAGATAGAAAGCTGGATATTTGGGCATCCAAGCAGGGTCACGAAGAATCTTCCACCGATTATATCTCCCGAATTTTGGAGGTAAACAGTACACTGGACTCTGCCTTGACGGAGGTGGAGCTGTTACAGGTGTTCAAGAGAGGGCTTCACGTTAGGTTTAGCTCAGTCCTTGTCAGTACGCGGCCTTCGTCAGTACGAGAGATGGAAAGAGTATGTGCCTCTTTCGAACAAATGAACAGGAGTGGTGAGGTATCACCCCGGCCGCTGCAGATGCAGCCAGGGGTAAGGGCACGTGTGTCATCCGTCTCACAGAAGGTTATCGGTAGAGGGCCGACCTTGTTGAGGTGTTTCTTGTGCAATCTTCCGCATCATATTGCCCGCGACTGTCCGCACAAACCACTTATCCAGAAGGAACCGGATAAGTCGCCAAGTAATCGCGTAAGGAGTCGTGCCGAGACTTCTAGACCTTTTACTTTGCTGACGGATACTTCGCGTCCGCCGCCAAATTCTTAATTCCAAAAAACAGGTAGGGGACCAACCCGGTCAAGGTAATTCGGAACTAGGGGGTTGGTCAAGAACAATAGAATTAGGAAATAATAGCCGTAACCTTAGTGCCATAGAAATTTCAAATGCAAGGGATGAGAGACCCTATTTTCATTGCGAAATTCAGGGCTCACCATTTAGGGCGTTGCTAGATTCAGGTGCAGCAATTAACGTAATAGGTGGTAATCTGTATAAGAATTTTAGGGACTTACGGTTTATTATGCGAACTACTGAGGGAGTCGTTCACACGGCTGATAGTCAGGGACATCGGGTGCTGGGTACGATCCAGTTGCCCTTACATTATGATCACCAAACTGTGTTGGTGGAATTCCAGGTAGTTCCTTCTTTAGATACTTGCTTAGTACTCGGCATTCCCTTTTTGAAGCGTTCCGGGCTTACGCCGAAATTGTTTTCTCATTCGAGTAGGAGTTAATGGCTCAATAATGCCTCCATTGTTCCGAAAAAGGATGCTTCTGCTCGAATTGTATTGGACCCCGCAAACTAAATTCCGTGACGCAGTCGGACTGTTATCGGTTACCTAACCTCAACCGAATTCTCGATAATCTTCGAGATACGCGCTGCCTCACTGCTTTAGATCTGAGCCATGAGTTTTTGCTAATGCCATTAAGCAAGGAGTCTAAATGTAAGACGGCATTCTTTGTAGAGGGCCGGGGACAATATCGGTTTGTGGTCACCCCATTTGGCTTAAAAAACATTCCTGCTGAGATGCAACGAATGATGGAACAATTGTTCGCCGATCAGGGTGACCAGGGTTCTGTACCATGTTGGTTTAATGATATGCAAACAGGACTGAGAGTCTTGGAGATAATTAATTATTGACTTTATTGATCTCAGGTAAAGGCTTGAGAGTTATAATTCTTGTGTGTTTTTCCGTATCTGATTATCTGCCATGCATACATCTTATTATCCTGAATTGTATTTTTTTTTGTTGCATTAATTATATTTATAATTTCATTTCTGTTAGTATTGTATTGTATTTGTGCCTATGTATTGTATTTGGTATTGTGTTCCTTTGAGGTTGCCTTCTAGACGTACGGCTATAATTGTTTATGCCTGTGCGTGTATTAGGAAGCCGTACTACAGGGTTATACAAATCCGAATTTTGCGATGACGCATGCAAATGTCTAGGTCATCTTACGTACCGCGACGAACTCAGGAGGGTTCCTAGTAGAGAGTAATATTGTAGAAGTTTCATAACCAGCGGCATGGTAAATAAGTTAGAATTTTACTCGTATTACCCGTATATTGTAGTTAGTTCAGTTTAATTTTCGAAACAACGCCTAGCCTGCGGTAAGCTCGCCAGCCATAAGCTTCATGATACCGCAGATGTAATAGAAACCTAGATCGCTGATTAATTAGTACAAGTATGTCACCAAAGGACAAAAAACTTTGAATTTTTTTTCTCTCACAAGGGTATTACCCACCCTGATTTTTAGAACGTCTACATATATAGCGCGTTGTGACAACTTTAATGTGCTCGGGCAGGAAATCAGAGACCTTAGGGCACATGTCTGTATACAAGCGAGCGAGTATACCATGCAGTATTGAAGCATATGTTCGTTTAACCTCCTTCATCGGGAGTGGAGCATGTTTTCACGATGCTGGCCGTAGTATAAAGTTGGCTAGTGGTTTAAACTTCATCCTTGAGATGGCGTCATCGAAAACTATTAGTTAAAGGTATATGAGGAATAAATATCCCCGCCATGATCCGCAGAAGACTAGTATAGGAGAGGTTTAATTCCTCATTAATTACGTGTTCGTCAAGTGGTTTAGAGTAAACCAATGCGAGTGATGCGAACACCTAGGGAAGGATTGTTCATGCCTCAATGATACTGTGAGAATAGCAAGATGAGTTCACCTTTCTTCTCATCGCCATAATCTCTACCCTGCCCCATCATGGATCGTTCTCCGAATAGAGGGGCCGTGCCGGAAGAACGTTTTGTTCGCACTTCTTGCGATAACTAATGGTATAAGGCAAAGGGAACAACCTTTAGGTTAAAGGTACAGATAGGTAGTGGCAGGCTGGAAGCTAAGCGCTGCTTGGTGTAGTTTACACCTAGGTTATAAACCACCTAGTTGGACAGGTGGTATGGAGAGGGTATTTTAGCCAATCAAACGCTGGGCGATATTTCAGCAACAAATTAGCGCCCCGATTTGTCAAGTGTGTGGTCACAAGGTAAATTTCCGACACAATATATGAACTGTCTGACCTGAAGGGGAAAGTGGCAGGTAAATTTCGCGTCAAAGACATCGCCAAGGTGGAATAAAGGCTCCATTACGGTGAATTGACGCGAGAGCTGCCGTGGCACTTGTGGTAATTCAGTTTTACCAAATTAGGTTTCCATGTTCCAAGAAAAAAATATGGTGGCGCTCAATAGACCATGCGCTGGACAATGAGTGGTGATTTTTGCTGATAGCATAGCGTTTGTATGCGCGTCTTTTGATAGAGCGTCGACGCTCACTTCCTCATGATGTCACATTGGATACATCCTTACCAATTCCTTATCCTGTTCTATCAAGGGTCGCTCACCTGGCACTAGGTCGTATAGGTTGAATGGAAGGCAGCTCCATGATAGGGAATGAGTGGGGTTGCTACAGGGGTTTGGGAAGTGCTGCTGGGAAGTATGAATGAAAAGGATTGGGTGCGTGCTTTGGTGGGGGGGCTTTCGATGGAATATCCTTTAATTGTGAGGCTTCGGCCAATGATTTTTATTTTTTTTCTTTTTTCCATGTTTTTATTGTGTATTGTCAGTCCGGTCTAGGTGGGCAGGCGTCCGTGACGCCATCGGTACCCGGAGGTGCATAGTATGGTATGACTACGTCATGCACATCTTGGCTCCGCCCGTTGGTTCTGCGGCCGTCGCACCGACGACAGAGGTGGGCGCTCGTGGACCATTGGTACGGGGACGTCCATAGCAGTGTGTATGGACTCCGCCCTTTGGGTCTGCAGGCGTCACACTGGTGACAAAGGTTTTATTGTCAGTCCGGTCTAGGTGGGCAGGCGTCCGTGATACTGCGGCCGTCGCACCAACGACAGAGGTGGGCGCTCGTGGACCATTGGTACGGGGACCTCCATAGTAGTGTGTATGGACTCCGCCCTTTGGGTCCGCAGGCGTCACACTGGTGACAAAGGTTTTATTGTCAGTCCGGTCCAGGTGGGCAGACGTCCGTGACGCCATCGGTACACGGAGGTGCATAGTATGGTATGACTATGTCATGCACATCTTGGCTCCGCCCGTGGTTCTGCGGCCGTCGCACCGACGACAGAGGTGGGCGCTCGCGGCACCATTGGTACAAGGACCTCCATAGTAGTGTGTATGGACTCCGCCCTTTGGGTCCGCAGGCGTCACACTGGTGACAAAGGTTTTATTGTCAGTCCGGTCCAGGTGGGCAGGCGTCCGTGGCGCCATCGGTACCCGGACGTAGGTAGCATGGTGTGGGGACATCATGCGTATCTTGGCTCCGCCCGTTGGTTCTGCGGCCGTCGCACCGACGACATAGGTGGGCGCTCGTAGGCACCATTGGGACAAGGACGACCGTAGTTTTGTGCGTGGACAACATGTACAACTTGGCTCCGCCCTTTGGGTCCGCGGGTGTCGCACTGGTGACAACGGTTGTGGAGTGGGCTCCAACCAATCAGCGAAAGGCTTACGGATGGCCTATATACATCCAGTGGAGGCTTACGGATGGCCTTTATACATCCAGTGAGGGGCTTACGGATGGCCTTTATACATCCAGTGAGGGGCTTACGGATGGCCTATATACATCCAGTGGGGGTTGTTGAGTGTGACTCCAACCATGGGCGTCATGAACCCAAATTGGCATGTGCTCCCGGTCTAGGTGGACGCTCATGGCACCATCGGTGCCCGGATAACCATGGTATTTTATGGATCATGCGAGTTTTGGCACCGTCCGTGATGTGTGTGGGCGTCGCACTGACGACTCTGGCTAGCACGAGAATTGGCACTAAAGGGATGACGATCCCCGAGGTGATGATATTATAAACACATATTTGCTGTATTGTATAACCAAGTGTAACTGTTTCTTGTCAGTTTTTAGACCTGGAGGAGGCCTATAGTCAGATGTCGCCCCTATTGAGTGGTGTCTCAGGGCCGTGTAATGGAAAATCGTATGTTAAATGTGTCTTATATAGTCTCATTATTGATATGTCGCCAGACCTGTATCTTGCAATATCAAAGATCACCAGACAAGCGGGAGGAAACTCACCTTGCTTCCTTAATTTAAGTGATTAGGTTAAGAAACTAAATCAGTGCCCCTAAAAGTGCAGACTATCGGATCCGGTTCTGGGGAAGCCGTTGTGAACTAACATAATTACTATTAAGTAACTTGATCTGTTTTTGGGCATTACTCTTGTGAGTGTGTTGCCTTTGTAATCTTAAATGTTTGTACATTTTTCTATTGTAAATTAATAAGAATTATTATGTGTAACCATGCTGTAGAGAAGGCGATAGTATCTGTTCTTGAACATTACTCTTGTGACTGTGTTGTCTTTGTTATCCTAAATGTTGTATGTTTCTTTTTTTTTGTAAAAATAATAATAAGACTTATTATGTGTAACCATGTTGAGGGGAAGGCGATAATTGATGTTCCTCCTGTATTGTGCCTTGCTCTATAAAATGTTTAACTGTTTCCAGGTGTTCTTAGATAGGGAAGCCCTGAGAGTTAGTTTTTCGTGGTTTCCTACTCTTTTCGCAAATGCAGGGGCTTATTAAATCGTCCACGAGCGTATCCGGCATGACCCAGTAACGTCATGCCCTTTAGCATAGTATCTAATCCTTGTTTCGGCGAGCAGGTGTATGACCAATTGACACAGGGCCGTAATCAGTACTTGAATTATTTTTCTTTTTTTTTTTTTTTAATTTTTTTTTCTTCAGTAACATAAAATGGAGTGTCAGGACTTGGGTACGGTCGAACAATTAGCTTATTGCAGTTAAAAATAACCATTAAAAATAGTGAACCGGGAGAATCAAAAACAAAGGAGACGAGCTTCTATTGTAACATGGCTCGGTGTCGAATTTCTCTTCCCTTTTTTCAAAAGAATGCAGAACGTTTGTCTTTGTAAAGATCTGTAATTGGTGTTCCGTCTACGATCGGTTTTATTGCAGTCACAGATAACTATTGTTACTAAGAAAAGACAATAAAACTTTGCGCAAGATATATTTCGAGGGCGAAGGCGCTTTTATGATCGCGATTGTTAGGCGAGAAGAAAGGGTCAAAAAATTTCTCTTCCCCTTTCTAAAGAAATACGTCGCGCTTAATTTATTACGGACATAGTTAAATATTGAAAACAACGGCTGAGAATAACAATTCACTCGAGATACATTCAAAAAAGAAGGGTCCAGTATTGTCTCTTAAACAATAAGTTTCACCGGATGTTATACAAAAAGGATTCTCGACTTAATTACGCTGTGAAAGTTTAAATAGACTATTCATTGGCAAAATAACGTTCGGCCGGACGAAAAGATTTATGATTTTTTTTTAACGGTCGCGAGGGACTTTCTATAGAGTTCCAAAATGGCGGCGCTTGGCTGAGATCCCTTAAATTAAGGAAGCGCGATCTTCCGACATTCATTCTCGCCACGAAGTTGTCTAGCCATCATCATTTTCGTCTTAAACGCCGTGTCGCGAACTTGAACAAGCTTTTCTCACATTTGATTGTTCATTCTTAATTTGATACAATTTGTCCGGTAAATTCTGGATAATCTACATACGGGGATCTTGTTTCATCTCAGTCTTTTGATTGAGCAGATTCTGGACTGTTGTCCAAACGACGATCTCGAGTTAGGCGTACAACTCATTCGCGGATCAAAGTTAACTGATTCTATCAGCATTATCGAGTGCGCGCCAGATTCTGGAGTCTTCAAGGCTGGACCGAGTCGTGTGACTGTATTACGGCACGAATTGGCGGTCGGCAACCACTGAGGGAATTTCTTCACATCAGCGGCCCTGTAGTAACAGTATAAGGTCAGAGGGCCATATACGAGTCGACCTGGTCATACACTTGAAGCGGATCTGGGATAATACATTGTGTCTTGTATTGGAGTAAGATCAACCTTATTTATCCTCTTTTGCTTGTCATTTTATGGTGACAATTGAGTATTCTAGAGATTGGCGATATCTAATCTTTGAGAATTGCACAATCCGCAACGGACTGTTGTGAGATTACCCCTGATAATAAATTGCTTCGACTGCCTGTCCATCTGAAAGGCTAAGCGGAGTAGCAGAGAGTAATCTGCCCATTTGATTTTCCTGACGGAGTATCAGCTCGTCAGGATTAAATATATAACCAATTAACAGCAAATATGTGTTTCATTATGTATTTATACCTACCCAAGCACTGACGAATGCCTACCTCTTCCCACGACATCTTGAGATCTTATTGAGCCTTGTTTTACCTATACTGAGCTACCGGAGTAAGAGTCATACATTGTAACATCCAGGCTTTTAGTAATCCAACGGAATTAATTAAAGGGTTAAAAGTTTGAAAACATGTGATCCGAAAGAAATAAGAAAGACCAACAAAACTAATATATATTGCAAATGTAAGTAGAAAGCGTGTGAGAGGAAGATTGAGGAAAATATGGTTAAATCAAGTAAATGTTATTTTAAAAGAAAGAAACGTAAGAAATAGTAGAAGTTGTAGGAGCTGTATGAGAAGGTGTGTGTATACAGAAGAGGATAACATGGAAACAGCGTGATTGTATTTATGTATGTAACTACTAAATAAAAAATATGTGCACTGGAGACTAAGAAAAAAAATAAACATGATTTACCAAATCATGACAGTCAAAATTGATAAAAGATTTACTAAATATCATGAATATTTTATTTAATACTAGCTGTGCCCGGCCACGCGTTGCTGTGGCTCAGTCTGGTTAAATGGAAAAGAAAGAAAAGAGAACGCACACGTTTCTAATATGTTTAATTTCACAAAGCCTGTCACGTTCATTCTGTTGAGAACGAAGCAGATATGAAGCTGCAGAACGCGATTGCCGTGCTCGCAACCATGCATCTTCAAGTCTGGCTGCACGTCGCTCTGCTGCTTCCTCGGCATTTTGATTAACTAAAGCGGATCGATTGCACTGAAAAAGAAGAAAGAAAGTTATAACAAAAACATATAAAATTGCGAAACATTAAAAAAGGAACTGAATAATATTATTAAGTTTGTTGACGTCTTTGTTCTTGGCGGCAAGAATAGCTCGTTCACTCATCGTGATTCTTAATTACAAAAAACTATCAATAATGACAAATTAATACATCTTCTTACAAATTAGCAAACATGTGGCAGTTTGTAAAAATCCAATAATATTTGGTGATGTTTGTCAAAAATCACTACGTTAGTCCGCATTGGCTAGGGATGGGGGTATTCGATAATTGGATTTTCGATTTTTTTATACCTAAAATGAAATGTTCGTAATTAGTATTAATTCATTGTGGATCTTGGCCTATTTAAAGATAGATACAAATCATACAATACATTAGAAAGACAGTATAATGAAAATTAGGAATTAAAACGTCAGTTTAGAGAGAAACAATTGTTCGATTTATAAAAAAACTATTCGATTTGTAAAAAAAAACGGTTTAACCCAATCCCTTTGTGACATGACGTTTTAAACGCCGTACGACTCATTCTAGACTTTCTGAAGTATAAAGCAGATCGATTGCACTGAAAAAGAAGAAAGAAAGTTATAACAAAAACATATAAAATTGTGAAACACTAAAAAAACAAAATATACGAACTAAAAAACAAAGAAAAACAAAAAATATTAACGAAATATTTCACTTCAAACGCAAATCAATCAATACAGGTAAATTTTAATGGATTTCACGATATTACTATTGCGGATAAAAATTTAGTACATCGTGCGTTGCTTTAACGTCCAAACAGATGACGCTATTTTTCAATACACGTATTTGAATATTTTATATTTATTATTTAATATTTATTATTTAATGTTTGATTATTTAATATTTATGAAAAGTAAAAAAACAGTTAAAAAACGAAATGAAAGAATCCGAAACGTCGAAAATGCAATGTGACATAACTGTCAATGAGAATTGTTGAGTTTGCGTGTGTCGCTGCAGGAGGCGCTCCCGTTATTTCGTCTGTTTTGTATACTTTTTTATATTTATTATTTAATATTTATTATTTAATATTTAATTATTTAATATTCGAAATCAAAATGAAACTGTCAACATTTCAAAGCAATCCGTGAAGAACTTTCGGATATTGGAGATTTTTAATTAACGAACATTTCCATTTTTATTTATATAGATATTTAATATTTATTATTTAATATTTATCCCGAAACGTCGAAAATGCAATGGGACATAACTGTCCATGAGAATTGTTTAGTTTGCGTGTGTCGCTGCAGGAGGCGCTCCCGTTATTTCGTCTGTTTTGTACAGTTTTTTTATATTTATCATTTGATATTTATTGTTTAATATTTAATATTTAATTATTTAATATTTTATTTAATATTTATTACTTAATATTCGAAATCAAAATGAAACGCTCCCAGGGCGCGCTCCCGTTAATTCGTATGTTTTATATACTTTTTTTATAAACAACCGTATATAAAAAAAATATATAAACATGCTTGTATGCAAATGCAACCTTTTGTCAAAATTTCAAAGCAATCGGTGAAGAACTTTCGGAGATTAGAGATTTTCTATTAACGAACATTTACATTTTTATTTATATAGATTAAAAATATGAAAATCAAGAAACAAAATTTTATCTTACTGTATTAACACGTATTTGACGTGTCCCGAGTATTGTAACCAGAAGATTTTTTTACAAAATGGGACCCTTTTACTTGATCTCTAGTGAAAATCTCAACAGCTAAAATTATATTATGAAAATAAATTTGCTATCGAAAAGACAATATTAAAATGAAAATACCCAATTTCAGGTAAAATAATACGTTTCACGGTTAAAAAGGGTGAAAAGACTTTCGCTGACATTAAAATATGATAAATTTGCAAAACGTTTTTGTTTCGAAGGTTTGCCCCTGAATTTTTGAGTTTGAGATATTACTGTATACCCTAAGAGTCCACTAATCATGGCAAAGTACCCTACTCTTATTTTAAGATGGCGCGATTAAATATGCGAAGTTTTGAAACATTAAATTCATAGTTTCAATTCACAAGTGGAAACTTAATTTATATTTGAAACAATTAAAAAAAAAATACTTTTAAGCCTATTGTTTACATACTCGTATATGATACAATACAATCATGATATTTGATTATATTTGATACGCAATGAAGTGGTAAGATATGAATGTGAACTAATAAATAAAACTAATAAATCCAAATCACTTTTGAACTGAAACATTAAATTCATAGTTTCAATTCACAATTGGCAACTTCATTTATATTTGAAACAATTGAAAAAAATGCCATTTAAGCCCAATGTTTATACACACAATACAATCATGCTACGAGTATTTTCCGATCAGGGTAAACAAAGAGGACGGAGAGTTGACCTTTCCTATCACGACATATATATTTCACGTCCTTTACATCCATATACCTTGTTATAAAGCTTCTACGATTTCTCTGACTTCGCAACTTATATTTCAAAAAAGTCTTCCTCTGCCACGCCTTCTATTTACATTTTTAATGTATGTTAGTTTCGTTAATGCATCTTCATGCATTCAAATAATATCTTTACCATTTCATCGTGATCTTCTTTATCCTACTTGATACATACATCAGCCTTATGTTCACATTCGTCTTTAATCACTTCATTCTATATTATGTTATATATTGCCACCCTATGTGTTTTTCTTAATTCATGTATTTCTACATTTTTTTTTTGGGTCCTTTCAGTATTTTTTTTTTCAGAAAAACTTCAGGAATATTGCTTATATATGTTACATACAAAAAGTGTACATATGATATAAGCTGAAATTCAAAAATTGACATAGATTGAAGACATTTTGGTTTAAATTTCTGATAGTGCTTGGGTTCTTTCAAAAGTATCTCTATTGTTTCCTAGTAGTTTGCGGTATCTTTCTTTGCTGTGGTTGTATTTTATAATGTTCAATAAATATATTGTTTTAAATTTTTCTTGTGTAAAATATAGTCTGGCAATCCTGTGTTACACTTTCGTTTCGTTTCGTATATACAGTCTGTTTGACAAGAACGTGTACGGCAAAACCCAAAAAAACTATTTGGGATAAGGCATAAAAAAATACACACATACTACATAATATAAACTGTGATGCTTTATTATTAATTAGTTGTCCAGTCGCCTCCACTAGTAATAATTTCTCGGCATATCCGAGGCATACTTTCTACTAATTTTATAGCATAATCTAGGGGCAAAAACTTCCATATAAGTTGAATTTGTCGAAATGACTTTTTGACGTTTCTGATCTTTTTCCATCGGGGCTTGAACTTCATGAGTGCCCAAACATTTTCTATGGGATTTCCATCTGGTAACTGTGACGGCAAATCTATAACGTCAACGTCATTTTCATGTTTCCACGCAGTACAAAGACGACTCCGATGTTTTGGATCATTGTCATCTTGCAATAGGCAATTTTAATTTTTTGTTTTAAACCACTTTTGGGCAGATGGTAATAAAGCCCTCTGATATAGTTTAACCATTTTGGCAGCGTTTAAATTATTTGTAAAGATGTGTGAAGTATTAAATCCCTGCTTTGAGAAACAGCCCCAGACGTGGACTTTTACTGGGTGTTTAAGGGTCCGCTGGATAAGTATATTGGTGCGGGTACACCAGGTATGATTAATGGAAGAACGTGCCCAAAAAAAAGCTTCGTCCGAAAAAATGACGATGTCCTAATCGCGGTCCAAATTTTCTTTCGCCCTAGTGAGTATTTTTCGACTTGTTTTTCGGACAGTAGTGGTTTCATCACCGTGCTTCGAAATTTTACTCCATGAGCAAGTAAATATCTTCTAATAGTGTCATATGACACAATTAGACCCTTTTACCGTAAAACCGCCTGTTCGCTACGCAACGATAGGCGAGGATTCTTCTCAAACACCCGTAAAATCACTCTGTCCTCCTTTTTTGTGCGGTGCCACAATCTGGTAGATCATCGACGTTTTTACGTCAAACTAGCGTTGCATCCTTTTACTTACAAATGTCTTCGATTTTCTGATGTATTTAGCAGCGGCTCCGTATGACATTTTCGGTTGGAAACACGGCTTCGTAACGTGATGTGTACGCGGCACTCATGGTGAAATATGTTCTTGTGTAACCACGGTCAAACGACAACTAAGTTTTTCTATACAAAAGATCTTTGAGGAAGGGTCCTGATATCTGCTCACGTTTGATTCGACTTTCTAACGGTTTCCAGAAAAAAATGTAGCCATACACGTTCTTGTCAAACAGACTAAAGTACAATTTGGAGAGCTTATCCTAATGCGATGGTATTTTGAAACCAGCTATAATTGTTGTATACTGTCATAGAAAAAAATCCTCACACGTCCACTTCTATAATAATTAGTTATTAATAATATTCATAAGAGCTATAAATAATATATGGCGTGTGATCAGTCTGAACTTTCGGATAGCAACAATATGCCAGCCATGCGCACACGCACTGCTCTGCCAGTCTGCGCACGTCTCATGCACATGCCACAAATGTTAAAAATGTCTTAAAACTTATATGAAATCCAGATTGTAACGATTATTTAAAAAAAAAAGCATCAATGGGATCCCATCTACTGTGATTTCCGAGCAAGCAGAGAAACGTTTACAAGAAAATTTCCAGTAGTTGACTTATAATTAGGCTGTTTATGTATATGATATACATATCATCACACCATACCCCGTTAAGGGTAGACATAGATGACACCACCCTTCCATCGTCCATATCAATTTATCTCGTCATACGTGCTTTCCTGTTTCTCATACTTCTTATACTTCCATCAGTTAAAATTTCAAATACTTTCTTCTTCAACTCTTTGCTCGGTCCACGCATTTTTTTTTATTAAAGTTAACTTTTTGCAGGCTATGGAATTCACCAGGAATGTAGTAACGAATTACAGTGAAATTTAAATACATTGGAAATTAAGTTGTTTGTTTAGGTCATTCACTTTTCTGTGACACAAAGGTCATCAGGAATCATTAGTGATAAATAAATTACAGTAAAAACTAAGAATACTGTAAGTATGCCTTTTTTCAGGATATTCACTTTTCCCTATAAGTTATGTAGTGATGTTTTCATAGCAGACAAAAAACTCCATCTTGAAAAAAAACAGACAAGAAGGAAAGTCAATTGTAATTTGAATAAAGAATGTGATACTTTAAATGTCAAAGGTCTCCATGGGAAATCCCCCTTTTATTAGAATACATAATGTCGTATTAGATTGAAAATTCTTCGCGCATCCTTTCAGGAAGGGAAATTCTTTAAACTTTCTTTTAAATATTTTAATAGCTCTATCAATCAAGTGCCATTTTGTAGACATGACTTGGACATTTATTCCCTCCGCTGTTTGAATGCTCTGAAGATACTCTTAATACTCCAGAATATCTTCTCAATTTTCAGAGAGGGATTTTCCGCTTCATATAAGTTGAACTCATATTTGAATTTTTTAAATTTAAGCATTAAGTATTATAAAATATTTATAAAATAATAGGAAGTCAAAAGAAATTTTTGGAATTTTTAAATTTAAACATTTCCAGTATTTATAAAATAACAAAAAGTCAAAAGAGATTTTTGGAATTTTTAAATTTCAATGTTTCTTGTATATGTAACATATGTTATGTGTAAATAACCAGAAGTTAAGATACTTTTTCGGTACATTACAATTAGTGGTACATTACATTCTTTCGGTGCATTAAATTCTCCAAACAAACACACCATCACGCTGTTTTCTCACTGGAATAAGCAGAGAGAAAGAGTGCCAATATACATTCATACACCTTCTCATACAGCTCGTACAATTTCTCTTACTTCTTACTTTTACTTCATTGAACATATCATTCACTTGATCCAACCATACTTTCTTTGGTCTTTCGCAATGTACATTTGTTTTGATCGTATTTTTCGTCACGTCCTCAAACCAACCCAGAGAGATCTTTCTTATTTTACTTAACACATCAGCTTTAAGTTCACATTCATTTCGTATTATGTTAAATATTTTCGTCACTGTGTGTATTCTTCTAAATACACACATTTCTACAGCGTTCATTAGGCTTTTTTCAGTATTTTCCACGTTTCACTTTCACACATCAAATATGGCAAAAAATACTGTTGTGGACTATCATTTTAGTAGATTTTGATAGTGATATGTTTGAGCATATATGTTATGGTGCCCCATTGTTATGGTGCCTTATTGATTTTCTTTTTTATCGCTTTACTTTATTGTAAAGTATATAGCATATGTAGTTTTTTGGCCAAAATGCATCCAACAAAAAAGACAAGAGTTACGCAGATTCGTGCCAGTCGTTTAGTAAAAGAAAGCTAACAACTTAAACATAATTAAAGCATTAAAAAACGAATGAAAAAATAACATTATGAAAGCAATAAAATATATAATAATGTCACAAGAGATTAGGAATGGAAAAAATGATAGAAAAGAAGTAGAAATTAAGAGTTAGGCAAAATACGTTTCCTCAAAGAAGATGGATGTAATAGTTTTTAAGTCGCTGTCTGAAGCAATTCAACGAGGTTGACAGCATTACGACTCTTGTTTATTGTATTATGCACTTGTTCGCAGGGTTTTCAGGTTCCGTTTCCGATGGTACCCAAAAACATAAATAAAAAAATTGTATACGAGTTTATCTATGAACTTTTTTTCCTTCTCTTCCTGCGGTCTTTGTATATCTTATTAGTAAACATTAAAGTTAACAGGCATGAACGAACCTGTTGTCTACTCTAGTGGCTCTAAACCGAAATGTTAATTGTTAGCATTTACACCAACCAAGCCGTTCGATTGCTGGCGGATTCACTTCCTGACTGATTTTACATATAACTTTATGTTTTCTATTGCTTATATGTTTTTGATAATAAATTATTATAGCGCTTATCAAGCAACAAAAAAATAACGTAACATTAAAATTTGCCTAATGAAAAGTTGCACCAGGTCAAATATACCGATCGTCATGGAACTTTAATCTCTTTGGCATTGGAACTTAGGGTTTGATCTGTCAAGTATGTGTGCTAGCTGAAAGGAAATAGCTTGCATACAATAAAGCAGTACATGCAAAGACGGATAAACATAGCAATCACGAGGGATTGCCTATATATCAAAATCTACACTATTAACCAGATCAATGACAATATGTTCTCTCAATGTTTAATACATGTGTATGTTCGAACTAGAACAGTTATTTGTTAAATCTTCTGCAAGCTATGGACATGGGAAAAAAGCGAGCTATGGGTCAATTTTATTTTAATGGAATATATTATGATGTTCTTTTCTTGAATAGCATACGGCACTAAGCCTTCTGAGCCCTGGCCTGCTGTGCGAGTTAGTACGCATGTACTACTTTTTAACAGCTGGCTTTCTGAGTAATATTATTTTTTTAGTATTTCTTTATTTTATTTTCACATCATGTATTTTTGGGTCATATCCGATCACGATCCGGCCCATAAAACATGGTTTTGTTTTGAATATCATATGATGAAGAATACCTTATTTTTAAAAACCAAAATTATTAAATCATGAAACATTTTAATGATTTTATTTCAATACGTTGAATTAATAAATAATACATTTTCAAGGATATATGAGTTAATCTTAATTTTTATTTCTTACAAAATTAGTAAAACGAAGTTTTAAAAGATAATCCAGGAAAATAAAAATAGTATTGTATAAAATTAACCTCAACAATTGCGAGAATGTGTTTTTATTTGAATTTGGTTTAAAATAAAGAAAAGGTGAGATGTGTAAGTTATTTTGATTATATACGTATAATTAATAAAAATGCTGTCAACGAAAAAAGGGTCGATTCCAAAAGTCAAAAATTCCTGAATAAACCAGCGAGTTCAACAAAGTAATGGCTAAAGACCGTATTAATTTGCGCTTAAGCGTCTAAGTCTCCACGGCAAAGAAGCCTCGTAATGAATAAATATTTCAGAGACTCGGAACAAAACAAGGTGGAGTTAATTGCAAGGCTTTTGAAATTTCCACAGCCGTTATCTTAAATAACGTTTTGTAAAGGAGTTTTGTGAAGAATTTCAAAACAGAAAACGATGAAAACAAGTCGGCTGAAAGCAAAATTTCAGACCACAATTCACAAAGCTCGGTCTTTGACTGCATTAAGCTGTATCTGGTTTAATACAGTGTTATACATTAATAAAAGTTGAAATATTTTGATGAACATAATTTAATAAGAATCGATTTTCCAATTATTCAAATTGAGTGAGTTGGACCGTCAAATTTTATACAGTTTTTTTCGTTTTGAAAAGTGAAAAATCTGTTTCCATTTTGAAATATTTCAACGATCCCACTTCTGACTTTTAAATAATGTGCGTAATACATATCGCTACTGAAATAAATATAGGTTTATTGATAGCAACAAAGTATGTACATATGTACAACAAATACATTCCGAAATCGCTAAAATAAGATAAATAAATCAAGATAAATAGCAGATAATTTATTTAAGAGAGAAGCTATCAAAAGGTCTAAGCTCCTCTTATAACATCTCCCCGACCAAGATGCACTCCACCAATATAGTGCGAGCTCAGCTGCGAGGACATCAGATGCTTTTCAGACTATTGATTTTAGTCATGTTTCTTTATGGAACAAACAAAACAGGACCAAACAGTTCGCGCACTTGAGGATAACTTCCAAAGTTGCAATTGCTGGTCACGATATAACAAGAATATGTAACATATACGAGTATATATATATATATATATATATATATATATATATATATATATATATATATATATATATATATATATATATATATATATATATATATATATATATATATATATATATATATATATATATATATATATATATATATATATATATATATATATATATATATATATATATATATATATATATATATATATATATATATATATATATATATATATATATATATATATATATATATATATATATATATATATATATATATATATATATATATATATATATATATATATATATATATATATATATATATATATATATATATATATATATATATATATATATATATATATATATATATATATATATATATATATATATATATATATATATATATATATATATATATATATATATATATATATATATATATATATATATATATATATATATATATATATATATATATATATATATATATATATATATATATATATATATATATATATATATATATATATATATGTATATATATCATCACGCCATTTCCCTGCTGGGGTAGGCTGAGCGAACACCAACATAATTTCCTATGTATGCATACATCTTTCTACGTGACTTCAACGATTTATCTAACTTTTTAGATTCATTTTATCAAAATATCAACACTTGATCCAACAAAAAAACTATTAGTTTTCCTCTCCCACACCTGCTACTGCTACTGCTACTCACATTTGCATTGTTTGTTTGCCTTGTTGCTCTTACTTTAATATTCTTCATCTTATTGAAAGCATCAGTTTGAAGTTCACTTTTACCTCTAGGAAAATTATTATAAAATTGTTACGGTAAATTTAGATCAAACGATTTTTTAATAAAATAAATTGTTGAATGTATAAAATTTAAATAATAATTGATTAATTGATTTTTATATAAAACAGGAAAAAAAAAAAATATTTAAGCTGTGTATTTCTTTAAAATTGGAAAGTAATGAAATTATTCGCTATTTATAAATATTCACGAGTTCAGTATTAAAATAGATTCAAGTATGAAGGAACTGGAGAGGTCGATTGGTGGCATAAAATGTCAAATGGGAATGTATGCAGATTTTTGTATGCAAATGATATGGTAGTGTTGATGAAGAGTGAAGATGAATTGCATAGTTCGATAAGTAAATTGTATGAGAGATGCGAATAAAAAGATCTGAAAATGAATGTTGAAAAATCATAGTGGTGATAGTGTGAAAGGAAAGTAAATGCGAAAAATGGGTAAAAAATTTAAGTTAAGGAATTCTGATATATATTAAAGAGGTAGTATATTAAAGAGGATGGAAATGTGAAGAGGAATACCGAACGGCGTAAATGTTGAGAAACAAAGTGAATGGGGCACTAAAACATATATTAACTCGAACCGAACAGTATTAAAATCTGCTAAAATGATTGGTCATAACAATATTTTGCTGCCAACTTTGATGTATGGGAGTGAAACGTAAACGTGGAAAAAGACTGAAAGGAGCCGAACAAATGCTGTAGAGATTCGTGTATTGAGAAGAATACATAGAGTGGCAATGTATGTCAGAATACGAAATGAAGTGAAAAGGTGTGAATGTGAACTTTAGGCTAATATTTTAAATAAGATTAATAAAAGTATGTTGAGATACTTTGGGCATAAAGAACGAACGAATGAAGAAATTCTAGCAATACGGATTTATAGTATAGTAAATAAGTGAGTAAAAGGCTTATGAGAGAAATACCAAGGGCAGTATGGTTGGATCGAGTGAATGATATTCTGAAAGGAGGAAGAATGGTTAATCAGCCAAATCGTAGAAGTTGTATGAGTTGTCGAATCAAGAAAGTATGGCACTCTGTTCTTTCTGCTTACGACAGGGAAATGTATATATGAATATTATTCGCTGTTTAAATTAATATATATTGAACAAGATTTTCATTATCAAAATAACATTTCGTCAAAATATCCTAGCGGTGAGCAAATGACAGTTGAGATTTGTTCGATTCGCATTCAAATTAGGTCGCGTGTCTACAGCGGCTTGAAACATTTTCGAATTTAGTTTTTACCTTTTCGGGTGTTGGATTTTCATTGCTTCGTATGAATTTGACGCGTGTTAAAGCCGCCGTTAGTTCTGCAAACAGAGTATAAAAATAATATGGGTTGATGTATGAATAATGGGTTGCCCGAAAGTAGTTTCGTGTGTTTCAAACGTATGTCATTAGAATTAAAGCTTCGTTGCTTAATTCATTTTAAACGTGCTGAATGTATATTATTATGAATGGTTTTATTTTGCTCATTTTTTCGGTTTAAACTAAAAAAAAATTGTCCCTTTTTGAAGATGAAACAAAATAATTTATTTTTTTTGTAACTTCGTGCTTTTTTTCTACCTAAAAGGAAAAAAGGGACATAAACCAAAAAAAAAACATATTGTATTGCATCGATGTAGTAAGTCATGTGTGTCAAATTTTATTAAAATATACGTAATGGTCATACGACATTTAAAAATGATACCTGCTCTGAAAGTTCGATCACCACTGATTAAGACCAAATCAAGGCTTTTAACAAGAATTACACGAGAGATTGTTGAAATACTGAATATATGGAAAACCACTGTCTACGGACATTTAATGCATTTTTTGTTAGAATTTAACGTAAAAATATAAAATTACTTTCATCAGAATCCAATGCCACATAATATTGTATTTTTTTTAAAATAAATTGATAATTTACTCTCTTAGTAATGTTATTGTTGTCTTTTAACCGAAGATTTTGTGTTCGATTCACTATGATGGCCAAATAAAAAGGTCCCTGTTTGATATTTCCACATCCAAAATTCACAAATTTAAATTCAAAGGTCAATTTAATGTAGCTCCGTTTAGAGAGCAAGCTCTCCTTAAGGGAGCTCTTACTTGGGAATCGAAACCAGTATTATTCAACAAATAACGTCTGGAAGTTATAGCAACGCTGGAACGAATAATATTTAACACTTTATTTGTACAATACAACCTTGTAGGATACCATGTGACAATATCTCCAAGCACACCAAAAAGATCTGTGTCTCCTGGTATACGTTGTCAAACTCGTTCGAGGAGTCGTTAGCTGTCCAGCATTACTACAAAGATTAGCGTTAAATGTTCCTAACAATTATACTAGACTGCGCCAGCAAGAACTGTTTTCAATAACATACGCAAGAACGTGTCTTCCAGCCGCTATGCCTGTTGGAAGGGCCTTACATAACTCTTCTGAACGGGACTGCTTTGGATATTTACATATTTCATATCACATTACCAAAAGCAAAAGAAATGTTTCTTCTATGATTGAGCGCGTTAGAAAGCACTAATCAACGTATTTAAGTGACTTTGAATAAATGTGTTTGTATGTGTATGTTTGTGTGTTTATATGTTATGTATGCATACACATATTTTTTTATTTTATATAATTTTTTTTATTTTATATATTTTTTTTAATTTTTAAAGTTAACATTTTTTGTATTATTCAATGTAATTAGGCTAAGTCTGTATTGAGAAAATAAATAACAATAAATAAAATATGTTAAGGAGAACTTAAGTAAAACCAGACTGAAAACCTTTTTTTTTCACAAACATCGGTTTCAGCAGGAATCGAATTCGCAGCCTCCGGGTCGGAAGATAAGCGTCTTATGAACTTCGCCACGGAGGTCATCTACAGTCAAGTTGGTTGATATTTTTTCTGTTCTGCGAGTTGAAAATATTTCGTATGTGATGTTTTAATCAATAACTTTTTAAATTAATTGGTTTACACATTTTAAATTATTTTATACATTATGTTGGAAATGTTCTTGCTTTATTATTTATGTATAAGCCTCACGGGCGTTTGTATTGAAAGATAAATAAATAAAATTTCAAAGTAGTAATAAATTCACCACATTGTTCTGAAATTAATGAACGAAGAAAAATAATAATGTTGGTATGTTTTTTAAAGAGCGACCAAAAAATATTTAGCCTGGATATTGGATTAATAAGAGTTGTAAAGGTAAGGTAATCGGCAATGGAAACAAAAACTAATGAGGATTTACAAGCGAAACTTGGACGTAGCAAAACAGTGTGATGAAAGTGAGATAAATGCGATAGAAATTAGACAGATGCGTAGAATGCGTGGAAAAACAATAAATACCAGAATGAGGAATGAGGACATTAGGAAAAAATCAGATTGAGAGAAGATGGTAGCGATAATAATAAAGAAAGGAGAATTGAGATGGTTTGGTCACTTAAAAAGTATGAATGAGAAAATATTTAAAGTAATCTACACAAGTATTATAGAAAGTACAAGAAGTTTGTGAAAATCTAGAAAACATGGCACGATCAAGTTCAGAAAAAGGAATGAAAACCCTTATAATAGAAGAGCGTGCATGACGAAGTATATCGATGTGACAGATGCAAAAGATATGTGCCAGGAATTAATTAATCTAAGACCTTTTCCTTCTGCCTGTCTCACTGACAGAGATATTAAATCTCGTGCTAAGAGGCAGTGTGAAGAGATAAAAATGCAAAGGTAGACCATCATCTAATGGACTAAGCTGGTAAAGACCGTGAAAGGGTTATCTTTAACTGCAGCACTCCGAGAGGCTCAAAGTAGGGAGAGGGGGAAAATCATTGCAGACAGAGTTATGCAGATGGACTCAGTCATGAAGAATCGACCAAGAAACGACCCCAACATGTGTAATGATGATAAAAAACAAGAGTGTTGACGATGGAAACAAAACGACAGATTTGATTTTTGAGAGTCCCTGTCTCTGGTTAATGGCATGGTCTTATGAAATTTCAGCTTTGTATATTAAATACATAAAAGCAGCCATTAAATGAATCATCAATGTCATCCAGGGTGGACCCTTTCTAATGAAATAAGCTAATTTAATTCAGGCCTCCCACTCGTAGTGCACGTCATGTGTGAACGTGGTAATCTTGCCGCGACTAATGCCATCTAGCGGCGCTTAACCCTACTAATTAATCTGTCGCGCGGGGGTTATACCCCTTTACCCTTACACTCACTCCCTTGAACCCGACTTTACGACGCTTTACCCACGATTATACGGATCCTACTTTTGAATTAGACCAACGTCCGGATTTTTATAAAAATCTGATACTGTAAAGGATAAAAATAATTAACTACATTTAATTAAGAGTGCGTGAAAGCGAAAATAAGGCGTTTGATAAAATTACATAAACAAAAAATTTGCCCAGCGTTTAATGAAGAGAGTTAATGATTTTGTTAAAATTTTTCTATTCTTGGATTATTTTCTTATTGGGGTTAAATAGTGGTTGCGTGCAGGCCTTGTATCAGTCCAAATCATTGAATTAACTGTATTCTGACTCCCGAGCATCACTCTGATCATTTGATTTTTGAAAGATTGTTTAAAAAAATTAAGAAAATACCTGTACTTTTTCTGCCTTCTCTTGATACCATAAGTCACAAATAATATGTAAACATTAATATTTTATTCAAAACCAATTATCAAAAAGAGAGCCGTGTACTCGTTGACAGTAAAAAAATATATTTATTTATAAGAAAATAAATAATGGATGGCGTGTAATCAATCAGAGCTATAATATATGTACAAGAGCTAGTGTCTCCCTCGTTGTGTCGTTTTATTGTGAAGCCACCAGTCGTGCGCACACGCACTGATCCACCGGCGCGCGCATATCGCATGAATACCTCACCAATGTCAGAGATTTTAAAAAAGGTTTATTTTCACGAAGTTCTATAATAATTTTTCTAGAATCGAATGGTGGTGATGATAATGTGATATATTCCTTAATATCTAAAACTCATCTCTAATTTCTAGGTTTGCTTTTTCAGAAAACAAAAATTTCTCTTGAAATTGTCCAACATCTTAAAGAGTCTCAAATTTTAAGACGAACATCCCAGGAAAACTTTTTTCATTTCCCCTTGTTCATATTTTAATTAATTACAACCGTTGTAGATTCACTTGTACTTTAAGGTATTATAAATCGTTAACTGCAATGATGCTAGTTTTGTAATTTAACTTCAAAACATCGGTGGGTGGTGTAAGATGGGTTTCCGATTCGTCTCCGAAGTCTTCGAAGGTGGCCTTCTTTTTTATATTAGAGAAGAAGGAATATCGAGTAACTCCGACACATCTCTGACAGTGGAGTCCAATTGTCCGATTATGGGGTCCAACCCATATCAGCTCCCACATCCGCTGCAAATACGGACAGAATCCTCCAGGACCTTATAGAACTATTTTTGTAGTAGCTTCTTATGGAGATTAGCTAGTCAATCTTGGTCATATAAAATCTTCACTTTTCGAATAATATCTCTCGACAGGTTTCGGTTTTTGGCTTGCTCCTCTCAATGCACAATATCTATATCACATTTCCAGTTGGTGATCAAACAGTGCAGCTATTGCCAACTACCTGATATCATTGTACACCAAACACCTGCATTATTCCACTTTAATGATAGTTATACGTTACTGCTGCTTCTGAAGCCGTATTAATACATTAAAAATATATTCAACTGCTCTCATTTCCCTCGATAGCACAAGAACATTTATAATTTTAGAAAATCTATTTGGTCCTTTAATTTCTTTTGACTAAAATGTAAAGAACTTTTTGATCTTGTTTCTGTTGATAAAGAATGGTCCATAAAATATCCGTAAAGAATGGTCCTTGAAATACCCGTAAATAATAGTCTTTGATATATAAAGAAGAATGTTTAACTTGAAATATCCATTTTTTTTTAAATCATTCATTTATGAGTGCATACACAAAGATTAAATAATTATTTATGTTTGCTTATGTGCTCCTGGTTTAAATTATAGTTGAGTCACTCAAATATTATACGAGTAATATATATATATATATATATATATATATATATATATATATATATATATATATATATATATATATATATATATATATATATATATATATATATATAATATATATATATATATATATATATATATATATATATATATATATATATATATATATATATATATATATATATATATATATATATATATATATATATATATATATATATATATATATATATATAATATATATATATATATATATATATATATATAATATATATATATATATATATATATATATATATATATATATATATATATATATATATATATATATATATATATATATATATATATATATATATATATATATATATATATATATATATATATATATATATATATATATATATATATATATATATATATATATATATATATATATATATATATATATATATATATATATATATATATATATATATATATAAATATATATATATATATATATATATATATATATATATATATATATATATATATATATATATATATATATAGTATATATATATATATATATATATATATATATATATATATATATATATATATATATATATATAATATATATATATATATATATATATATATATATATATATAATATATATATATATATATATATATATATATATATATATATATATATATATATATATATATATATATATATATATATATATAATATATATATATATATATATATATATATATATATATATATATATATATATATATATATTATATATATATATATATATATATATATAATATATATATATATATATATATATATATATATATATTATATATATATATATATATATATATATATATATATATATATATATATATATATATATATATATATATATATATATATATATATATATATATATATATATATATATATATATATATATATATATATATATATATATATATATATATATATATATATATATATATATATATATATATATATATATATATATATATATATATATATATATATATATATATATATATTATATATATATATATATATATATATATATATATATATATATATATATATATATATATATATATATATATATATATATATATATATATATATATATATATATATATATATATATATATATATATATATATATATATATATATATATATATATATATATATATATATATATATATATATATATATATATATATATATATATATATATATATATATATATATATATATATATATATATATATATATATATATATATATATATATATATATATATATATATATATATATATATATATATATATATATATATATATATATATATATATATTATATATATATATATATATATATATATATATATATATATATATATATATATATATATATATATATATATATATATATATATATATATATATATATATATATATATATATATATATATATATATATATATATATATATATATATATATATATATATATATATATATATATATATATATATATATATAATATATATAGATATATATATATATATATATATATATATATATATATATATATATATATATATATATATATATATATATATATATATATATATATATATATATATATATATATATATATATATATATTATATATATATATATATAATATATATATATATATATATATATATATATATATATATATATATATATATATATATATATATATATATATATATATATATATATATATATATATATATATATATATATATATATATATATATATATATATATATATATATATATATATATATATAATATATATATATATATATATATATATATATATATATATATATAGATATATATATATATAGTATATATATATATATATATATATATATATATATATATATATATATAGTATATATATATATATATATATATATATAGATATATATATATATATATATATATATATATAATATATATATATATATATATATATATATATATATATATATATATATATATATATATATATATATATATATATATATATATATATATATATATATATATATATATATATATATATATATATATATATATATATATATATATAGATATATATATATATATATATATATATATATATATATATATATATATATATATATAATATATATATATATATAGTATATATATATATATAGTATATATATATATATATATATATATATATATATATATATATATATATATATATATATATATATATATATAGATATATATATATATATATATATATATATATATATATATATATATATATATATATATATATATATATATATATATATATATATATATATATATATATATATATTATATATATATATATATATATATATATATATATATATATATATATATATATATATATATATATATATATATATATATATATATATATATATATATAGTATATCTATATATATATATATATATATATATATATATATATATATATATATATATATATATATATATATATCTTGTTTCGTAATAAATAGACAGATCAAAATGTAGATTAGCTCAATACGCGGCAGAGAAAACTAAGAGTTTAGCTTTGCTTTAATCTGTTTTTTTAACTTAAAAATTGTAAGCGTTTGAAAGATTATGCACCTGAAAAGGTCAGGTAGAGATGAAGTATTTAGATATTCTGAGCCAATGTTTTTAACCACACTGAAATTGCTAACCCTGTGCGTAGCGAATGTAATTTGTAATTTAACCAAAGCTGACGTGTCGTAGACCATAAAATCTGTTAGCAAATTAGATTATCTCGGCTTACTCTTGGCTCCGTGCTCAAAGAGCGTTAAAACCGAGTGTTCACGGTGTCACATACAGGACATTTATTTTGGTCGAACTTCTGTTTTTATGCATGGTGACTGGTTGGGACTTGATGAAAACTATTGAAAAAGGTAATAGAGTTCTCACGAATATTACATAAATTCTCCACTGTTTTGAAGTACGAGTAATTAAGAATTTAAAACAAAATATAAATAAGGAAACTAATCACATAAATATTGTTACATAAAACGAAAGCTCCAACATCCGCGTTTATTTATTGGTCTATTCGTTTTAACACTGGGGTACCAATTTACTTAAAGTAAAAGTACTCGTAAATAAAAAACATTATATTTTCTAATTCCGACGTATCTCAGGAAATTAACCGCTGATAGCATTTATTACCTAACATATATACTCGTACTTACATGAACAAGTGAATAAGCCTTAATCGCTTTATTTCATATTATGTCGTTCATCGTCATTCTATGTATTCTTCTAAGGACATGCATTCCTCCATTATATATTAGGCTCTTTGAAGTAATTTCCGCGTCGACTTCCACTCACATAAATCTAATTGGCATTTACATACTGTTATGATATGTTAATAATAGTTAATCTACAAGTTCAAAGAATTAAGGTTCAATTTACGATAATAACTAAGATAAAATTTCATAACTTTATTCTGATTTTTCCACATGACCACCTCTATAACCTGGCAACTAAGATACCTTGAAAAAAAAACAAAAAAAGACTCCCAGTCTAGTAAAAAAATTGTTTGAGATAAATGTTTATTTGTTAAATCTTCACGTGCGATATTATTGTCAACGCGAGTGATGCGAACAGTAATGTCTATAAACGAAGGCTCAATTAGTGAGATCGACAACAATATTACCTCCAGGATACGCTTTTTAATATACCTGCAATGACAATTTGTATGTGTTGAGGGGTACCATACAAATGAATTAATGAAACAAATGGACCTTAAAATTGCAGGAAATTTAAGTGTTGAAAGTCTTTATGTAATATTTACATATTCGTACATATATATCATAACGCCGTTTTAACCGCCGTTAACGCTGAGAACAAGCAGATTTCCTTTCTTGACAAACATTTTCCTTCTTTCACATCCATACACATTCCCATATAGTTCCTACGACTTCTTTAACCTTACTTTTAATTCTTCCAAAATTTTATTCATTTGATCCAACCTCACTTTCCTTGGTCCTTTTGTTCACATCTTTCACTCACATTTGGACTGTAAATTTGTTTTGTTAGTCTTTCTTTATTCATTCAAACCACGTATCTAAATTATCTCAGAATGCTCTATTTCATCTTAATCAACACATCAGCCTTAAATTCACATGTATCCCTAATCACTTTATTCCTTTTTCTATGATACGAGTATATAGTATTGTCACCCCGTGAAATACTTTCAGTAAATTTTTTTTCTATAACATCTATTCGACTCTTTTCAGTCTTTTCCTACGTCCACATTTCCCTCTCATACATAAAAGTTTGAATTAAAATACTGTTACGGACTCATCTTAGCAATTTTGACATTGTACGGTACGAGTTTTCAAATGAACAAAACACAATATTTGGTAGGTTGGATTTTTCGCACATATAGACATTCAATTAAAAGTTGCATGTCGTAGTTGCTTGTCTCTAAATGACAATAATCTCACTGACTAGTGCAGCAAAGTATCATTTACCACGGCCATATACCATACATAAAGTTGGATTCCCACTTAATCGGCCGTTACACCATGAGATTGCTTGCGCGATCAACAGATGGTAAAAAAAGATGCAGGTAGGCTACTTAACAAACTGATGTGACACATGGTCACAAAAAAAAAAAAATCCCTGTGGTTCAGTGGGTATGATATTTCACGGTCGTTCAAAAGGCAACTCGAGAGCAGCTCGTGGTCAAGTCGTCTTGCAAAACGCTGGTTCATCCCACTTTATACGACTCTAGTGAAGATCGTTTTTATGACACATCCTACATATATACAATAACACAATTTATATTTTGTGGTATGGTAGAACGCCAAACTTTCCTTTTCACGAAATACTTACATCACCTCCTTTATATCGTTCGTTTTCTTTCTCTTACTTTCTACCTTTAATTTTGTGTGTGTATTTGATATTTCATTGCACAAGGGTACAATCTGCGGATTTATTGTCGTACGTAAATATCGTCCAACAAAACCATCTAAGTATTTATGTTGTGTCAATTGCTTCTTAAAAGGTAACAAATATGTTTTGAGGTTTGTGAGGTTCTCCATATTAGTTGTGTAAATTGGAAAATTAGACTTTAAACAACCCTTGATGATTGTGACGCATTTATTTGGTTCTTTTCAATATTTTTTCACGTCTACATTTCATTCCCGTACATCGAAGATGATACTTAAATACTGTTGTGTACTATCATCCCAGCAGATTTCAATAATGTCCAATCCGAGTGTATATGTTATGGTGTCCGAGTATACCCCATTGACTTTGTTTTCTTTCTCTTCACACAATTCGACAACTTTCTGTTTATTCAATAATTGTTCGAAAACGATATCCATCAATTTTTATTCTTGATATAAATTTGCAGCATATATGAAGACTAAAATACAAACCACTTAAATAATCCTGTATCATCTATATAAATAAAAATGTAAATGTTCGTTAATTGAAGATAGCTAATCTCCGGAAGTTCTCTACCGATCGCTTTGAAATTTTGAGTAAAGTTGATATTCGTCAACGGAAATGTTTTTTCATTTTTATATATATATATATATATATATATATATATATATATATATATATATATATATATATATATATATATATATATATTATATATATATATATATATATTATATATATATAGATATATATATATATATATATATATATATATATATATATATATATATATATATATATATATATATATATATATATATATATATATATATATATATATATATATATATATATATATATATATATATATATATATATATATATATATATATATATAATATATATATATATATATATATATATATATATATATATATATATATATATATATATATATATATATATATATATATATACTATATATATATATATATATATATATATATATAGTATATATATATATATATATATATATATATTATATATATATATATATATATATATATATATATATATATATATATATATATATCTATATATATATATATATATATATATATATATATATATATATATATATATATAGATATATATATATATATATATATATATATATATATATATATATATATATATATCTATATATATATATATATATATATATATATATATATATATATATATATCTATATATATATATATATATATATATATATATATATATATATATATATATATATATATATATATATATATATATATATATATATATATATATATATATATATATATATATATATATATATATATATATATATATATATATATATATATATATATATATATATATATATATATATATATATATATATATATATATATATATATATATATATATATATATATATATATATATATATATATATATATATATATATATATATATATATATATATATATATATATATATATATATATATATATATATATATATATATATATATTATATATATATATATATATATATATATATATATATATATATATATATATATATATATATATATATATATATATATATATATATATATATATATATATATATATATATATATATATATATATATATATATATATATATATATATATATATATATATATATATATATATATATATATATATATATATATATATATATATATATATATATATATATATATATATATATATATATATATATATATCAGAGTATATAATAAAATTTTTAATTAAGACATGAATATTTACGCGAACCTGTCTTTCGACATGTAAATTTGAGCTGTCAAATTTTATTTTCGGCGTTTCGGAATTTACGATCATTTAATCTTCTTAAATAAATCTATATAAATTATAAATAAATTATAAATAAATTATTTAATAATTTTATGTTTAATAAAAATTGAATCATTAATTTTATAAATAATAGAATTTTTTTATGTATTACGTACCTTTATAAGTCGAGACACGAAACAATTGCGATCTGTTTTACCGACGGTGATCTCACTGAGCAATTAAATTACGTATTGCTCACTGAGATCGCCATTTTGGAGAAGTATTGACTTGTGATCATATTTACGTTTAATATATATAAAATTTTAGTTATATAGATAAGATAATAGATAATTGACTTCAATAAATGTGGTAAGTTATTGATATTATATTTAAATTAAAAAATATGAAGTAAAATCGTTCATTTAAAAAAAATACTAATTACGAACACGTAATTGCTTAGTTGAAATTGCGTCAGTGGGATGCATTTTTACGACGTAAAGATAAAACTTGATAAAAAATAGTTATATTATCATAAAATTGACTTAGTGATTATGGTAAGTTGTTTAAGTATAAAAATAATGGACTTAAGAATTATATGTGATGAAAAACTTTCATTATTGATTCATATTTCAAAAGTTAACCTAACTTTTTTCAAAAAGAAAAGTGACACATACATGCAAAAATTCCGAAAAATTAAACGAGATACAGGGAAAAGATATTATACTCAAACTGGAAACATTATTGCTGTGTTATACATACATAACATATATTGAACTTAAATACACATATAATTATAAAATTTTTATATGTTTTAACTTTCTTTTTTCTTACTGAACGTTGTTACATAAATAAATAAATAAATAATAGGTTTATTGATAGCAGCATAGTATGTCCAGATTATATTTAAATAACACTTTTAAAATGCATAAATTGCAGATAATACATTATATACAGAAGCTGTCAAAAGGTCTGGGCTCATCTAATAGCATCCCTTCGGCCAAGATACACCCCATAAATATAGGGCGAACCCAGCCACGGGGACATCAGATGTTTTGCAGCCCACACCCTAGCTTTTTCAGCCCAGCACATCGTATTGGGGCAAATTTGTCAACTGTAAAATGGTAAGCTGTTGATTTTTTTTATAAATCGAAATATTGTTTTCTCTAAACTGACGTTTTAATTAGTAATTTTTATTATACTGACTTTCTAATGTATTGTATGAATGAAAATTAAAACAAACTTTTACGCTGCTCAGTTCCTTTTTTAATGTTTCACAATTTTATATGTTTTAACTTTCTTTTTTCTTACTGAACGTTGTTACATAAATAAATAATAGGTTTATTGATAGCAGCATAGTATGTCCAGATTATATTTAAATAACACTTTTAAAACACATAAATTGCAGATAATACATTATATACAGAAGCTATCAAAAGGTGTGGGCTCATCTAATAGCATCCCTTCGGCCAAGATACACCCCACCAATATAGGGCGAACCCAGCCACGGGGACACCAGATGTTTTGCAGCCCACACCCTAGCTTTTTCAGCCCAGCACATCGTATTGGGGCAAATTTGTCAACTGTAACGTGGTAAGCTGTTGATTTTTTTTATTAATCGAAAAATGGTTTTCTCTAAACTGACGTTTTAATTACTAATTTTTATTATACTGACTTTCTAATGACTGTCAATAAAGGGGTTGGAGAAATCTTCTTCTTAGATACGCCAGGAGGAACTGGTAAAACGTTCCTAATTAGATTGATTCTGGCAGCAATTCGATCCCAAAATGGCATAGCCTTAGCTCTTGCGTCGTCAGGAATAGCTGCGACACTTCTACCAGGTGGAAGAACTGCTCATTCCGCTTTGAAATTGCCATTGAACATGCGATTCATTGAAACTCCCACGTGCAACGTTTCCAAAGCATCTGGCATGGGAAAAGTATTGCAGAAATGCAAACTTATTGTTTGGGATGAATGCACAATGGCACACTAAAAGTCGCTCAAAGCTCTTGATCGATCATTGCGAGATTTGCGTGGAAACATCAGACCATTTGGGAACGCATTTATATTGCTTGCAGGAGATTTTAGGCAAACATTACCTGTAATTCCTCGATCGACACCGGCGGATGAAATAAATGCTTGCCTGAAATACTCTATTTTGTGGTGACACGTAAAGACGTTGAAATTAACTACAAATATGCGTGTCCAGTTGCAAAACGATCGATCAGCTGAGATATTCTCACATCAATTGCTGGAAATCGGGAATGGAAAGGTACCAGTTGATCTGATCTCAGGACGAATTTCATTGCCTCATAACTTCTGCAACTTAGTGACGTCAAAAGAAGAATTGCTTTTTAACAAAAAATATTGTTTATCCACAAGCATTTTGAAATTTAATAAACAGTTGTATATAAAACAGAGAATATAATAAGAGCGCCCCCTGTTGAATGTAACGGCAACACACGCAATATAGATTTCAATTTATTTTAATTCCGAATATTAAATATCTTTCAATTCGGGTTTTTTAAACCGGTTTTTGTTATTTTTGTTATTATTGATTTTCATTTGAATTAATGGTATATATCTGTGTATGTTTTATACATTTGAATTATTAAAAGTTTCATGCAACTAACTTTTAACAAATGTCACATTAGATTTTTAACGAACTGCCCATTTTCGCTAATTTGTAACAAGATTTATTATTAGTTGTATGTGATGTATTTACCTAAATAACTTGCTATTTATTACAATCGAGGCCTATATTAAAGTTGATAAAATTTGATATTCATCCGTTTGAATCGGACCAAGCTTCGCACTGAAGTATACGTTGATTTGCGAGATGCAGTTGTAAATGACGGTAATAGAACTTCTGCAATTTAGTGACGTTAAAAGAGGAATTGTTTGAAAAAGTATTTCCCTATATTCAAATCAATTATAAGAATCACGATTAGCTAAGTGAGCTATTGTTGGCGGCAAGAACAAAGATGTATCCGAATTTAACAATATTATTGAGTTCGTTTTTTTAATGTTTCGCAATTTTATATGTTTTGTTATAACTATTTTTCTTCTTTTTCAGTGCAATCGATCTTTGATTTGAATTCAAATCATATCGTGAATTGACCTCTTGAAGTGACGCGATCATTTGCAAGCACGGTGATAAACGCGACAGACTGAGAGTGCCTGAAAGACATCAAAAATATTGTATACCCAGATTGTATACAAGACATAAAAAATATTGTATACAATACATCAAAAATATTGTATACGCATTGTGAAATTAAACACAATTGAAACGTGTGCTTTCTCTTTTCTTTCTTTTCCATTTAACCAGACTGAGCAACAGCAACGCGTGGCTGGGTACAGCTAGTACATAATAAAACATTAAAAAAATCTTTTGTTAAGAAAATTGTGTTTTTATTTTTTTAAAGGCAGCTGGTTCTTAAACCCCACTACATAAAATCTTACAAATTTCTAAGTCTACTGAGTGAGTCTACCTATCTACCTTTCCACTAAAAATACTGTCTCGGATATTTTTGCAAATATCTAGTTTATTTTGACGATCTTATCTATGGCACTTTCACCAGCTAAAGAAACAGGTTTCTCGTCACATTTTTTTTTAAATTTTCTATCTTTAATTTATATTTTCCCAATATAACATTATTGACCAATTTAAATTGCGTTCTAACGTTTTTTTTTATTTTTGTTTTTGCTTTCAATGAATTTTTTTAACATAAAATTATTATCTTTAAAATGAGCTAAATTTTCGACGAATGTCAAATCGTTTTCAGTACAAACCCAATACACATTTTAATGTTGGTGTCAAAGTTATTCATAGAAAATGTCGAATAATAGTATTGAACACTTGTGTATGAAATAGTATATGCCAAAATATCTCTCTCTAGTCTCGAATAAATAAAAAATACCAGTGTCAAGGGAATAAAAAAATCCATAAAAAAGTTAAATATCAGTTGAACTCCATAGATTAATTAAATTTCCATAGAAATGCTTCTCTCTTCTTCTTGAATAATGACCGTGAACTACCTGTGAGGAGTATTTTTTTAAATTAACTAAATTCAAAATGGCTATAGAATTTTCCACAAAATTCCTCAGTCGAGATAGTTGTCGGCCTACAAATAAGGAGAATCTTAAATTATCGTTAATTCGTACCCTTCACTGAGCACGTGTCAAAATCTACACGAATCACGAAGTTCTATTGTGTTCTAGAAATAATTTTTCGTGATCATAATAATATTTGTTGTTATTGTCGGCAAAAAGGACCCGAGGCACAAGTTTAGATCTTTCAAGGTTTACCGCCTTGTGCAGGTGTTCGCGCTATCATCCACTATCCCCACCACAGAACTAGCCTATAAAAGGGGTGGTGGTGTGTCACGGACCTCATTCCCGGGCTCGAACCGATAGCTATAGGGTTCACGCTCGTTTGTTTTACGTTGTAATTCTTTAATTTAATAATTACTCTCAAGTCTAAATTCAAATAGCTCTAAAATCAGTTAAGTCGAGATTCCCAACCAGGAATTCTCCCCTATCCAGAAGCTGCTTCTGTAACGAAAGGATTTGACCCCTTTCTACTTCGGCTTCCCTATTATCGGAGCCAAACACGCAGATGCCTGTTGCGTCATACTCCCGCCTTCTCTGATACCATCCGTGGAAGGTCTCAGCTGCCATCACGCTCTTCCTGGAGAATATCCACCGTCATCTGAATCCGACGGTTATCACCAGCATCATCGACATGCTTCAAGCTACCTGTACTCTGTTCTGGACTTCGTGACGGGAGGAAATAGACACGTTAGCCGTCAAATACGTCTTTATAATCTCTTAGGTATTGTGAATCTATTTTATTGTAATTCTTTGTTGATTTCACTACCAATTTTACCTTGTTTTGTGCGATCGCCGCTCTTGAAGCGACTGATCTAAAATTGATTTAAACGTAACCTCCAATCTGGGAAGTTATTTGAGCCATTTACTTATTCGAAATCTACCTACTTCTATCGAGGTCATTGATCCGATAGCAATAATAAATAATTTTGTATTCAATCTATTACATGTGTTTTAATTATTATCATTTTCCTTCTTGGTATCAACTTCGTGAGAATATCTATTAATTTACCTATCGAATCCTGAGAGAAAAAGAGCACTTGTTCATTTTTGTATACCGCTGAGCTAACCTCGAGTCATGACTACTAAAGATTGATTGAGTGATTGTATTAATTTACGTAAACTCAATTAATAAGTTAAAATTTAGAAACAGTTGTGACATACCATACAAATTAAAATGTCAGTTTTGTGTGAAATTGTCTGTGACCATGGAAAAATGTATTTATTAAGTGATGTACACTATTGAAAAACTTCATACGCACTCAAATTTCTGTTTTCCTTCCGATATGGTATAATTGCAATGGGTTCAATCCCGAGCTAATAAAAGAGCTCTTATGAAAAAAATATTCTTTTTAAGCGACATGTATCATATAAATATTATTTAAAAAAAGGACCAAACCAAAAAAATACAGTTGTCTTTTTAATTATATCATATACACGAGTATATCAATAGTATATGTCCAAAACTTTTGTTGCAGCCGCGCTTAGTTGATTAGATGCTTATTTTCTAGCCCGGGGGCTGAAAGTTCAATCCCCGTTGGAACCAAATATTAATTTTATGAAAAGGTTCCAATTAAGAACTCTTTAACATTTTTCTGGCTAGTTGGAAAATGTCTGATGACAATAAGCCCACCAGATAATTTTATACACAACGACAATTAAACGCAATACATTATATTTTACTAAAATTATGTCTTCAATGTTTTGTCGATACAAAATGGTGAAAGATTTTCTTAATTATTTAGAAAAAAATAAATGTGATTTAGGTCCATGCATCATATTTACGTTCATTACGACATAAGGATGAAGCGGAATAATGAATTATATGGGGCTGTTATAAAAACTCCGTAGATTATAATTAAAGTATCCTGGTAGATTCCTTTTAGTTTTTATTCAAATGTCACATTAAAGTTGCCTTCTTAACATTTTTTTTTTCAAAATATAACCGTTTTTCATCTAGTCATAAAAGTACAGTGTCAATCGATCCTACCCTGGAAGAAAATTACTTCCTCTGAAAAGAACATTTTTATGCATCCGCATATCAGCATAAGTAATGCTTTATATCTTGAAGAGCGTGACCGAGAGGTTCAATTATCTTCGGCTAAAAAAGCCAATCAATATCTGTACTATTTCTATTCGATTTAATAGACTTTATATATAACTGATTAAAATATTTAACGAGGAAAAGGGCTAATCTGTGATAAATATCTAATCTTAATAAACCATTGAACACTTGTAGATTGACGTCAATTTATATTTTTAAAAACCCACAAAATCACACACGTTGACGTGTAAACAGCTCGAGTTTGTGATTTTGACCGGTTATACGAAGGACGGTAACGGATTAAGTCCCTTGAAAATAAGACGATCGTTTTTTCATCAAAGAGAATGGAATTAAATTGACTTTTCGGCGTGCAAAGAAAATTATTATGTACATAAATCACTGTTCGTTAAACATACTACTTACTGCCCACAAAGAGATAACAAGTCATCTGCATACTTCAAACAAAATTAAGCCTTTTTTTGAGGATTCTGTTGGAACTCAAACTAGGAGTTTTAGGGAGGAAGAAAATCGCCTTTTAGCCATGGAGGTCAACCATGAGACTAAATATCCGAGAATTTTTATAATTTCATCGAGATTAGCTGCCGTCCCTCCGGTTAGCGATAAACTATCCAAGGGCTTTTTTTCCAAATATTCAGGTAAGAAATGATTATTTAGTTTGAAAAATTATTAAAAAAAAATTCTAGATGATTAACTTACATCTGTGGATTAATTCAACGATTACAATTCGGTTCATCATTATTAAAGCGTATGAAAGAAAGCGGAATGAAGGTATCATAAACGAATGCATGAATAAAATGGACGTTATGCGTAAAACGAAGAAACCAACGTTAAGATATGTTAGTTTGGGCGTGTGGAGCGAATAAATAACTAAACGAGTATACATGTCAGAAATACACGCTGTGCGTTGCAGAACTAAAAGGTTTAGTGAAAACTATGAATAATAAAAAAAATTGCATGACGGGATGCATGAAGATGGAGGAGGTAAAAATAATGTGCTTGAATAGAAAGATATAGAAATCAGTTTTGTCTACCTACCCAGTAAGGGACATGACGCAGTTCTGTCTACCTACCCAGTAAGGGACATGACGCAGTTCTGTCTACCTACCCAGTAAGGGACATGACGCCGTTATATATTATGTATTTATGTAACTCACAGCTATCATTTTATATCTCAGAATTTTTGTTAACATTTTCCCTTTTAAACAATATTCAAATATTTCTTGAACACATAAAACGCATAGACAATGAAAAGTCAAGATGCTCTCCCCTTTCTTAATTATTTTTTTTCATTTCATTATTAATTAAAAAAATAATGCCTTTACACTTCCTCGCCCCACCTCTGCCTCCTGTATCCTCCCCTTAACTAGTGAACAAGGGATGTTTTATTTGCTTATTTATTGTGGTGTACTCGTATTTGCTTACTCGGTGTGCCTAAACAAAGGTTATTGTATTATGAAGAGCAAATATAATAAATTTATGCTTATTATATTACAGTCTTCTCTTTTATTAAGTTGTTGTATTATAATACAGGTCGGTTCTTTCAAACATGGTTTAGATTAGTTTATTTTATAAAAGAAAAATGAGATAATTAAATTCTGATTGAAGAAACTTTTTTAAAGACGTTTTAAATTTTAGGAAAATAAAAATAATTTATTATTTTTTTCTCCAGTGATATATTTATTGACCGAGAATCGTGACACACTTAACATGTTTTTTCTTGCAGACATTTGTGACTTTTTTTCATCGCCTCAGTTACAGAAGAGACAGCGGCGACCTAGTTGAACTGCGAACCTCCATGAGCATATCCATGATGTATTCTTCCGTGCGGGCAATATGTTTTAAGAACTACGGTACTCATCTTAGATTCTAAGTGGATAGTATGTCCTGTACATAGAGTATTTCACCGATGTAATTGTAAGTGATCGTCACTGTCCACGGTATATTTAAAATTCCTCTCAAACATTCCTCTTCCTCTTATCTGTTTCAAGCACCTTATCTCGAGTTTATTAATTCTCCTATTCTAGCTCCCTTTCAATTTTAAACTTATAAAAAAAACAATAAAAAATGAACGCGTATAACGAGGTTTTTTGTCTACATTCTCAGAAATATATAGAGAAAATTGTGTATTCATAAAAAGATAGTTTTTTATTTATTTATTTATTTATAAGCCTTTATAGTTGTCTTTATAGAAAAAATTAAAAATACAGAACAAAACAAGCAATGGAAAAAATACAAAATAAAATTGACACAGGAAATTAAAAAAACTATACACAAACAATTAACAAGCTATAAAAATTTTAATAATAAAAAAGTTATTTAAAAAAATGCACGCAAGAAGTTAAAAGGGTAAGTGTAAAGATCAAACATTTAACACATAATAAAATATGACAAAAAAAAACCTTTTACCAAAAAAATATAAAAATATATTCAAAACAACTATCGAAAAATGTACCATAATGGGAAAGAATAAAAACGTCCCTAAAAATAAACAATTATAATTTGAGGAGAAAAAAATCTAAAATGTGAAAGGTAAATTAAATGCGTTATGATAAATAAAAAAGACAAGAGAGTGCAAGAAAAAAATAGATTTTTTTTTTCATAAATGCAAAAGAAAACAAAATAACTTTTTTATTATAACATATATCCGCGACTTGAAAGCGTTCACCAATAAAGATATTTCACAGATATACGAGTATGTAAATCTTCCACCCATTAAATATATAATTTTTTTATGTTTTAGCTTTTTCGATATTTTTTATTGTTTGTGATATCTTTTCGATTGTGTCGATAATTTTCGATATTGGAAGATTGGTTCTAACGTTCGTGATATTTTCTGATGATTTTATATCTTGCAATTATTCAACATTGTCAATGCTTTCAAAAAGGTTTTATACTATAGGAGTTTTTTTATTAATATATATTATACGAAGACTTTTTACATTGAATTTGAAACATTTTCAATTAGTCAAATATTTTTTAGATATTGTGAGGATTTTAAGATGTTTTCAAACTTTTCCAACTCGTCGAACCATTTTTGACAAGTAATAATGTTCTAGGCCAAATCACAACAAACCTACAGTTCTCAAATTTGAATATATTGAAACTGCGATAAAGATATTACAATGGATTTTAAAAATTCTAGTTAGAAAACTGTGACATGGCCATATTAATGAAATTTAGAAAAGGTGAAGAATAAAAAGCCTTTATAATAGAAGTGTTTGTAAAACGAGGTGTATGGACGTGACAGGATCGAATGTAGTCTTCCAGGATAGATGCTGGAAGACAACATTCGAAGTAAATATCCGTAACTTCTCATTATTTATTTTATATTTACTTATTAATGCTTTCGTTCTCCGAGTATACCATACAACCGATGGGCATATTCGCAAGAGGCAATCTTTTTCAACCAACAAGAAAGTTGTTAATGAGGTCTTAAGTGAAAACCAGATAGGAATCCTTTAAAAAAATCTGGGTTGAAACGTTTATCAAACCCACACCCCCCTAGAAGACAAGCGTCTCACCAACTTGGACACTGCAGTCGTCTTATTATTTGATTATCACTTAATGCATTCAATTGGGTATATGGGGATGTCCTCAAACGTCTCTACTCTGGTCGGTTCACAGCCTAAAACTTCATGTCCTTTCAAACTGCGGCGTCAGTTCCGAGGTGATCTGTGAATTTTCTAATAGTTGATTTTAAAAGGGTTAGGTGATAAACCTAACAGCAACGAGGCCCGGCACATTTGCGAAATCTGCCACTTACAGACTACCGAAAAAGAACACTAGAAAATGTAGAGATCGTATTATCTTTACCTCGCGACTCCACGGGTGTTGTTTTTGTTCTCACTGCCTACCCAAAATGAATATGTCGTTCATTTTTTTTTTTTAGGAAATAAATAATAAAAAAAACATTGGGGCGTTCTCAGAAAAAAATGTTTAATTCTGATGTTTTTATCGTATATAACTCAATTCTTTTTTTAAGTATCGTTTGTATTTTGAAACGTTTTCAAATAAAATTCAATTTAAAAACACACCCTCCATGAAATATACCGGTAATTTCCCAAATATAATTGCTTCTCTGGAAGTGGCCTCCCCTGATGTAATGAGAACTCCAACTTGGCGGGCTCCAATTTATTGTTCCTCTTTGTGAAAGGATATGGAGGTACAGAGTATATACTCCACGACTGCAACAGCATTCCTCAATTGCTGCTCAAATGTCGTGTATACATGCCGCTGCTGCATGCCTGCATCCAGTGGCCTCGGCAAAGCTAAAGACTAATTTTACAAACAGAGAACATAATATCATATAATTTGCAAAATGAGCTCTGCAGGAGTCGAGTGGAGGATGTGTTAAGCCTTCTTTATTGTTATTAGCGTTGTTGGTGTGAGTATAAGGTAACAAAGGTTTCTTAAACTGTGAACTTCAAGTTTAAAATGTAAAATAAACTATTAAGGTCGTTTTAATCAAAATGGCTGAACCAAGGTACTTTAGAGGAGTGAAAGATCATCTTCTTTCGTGTAGTACCCTACAAGAAATTCAAATCGGTGATTCTGACATACTCGTATTATTTTTTTTGCTTGTGAGCTAATTCTTAATTCCATACATCAGACACATTCTTCCGTTACTTTTAAAATTATAACATAATGACAAATAGAAAATAAAGTCAATTCAACTGTCTTTCATCGCTGGTATTATAATTTCAGTTTTTACAATAAGACAGAAAACCAAACATATAAACTACATAGGAATACCCTTGCTACGTGCACTGTAAAACTTTTTCCAAACATTTTGGAAATAAAACTTGATACAGACCTCATGAATAGCAAAAACTTCGTAAAATTGAATATCCACAAATGCTATGTTTTCTGTCAGAAATGTTAAAGGAAAGCTATTCATTGAATAAAAACGCCGGTTTAAAAAAAACATATTCGGTTCTCTCACAAAGATGACAGTTTATTACACGAAATAATATTTGAAACGTTTTGAAGGCATTCGAAACACTATAATATATATGAATTTTATATTTTTTGCCCAATTTCTAATAAAGTTGTACTTAAGAAATGTTGAATATATTGTTATTTTTTGTGTATAATTTTCGATGACATAAATTATTTTTATGTATTCAGTCGTAATGTAAATATGTTATCCCATATTTGTAATTATTTTTAACATCCGTGTTTATGTTACTCTCTTATGAAATTAAATATTGGAATGTGTTTGTATGATTTAATGTAGCCTGTTGTTATTGCAATATTTAATGTAACCTGTTGTTATTGTATAAAATACTCCATTCAAAAATTTCTTCGTGGACTTTCAAACTGTGTAAATACTGATTTTTTTTAACATTAATTAATTTTGAATAGACATGTTTAGTAGCAGTATTAAGAGCGTTCTTGATAATTGGATGCAAAAGAGCCAAAATATGTGTATCGAGAGAAAAGAGTCGGATGCTCTATCCTCTTCAACTATCCTGACACAGAAATGACGTGAGGGTAGGTACATGTATGTTACAATGATAAAATAGGCTATTGGAACAGTCGATGCTAATTTAAAAGACTAGAGTATGTTTTAATAATCCATATGTTTGCGTACAATGGAAAACAAAAAGAGGAAAAATCACAATCAAGCAAGCGTTAGTGTTTTAATAAATGAAATATATGAAAATTACACTGAAGATGTTAATTACGTGTATATCCATGAAACATTGCTAAAATTATCCATTAAAATAAATTGATACACATATGCATCAGATATTAAGAAACTCTTTGAAGAGATGGACGATTTTTACTTTTTACATATAGAACAGTGTCATACATTCAATTACAGAAGCAGACAGGATCATAATAGTAATATACTATTGGGCAGGGTATTATGACAGTGTTTTTTTCCGTTGCTGGTCCTGTACCGTAGAATGGTGTCCCTCCATGTGTTAAAGATATGGGGGACGTGTGCAGCCATAGAAAGCACTTGACGACAATCATTTTTGGGAGATTTTATCAAAAGTTATGATTACTTATGAACACTATACGCATAAACTAGACTACGCCTAAAGCTGAATATGTTACTGTCACATATCGGAAGATCTACAAATGTGTCTTTGTAGTTGTAAGTTTTCTGTAGTTTTCGAACCAAGCATGTTTTGGTTAACATATGCAGACGCGGGTAAGTATTTAATCTTATGATCGCAGACCCCCACCTTGTTTGTTATCTTAATACTCTCAAGTTTTGTATATTTATTCCAATGTCTTTAAATTTTCATTTTATATTAAATATTATTAACACTAGAATTCAGAATAATTGAAGTCAGAATAATTTTCCTAATATTATAATTATAAATGGTATATTGCAATAATTTAACATGAAAATTATCATAAATGATCGCCGTCAAGTGCTTTCTATTGCTGCACACGTCACCCATATATTTAACACATGGAGGGACACCATTCTACGGGTACAGGATCAGCAACGAAAAAAGCGCTGTCATAATACCCAGCCCAATAAGAGTATATTACTATAATGATCCTGTCTGCTTCTGTAATTGAATCTATGACACTTTTCTATATGTAGTAAGTAGAAATTGCCCATATCTTCAAAGAGATTTTTAATATCTGGTGCATATGTATGTGCTTCAATTTATTTGATGGATACTTTTAGCAATATTTCATGGATATACTCGTAATTAATATCTTCAGTGTAATTTTCATATATTTCATTTATTAAAATACTAACGCTTGATTGTGATTTTTCTTGTATTTATTTTCCGTTGTACGCAAACATATAAATGGATTATTAAAACATACTCTAACCTTTTAACTTAGCATCGACTGTTCAAATAGTATACGAGTATATAATCATTATAACATACTTGAACCTACCATCACGTCATTTCCGTGTCAGGATAGTTAAAGAGGACAGAGCGTCCGACTGTTTTCTTTCGATTCACATATTTTGACTCTTTTGCATCTAAACACCTCAAAGAACTCCTGTGATACAAATCATTGTTCAACTAAACTAAAATTTCTTTTATTTCTCGAGATTTTTTTCCAGCAGGCTATTCAAGTACAAGTATTTTTCCTTGATAATTATAACAATAATAAACAAACAAAAATAATATTTACTTACGCCTGATTGTATCACAAAAAAGTTCAAAACAGTTAATTGTATTAGAAAATTCACAGAATTGTTGGAAAATTATGTGTATGAATGACATAAAAATGAAACTTTTCAAATTAAAAAATACATAAATCAAAAATGAATATAATTTTTGTTACTAAATGGAGGCCGCGTTGTACTAGGGCGACATAAATTTGCGTGCCTGACCGAATACAATGAAAATTCTTGTTCCAACTGTTCACGCACGTAAGCGATTTGAGTGCTTTGTACACGCACGACCTCCTCGTTTTTTCTGTTCTCTCGACTCCGCCTAGCTAGAAAAATATTAAGATTGCCTACAAAAATATGGAAATTAAACGTATCAGGAAGGTATAAATTTAGATAACGATAGCCTTCGATGCTTTATGACTTTTTTTTTCTTCCCCTCTTAAGGATGAAAGTATGAAATTATTTACGACCTTAAAATAATCATAGTAACAGGAAATTCGTTGAATAAAAATTTATTAAAAAAATTTAAATGAATAATTTTTCTATTACTCTTCAATGAATTACAGAATATTTTAAGATCTCTATAAAAATACTGACGTTTGTTAAGAAGACAATCAATATATGGTTGCCAAAAATAATAAATAACATGAACATTTTCGATGAGTGGAGGGATGAAAAGCGAGAAAAGGAAGATAAAGAATCTAGCTATGAATGAAGCATATTTTCGAGATGATGTAGGATAATAAAATAATTGAAAGGCATATTACGATAGAAAACTAAGTTAACGGTGTAATTATTACTGCATATAAATTTTAAAATGTTCAAAACTGATGGCGCACTCTAGTAAACTCGTGCCTGCTTTAAAAAAGAACGATAAGAGCAGAATAAACGCGGTTCTGCCGAAAATCTAAATAATTACGCCATGCATAAAGCTTAAATAAAAAGATTAGCATTAAAATGAACAGACAATGCATGAAAGAGAATGGTGAGGATTCTTCTTGGATGTAAGAATCCACTCGCAAAAGTTACGCTACTGATGACAATGATAAATCTAATCCTTAGACAGTTAAGCCATTGTTTTCAGTAAGTGATTAAAAACTCGATGTCAACCGTTAATTAGCTCATTAAAAATTAAATTTTAAGTTTGGAAAAAAAAATTACATATATTGTTTAACTTTTTATTTTAAAGTGATATTTGATATTGACTAATAAATATTCGAGACAAGAAATCAAAATAAGTAATAGTTTTAAGTGTGTAGGTGTTAAAACTTCTTGGAAATTAAGATCCAAGAATCAATAAGCATATATATTTCATTGGAGATTTTATTTTTAAAGACACAATGTAGTACGATACGATCGGGATCTATACAGTACAGCACGCTACGATGTGTTACAGTAACATATACTCGTAGAATAGAACGATACAGTACGGAATTATGTCACAGAGTATGGTGCGATATCGCGTGGGCTCGGTACGGTATTAAACAAAACAGTGCGATACGATACAGTTAATAACTGTTTGATGTAGTACGGTACGATAGAGTTCTTTACTCTACCGTATAGTATACCTATAGTATGATACGTAACCGTTCGGTTCTGTATGGTGAGGTTATTTAGTGAAGAAAACGATATGTTGCAGTACTAAAATGCAGTACAGTACAGCACTGTATAGTTTGTTAAGTTACCGATCAACAACATAAACAGTATGATGCAGTATGTTATAGAAAAGTAGAGTAAAGTATCAGAGCACCTCATTTTTCTCATCCTACATACGAGGGATGCAACTTAAGTTTTGAGATATGGCAACACAAGTGTAGATACGTCAAATCTGACACCAGCATCGTAAAGTTTGACGTTTTTAATGGTATACGTGCTCAAAAAGTTTTGTCATACGAGTGCTATTTGTGTTGTTTACAGTGACTTGAAAAATTCATCTCCGCCAAAAATGAAATTAAATCGTGAACATTTTCGTGCAATGTTTTTTTAAGATTTTCGACGTGGATTAACTCAACAACAGTGTGCCAATCAACTCGCTTCCACTTTTGGTGATGAAGCACCATCCCGGGCCAATGCGTTTCGCTGTTTTTTTTTATTCAATCGTAGTCGTAGTTTGCTCCAGGACGAATTTCGTGAAGGTCGTCCAAAATCGGTTATTGTGCCAGAAAACATCGATGCTGTGCGTGAACTGATATTGCAAGATCGTCTTGTGGCTTATCGTGAGATTGAGGCATGTTTGGGAATTAGTTCCACTCGCATACATTCAATATTGCATGAACATTTGGCCGTCAAAAAGATTTGTTCGCGTTGGATACCGCATAATTACCGCATACCAAAGAAATGTTGAAAAATTCAATCGCGGTGCTTCAAAAGACGTATATAAGATTGTGACAGGCGACGAATCATGGATATATACATATGAGCCAAATAATAAACAGCATGATATATTCCCCATATAAATTGTACAGTTTCGGAAATAGAATACATCCCTGTTGCACGCCTTTTTCAGCACTGAACGTTTCGAAATGACGCCTTTGAGCTTGATGGTCAAAAACAAATATTCATCATCGAAAATGGCTTTGTTTTTCAAAATACTCTCCATGAAGATCAATACACTTTTGCATGCGTTTGAACCAATTTTCGAAGCATTATTTCCACTCCGATTGAGATAACTTCAAAACTATTCCTTATTTGTTATGAAATATATATATATGGGTTTTCCAGAATTATCATTCCCATCACCTTTTGTACTTTCATTATCTTCCTTAAATTAATTCTCACATAAAAAAATACATAATTCAATAATATTGATTAATATTATTAAAAAGTAACTTCTCGACTATTTCATTGTAATTTTTTCGTTTGCAAATGTAGAATTAGTAAAAAAAATATTTACGTTACAAAACACCGTTATAATAATAAAAAAGGCTTTTTACAATAATGGAACATAACTTGCAATCAACACAAGTTACTTGATATAGTCAATACTATATTAAGCAAGATCAAACTTATCGTTATTGATTAAATTAACAAGCTTGTTATAAGTGATTCTCTATACCAGTGGCTGGCAAACTTGTTTTGGATTGTACCACCTAATGAAAGAAACAAAGTACGGCATACTAAAACTACTCCTTTCTGCCCCTCCTTCACCCCTGCCCCATCATAAGTATTTTTTATAACCAACCCTCTTAACTCATTGTGTAATTAATGTTCCTTAGAATTAGACTTTAGAAAGTTTATATTTCTAACAAAGATTAACGAATAAATTTTGGAAATAATACCTCATGTAGGTTAATTTCGTATTATTTGCCAAATTTAAGGATAAAATCTAATGAATCTTTACGTAGAAACTTACCAAATACAATGTTTTTATTCTATTGACTGAGTAACCTTAAATTATCTAGATAAATATCGTTAATGCAAATCGACCTTAACACGGTATTGTTAATCGTGTTTAAGTTTCGTGGAGCTTTAGCATTTTGACGCTTGCTTTCTCCCGTACCACTAGACTCGGGTTCGTGTAGCAGAGTGGTACGCGTACTATTGTTCTAGACCAGGCATGGCCAACCAGCGGCCTACCAGAGTTTTTTGTGCGGCCCGCTAGCGGTTTTTTTATAAATCAGGAAGGTAATAATATTTTAACACAGTTTTTTAATAATTGCAACACACTCAAAATTTCCGACATGAAGAAAAAGATTTGTATCAAGAATAAAAAAAGTATATTTAAATGCGACCAAAATGATAGTAATATAATACTATATATTGTAAAATAATATTTATATTCGTTTATTGAGGTACGAGTATTTATGTAATATGACACTTAAGTAATGGGAATTGTATTTATATTCAATATAAAAAATCAAATTTGTCTACTGTTGTGGCTCAGTGGTTAAGTAATTTGGCTCATTAACCAAATGTTTCGGCTTTGATTCCCGGTGGTCTTGATTTTTTCCATTGGGTTACTGGATTGGTGTGATCGAATATACCTAAAATATCATTTGGTGGCGCTTTGTAGCGGCTTTACTGGGCACGTTGCCCTTAGGATGAAAGTGATTATCATAAAAAAAAATAAAAAGCCCAAAATAATCAGAACGAATTGGAGTATGTTATGTTACCTCGTTTTTAGGCAATAATAAAAACACGTGCGGCTCGCGTGTCTTATCCTAATACCGGTTTTGGCACGCGGCCCTCAAAGGATGGCCACCTCTGTTCTAGACAATCTAGAAAGGAGTTCTTCAGTGTTTGTAATGAACGTCCATTAGAAGTGATAGAGGAGGTTGTGGGTCCAAAATTAAACGAAGAGCTGTCACTGTAAAAATTGTGATGAACTGTCTGAAAAGATTTGGAAGAATTGTGGTATCACGATCAATACAAAAATATGGCTAACTAGCCTTACAAGTGCATAAATCTCTTCTTATTATGTACGTTGTGTAAAGAACAATTGGTGCCATTGAGACATAGTGCTGGTGATTTGATGGAGATAATCAATAGTCTAGCAAGGTTGCTGTGCATGCTTTGAGTTGCAAGCCACGCGGTAACGTATTGCAATCCTTTTGCGGAAGGTCACCGTGTGCCACTCCGCACTGTGGTACTTCCCTCGAATGACATAAGCATTTTCCACCTAGTATTTGGGCTAAAAGATACCTATGACTTAAGATCATATCATATCATATATTTTCTTTAAAAAAAGGGAAAAAATACGTCGGTGTATTCCGATTGCCTCCCTTTAGTGTGCCATAGGGTCCAGTGCAGCGGAATAGCAGCTTCGTTTTTCAACTGAAATGAAGAAGGAATTACCGTTAGATCCTCGACTATGAGGCCCAGCAACGACAACGAGTGAGGCTGCTGATGATGCTATTGAAAGAACCAGATTGCGTATAGGAGAATTCAACAAATGAATTCATATCATAAAGGTTCCTGCTATCGACGGTAGTAATACGGTAGGAAGTTTGTTGATAATCTTTATCAAAACATGAATTTTGTTCCATCAAGTGTTCCATAAGTAACCGTTTATAACATATTCGGAATTTTTTTCAGAAAACAGATAATGCTTTTAGCTGCTCGATTCTGATCAACAATAGCATAATTAATTATTGAAAGAAACATGAAAGGGTAAGAAAATGTTTTGACACTTAATTCCCTATTTTCAACAGATTGTTTCCCTATTTTCTTGCTAAATTTAATTCCTACAATAAATGGCTAAAATTCAAGAGCCTGTCATACCTGATTCTAAAAACAGTTTGTCACCCATTTTTCTACACAAGGCTTTTACAAGCGGATTTCTGTCTCTGGAAACTCTTTGCCCTGCTCCCCTGCTTTGCATTTTTCAATCATGTCGCTCACAAAGAAGACAGATCGCCCCGGGGTGAGCGCCTTCTCCGTCTTTAAGGTTCGGGCACACTTGTTTACTGGGTCATATACAAACTAGTCTCTCTGCTGCAGAATGTCAATAAGGTCAGGTTGTTGTTTCCTCATATGGGGAAGATGTTTTTTGAACTCTGAACTTTTGAAGTATAAGACTGTTATTTATATTATTTTGTTTTTGGGAAACGATTATTTTGTTCCTTTTGAGATTAAATTGTCAAAGAAATGGCATCGATAGAATAACAAAATATTAGTTTTGTATAGAAATTTATGTAATAAATGATAAAACATTCAGTTTTCTTTAAAATTTCTCGTCCCCATTCTTTTTAGAATCAGCAAAAAATCTTAATATTATATGTATTGTGGGTAGTATGCATTTACGTACTCTTTTCTGATGATTTTTGTTTTCGTACGTACTCTTTTCTGATGTTATAAATCATGCTAATGTTTATACTTTTATCTAATGGGGTAGCATTCACAGCAGGTGCTTCACTGTCTCAAATTCTTCGTCCTGGTTCTCTTTTACCTATTTATCTAATGGGGTAGCATTCACAGCAGGTGCTTCACTGTCTCAAATTCTTCGTCCTGGTTCTCTCTTACCTATTTATCTAATGAGGTAGCATTCACAGCAGGTGCTTCACTGTCTCAAATTCTTCGTCCTGGTTCTCTTTTACCTATTTATCTAATGGGGTAGCATTCACAGCAGGTGCTTCACTGTCTCAAATTCTTCGTCCTGGTTCTCTCTTACCTATTTATCTAATGAGGTAGCATTCACAGCAGGTGCTTCACTGTCTCAAATTCTTCGTCCTGGTTCTCTTTTACCTATTTATCTAATGGGGTAGCATTCACAGCAGGTGCTTCACTGTCTCAAATTCTTCGTCCTGGTTCTCTCTTACCTATTTATCTAATGGGGTAGCATTCACAGCAGGTGCTTCGCTGTCTCAAATTCTTCGTGCTGGTTCTCTCTTACCTATTTATCTAATGAGGTAGCATTCACAGCAGGTGCTTCACTGTCTCAAATTCTTCGTCCTGGTTCTCTCTTACTTATTTATCTAATGAGGTAGCATTCACAGCAGGTGCTTCACTGTCTCAAATTCTTCGTCCTGGTTCTCTCTTACCTATTTATCTAATGGGGTAGCATTCACAGCAGGTGCTTCGCTGTCTCAAATTCTTCGTCCTGGTTCTCTCTTACCTATTTTTTAATATCATTAATTATTGTACTCGCAACATGTTTTTGACTATATCCGACATAAGACAGTATAATTAATCTAAAAATTATTGTACTCGCAACATGTTTTTGACTATATCCGACATAAGACAGTATAATTAATCTAAAAATTATTGTACTCGCAACATGTTTCTGACTATATCCGACATAAGACAGTATAATTAATCTAAAAATTATTGTACTCGCAACATGTTTCTGACTATATCCGACATAAGACAGTATAATTAATCTAAAAATTATTGTACTCGCAACATGTTTCTGACTATATCCGACATAAGACAGTATAATTAATCTAAAAATTATTGTACTCGCAACATGTTTCTGACTATATCCGACATAAGACAGTATAATTAATCTAAAAATTATTGTACTCGCAACATGTTTCTGACTATATCCGACATAAGACAGTATAATTAATCTAAAAATTATCGTACTCGCAACATGTTTCTGAGTATATCCGACATAAAACAGTATAATTAATCTAAAAAAACTAGATTGAAGAAAATTTTTATAAATTTTTTATGGCATATTATTCGACATTGGCTAAAAGAAAGAGTTAAATAGTGGAAAATTGTTAAGAAATAAATCCAACGGTTAACTTAAACGATGTTACACTTTTCTTGTATATATCAAAATATATGATATCTTTTAAACAACCAGAAAGATTTCAATTAAACCAGACAAAAACTAATTTTTTTATGTTCCAAATAGAATTGAGTCTTCAACTCACGAATAGTATAACCGGCGATTTAACAACTAAACCACCGTGGTCGTTAAATTATAAAAAAGAATGACTGTAAAACTCGAATGAATTCGCGAACTTTTTGAAAATATGAAAAACCACTATTTAAGAAATATGCACTGCTTATCAAATTAATGGCCTGTTTTAAATGCTCGTTTCTCTTAAATATGATTTTTTTAAATAATGTTGATAAGGGCAAACAAATAATTTAAATATGTTAGTTGAACAATCAAGAAGGAATTAAACATCATAACTTACTTAAGGGTATACATTTGATAAATCAAATGTATGCACACCAACGAAAAGAAAACTTGCTAAATCGGTTACTTATCTCTCAGAAATATACGATAAAATGCTCTCAGAAATATATGGGTAATGAAAAATTGAAGCAAGTCGAAGAATTCTGCTGTTAAGGTTGTGTATTCTCAGATAATGGAAGAGTTACGAGGAATATCGAACGGTGTGTAGTTATAGAAAACAAATTCAATGGGGCATTTAAACATACATTCTCGAATTGAACATTATCAAAATCTTTCAAAATGATAGTCTACAAGAGTATTAAAATACCAACATTATAATACAAACTTGGATACATGAAAGTTGATCGTGGACGTGGAAAAAAAACTGAAAAAAGCCGAACAAATGCTGTAAAAATGTCTGCATTAAAGCAATAGATTGAGTGATGGAATAAAGTGATGGTGAATGAATGTGAACTTGACTGACGTGTTGAAAAGATGAAGAAGAGTAATCTGAAATAGTTTTGGGGATGAGGAACGAATTATTGAAGAAAAATTAACAAAACAAATAAACAGTGAAAATGTGAGTGGAAGATGTGGTAGAGAAAGAACAATTATAAAATTATGGTTGAATCAAGTGAATGATATTTTTAACGAAGGAAAAATAAGAAGTAAGAGAAATCGTAAAAGGTGTATGGATGTGGAAGATATGAAACGTGTGTCGAGATAGGAAAGTATAACGCCCTGTCCTCTCTACTGGCCCCAGTAGGGAAACGACGTGATGATATGTATGTATATCTCAGAAAGGACTTTGAGTTGTTTTTCGATTAAATTAACATTTTGACAAGTTACTTTAATTAAGTCTCGTAAGATCGATCAAACACAATAAAACGTAGCTTTTTTAGAGGAAACGAAAAGTGTCATGTTTTGTACACGAAATGAAATGTTTGATGTTTTGTACAGGAAACGGAACATTTTTAATTTGTACAGCAAACGAAATAGTTCATGGTTTTCACACGAAATTAAATGTTTAATATTACGTACGTAAACGACATTTTATATATTGTACACGAGACATGTATTGGATGACACGTTTAAGTGGTTCACGAATAATTTAGATATTACAAAAATTTACTTAAAAGACAAGCGGAATTCATATGAAAATAATCTGCTAAAAGTGGTAAATCTCTGATCATGTTACAAGAATAAGAAACAAACGACGTAAAAACAGTCTTTGTATCGTATTCCAGCAAAAAAAGAAGAGGAAAAAGATTTTTTTAAATAAATTAAGTCTGAATTTCAATTTGGAGAAATATTTATTTAAAAAAACAGCTCAATAATATTTTTTGTACATATTTTTATAATTAATTTCCCGTTAAACTAAGTATATGAAAAAAATGACCTTTTTAATACCAATGCAAGCCTTTATTTACTAAAATGTTTTCGAAATTATAGAATTTTAAATTAAACACTTAAAAATGAAATGAATTATATTTCAACTTAATATGAAAGAACAGTGGATAAGTGTATGCATAATACACAAATATTGGAATAGTGGATATGTGTTTGCATAATACACAAATATTGGAATAGTGGATATGTGTTTGCATAATACACAAATATTGGAACGATGGATATGTGTATGCATAATACACAAATATTGGAATAGTGGATATGTGTTTGCATAATACACAAATATTGGAATAGTGGATATGTGTTTGCATAATACACAAACATTGGAATAGTGGATATGTGTTTGCATAATACACAAATATTGGAACGATGGATATGTGTATGCATAATACACAAATATTGGAATAGTGGATATGTGTTTGCATAATACACAAATATTGGAACGATGGATATGTGTATGCATAATACACAAATATTGGAACAGTGGATATGTGTATAAATCATACACAAATAAATATTTTAATTGAATAATATAAGAATTAATTGAATTCATGTCATACAAATTAATGTTGTATTTCATAATATGTTTTAGTATACATTGATATTTTATAATCATGAAATACAATCTTGACTTTTATATTTGGGCTCATATATTACAATAGATTTGTACTCGTATATTACAATAGATTTGTACTCGTATATTACAATAGATTGATATTCCTATATTACAAGAGTTTTAAACATTTCTAAAAATAATCGGGAGATGTATATTAAAAAATGTAAATTCAAAAAAGTTGTGACAAGCCAAAACTAGAAAAAAAAAGTGAAAGAAAAAAAAAATTATAATATTTACAAACAATAAGCTTTGTCACGTTTCAAATAAAAGTATAGGTTTGTAAAAAAAATTGTTCAACATTGCAGGAAAAATAATTTGATCGGATTCTTAGTAAAAATAAATAAACCCGTGAATATGATACTAAAAATAACGTACATATATTCGTATAACGCTTTCATTGTTTACTACTTGGTATGATTATTTCAATATGGCCATATTTTCAAGCCGGAGAAAAAATGAAAATCTATCTCGATAAAATAAAACTTCCAATTCTATTTTTGGATACCATTAGAAACCTGCGGATGGAAGTCAGTTGTAATACTTAAAGAAATGTTGGTTTTATAAATTTTCTTTAAAAATACTGTTTTTATAATTTTCACTGTTTTTTAGGATGTAATTATAAAAATTTTTGAATTTATATGTAACAAAATTTTCGTTTTCAAAATATTACTTGGTTAAAGAAAGTCACCGCATGAAATTTATTTTCCTTGTTTAGAAAAAGAAAACTCCTTTTTGGTTTAAAAACATGTTTCGTTTAATTGATCGATAGGTTTTTATTTATAAATAATTCATTTATTATTTTGGACACTTTTTGGAAAATAGTTCAATTAGCGAGTTTACTCGTAGTACCATACATCAATCTTTTCGAACCCACTGCGAATGGACACAACGTTATTTACAATAAGGAAAAAAAAAAAAATGTAATAGAAGCACAAATAACGAAAAAAAAATTGCAAATATCACCAAAGAATGGAAAATTAAATAATAATTATTGTGAAACACAATTCGTCACTGAAGATGGATGTTATATTTTTAATGTGAATAAAATATCGGATTTTTTTTTGAATGATTGTATATCAAACAGAAAGGCGAAAAATGAATCAAATTAGATCTCTTAAGAAATAAATGTCCTTATTTATAAATATGAAGTCGAGATAAGACAAAAAGGATCAGCTCTCGACATCAGCAACGAAGCACAATTTTTCACCCAATAACCCGGACTTCACATCACGTCCGTCCATCTTTATTCAAATTTTATTGGCGTCGCTTGACTGCACCGCCCCATATATCACGGCGAGCCTCGTGCCGCCACCCTATACACATTTCTAGATACTTGTATTTTATTTATATTTTTGTAAATTGACAAGTTAACTGTAAAACTAGGATTCAGAATAAAAAAAATATTTTCAAAATTAAATTAATTTATTTTAACCAAACTGAGACTGCTTTTTGGCAATCTTAGAAAACTGGATCCAAAACTATCGAGCTGGTAAACAAATATCTTACGGAATTCGCAAGTGTTCTGTGTTTCGATGACATCCGTGACCTGGTTTGTAAGCAAATTGCCAGTATTTCCACAGAAAATTTCAAATACAGCAAAACTATCCTTAGACGGCACTAGATCAGAATGGCCAATCGGTCCGAAGATTAACCGATGTAAAGCTGAGTGGAGTTCCCTTCGGATATTATTGACTTGATTTTCATCGCAGTACAACAGAATGTGCTCTGCGGATTGATCCAGATGACCGCAAAAATTGCAACAGGGCGAAGGGATAAGATTGAAGCTAAAAAGTTTACCATTAAAGCTCCCATGGCCAGAGTACAATTGGGTAGTTCAATAGTTTGGTCATATCCATGGGGAGCCAAGGTGCGCCTTGATGCAAGAAAATAATTTTAATGTCTGTCTTCCCATGGAGGAAGACGACAAACGATATTACCATGTCGACAACTGGGCCTCAAGGCAGGCTTTAGAAATAGCATAAACGGTCACTTAATAATAATTGAAGTCATTTTGGGATCATGTAACTTTCTTTATTAATTATTGGTTGAATGGTTGGAAAAAATTACCACCTGGCAACAAGCACGCTAGATTATCATATAATGAAATGCTAAATAAGAAGAAATCCATCCAAATGTACTTCTGAGAAGCCTTACCACATCAGGCTATTTCCAATTTGAATTCAAATAAAATATATTGTTACAATATTTGTAAGTACCACAAACACTTCTCACAACTAAACTGGAACATGTACACTTAATTTGTACAACGCGTCAAAAATTTACTCTCATTTGTTATTCGTGTAAATGTGCCCGAAACATTTTCTCATTTAGTCTCCGCAGAAAATATGACACGGTCCGTGGTTTTAATTAAAAGTTTCAACAGATACAAGAGCAACTTATAATAATTGTCGGTTTGTTTGGACAAATTATTTTAATAACGATGTGACTGGTCCAGTCCTTTCATCACGCTGTGTGAACTAACAGTTAACGACCAAGTTAAATGGTTTATGTTCTTTTGATACTGGAAATAAAAAAAAAATAAGAAAAATATGTCCAAACTTTTCAAAGAAATGGTTTGTGTTCATTTTAAACTACTCATGTCACCACTTATATCATAGGAGCTTGCATAGGATACAAACTGATTTAAAGATATTTTTAGTTAACTTGAATGAAAGTCGTGAATATCTAAAGAATGAGTTCTGTAAAGATCATTGTCAACCTGGATCGATCTACTGCTGGGTGAAGGTCTCCCCAAGCTGACTCCAACAATTCGGTTTGGTGCTCGTTGATGCACTGTGTCTGTGCCATGTTTCCTGATTTCATACATTCAGCGAACTTTGAGTATTTTCTGGGCCTCTTTATGCCTCTTGGGTAACTTTGGATTATTTCGGGATCTGACATTATGCCTACGTGCCCCGTCCACTGTCACTCCATCTTCTTGCACACCTTTATTACAACTTCTATCTTTGTTTTGTGGCGAATCCAGAAATTTTGTTTTCGATATATTTTAGTATGTACCAGCATATATATCTTATTGGCGGTTAGAAGCTTATATGTGTTTTTGCTGTGAGTGTTCATGTCTCATAGCCATACGGAAGTACTGGGAAAATACACTGGTTGTAGATTTTTTGCTTCAAAGATTTTGGGAGATCTCTTTTGAAAATGTTGTTTAAATGATCTCTATGTGAGTTTAGTCCTTCTTGCAATTTTCTCCGATATGCCATCTACAAAGGAAATAAGTTGGCCCAAATATAGTACACGTATTCCAAAATCAGTTCCAGCTGTTTCCCAGCTACAATAATTGGTTTCGAGGCTGCTAAGCTGTTGATCATATAATTGTTTTTTTTTTATATATATTTATATTTAAACCAATTTGTTGACTAACCTCTGCTTATTCCTATCGTTGGTGTTGAAGGTGGTTCGGGTTTTGTGAGTCAATATGGTATGCAAATATCAAATAGTTCCTAAGCTATTTGAGATTTGCTGACGACATTAACTAACAATTTTTCCATCTAATTTATAACTTTTTTTTTCACCAATCAGTAGACCCTTATTGTTTCATTCCAGTTTATTTAAGATATATTCAAATGTGGCTGTAAATAATTTTAGAAAATAGTATCACCTTGGCGAACTCTTTTACTAATTTAGAAGAATTCAAAAGATTTGTGGAAGTGTATTTTGCTATTGCATCCTCATATATGTCATTGAACAACTGTATGCATTCTTAATACTTTGTGTTTCAAAAACCTCAAGTATGGCATCTTTTTTACTATGTCAAAGGTCTTTTCGTAGTCTATAAAGGCTAGGTATAAAGGAAGTTTATATTCTTCATGTCGCTATATAATTTTTCCCATCACTTGAATGTGAAATAGTATATTTTGTAAAATTAATTTAACAATGTCATACTATTTATATATATAAAAAACCAGTAACTTTTAAATGGTGAAAACTTCTGACACTTCATAGGTTCCCCCGTTTTAATTTTTTTTGTATGACTTTTATTTATCCATGTATGACTTTAAATATAATGAAAAAATGTTAAATACCATAATTATTATACCATAAAAATATTAAATACCATGTTTTTATTTAATAAATAGAAAAAATACTGGGATATATTATACAACATATCCAGGAGGGATATATTTTCACATTAAGGATTGAGGCGTGCTTCGATATTTCAAATATACCGAAAAAAATATTTTGTGGGTTGAATCACTTTTGAAATTATTTAACTTTTTAATCCGAAGGATAATAATATTTACTGGACAGAAAAGTATGTCTGCTGGAATGTATTAATGTTGAAAAGGCAAAGATTTTGAACGTTGAAACAATAATTTGGAGATCTGTACTTTTTTATTAGACATGATACAGTTATACATTCGAAAAAACACAATAATCTAAAGCATGTAATTGTTAAATAGGGGTTGTGCTAAGGATAAAAAACTAGACAATTGTCCGTGTCTTGTTGGATAACCTTACATTGGCATTTTTTATTCAATATATATTACCGGCCTACATTCGAAAAGTACAAAAATCTGAAGCATGGTATTGTAAAATAGGGATTGTGCTCGGATAAAAAAACTAGACAATTGCCCGTGCCTTGTTGGATAACCTTACATCGGCATTTTTTATTCAATCTACATTACCGGCCCACATTAAAATACTTTTTTATTTCATTTTGAATAAGTCATGAGATTTAATGAAAATACAGTGTGATTTGTCGAAAAATACAAAATGAAATGAACATCAAATAACACAAAGCATTTAAAACAATAAAATATAAATGAAGCCTTACCAAAACCTTCGTCCCTGGCACTCATCCTCCGTAATCAATCAGGATTCTGAAGCCATATCGAACACCTATGTGCATCCATGGTGTCCACTTTTTCTTGAACAATCAAGCCTCTTTAAAAACACTGCGAGATTAAACTAATTACAAATTAAAATTAATAAGTTCTCTCAGTCTACTTCGTATCATTTTTAAATATTTGTACAGGTTCATTTTTAAACATGTACAATAAAACTTTAAGATATAATAGATATAAATTCCGAATAAGGCTGTATTATTTGGTTTTTATTCAAAACAAATCTTGTCCTTATTTCCATCCTAATTCTGTATCCTGGTCATTTCTCGCCACGTATCTGATCGTTTCCAATTTTCCGACAAATTTAACATCTGTATCAAAATATCTATATAAGTATATGTGGGGCAAATAATCCTGCCCGCCGCTGCAGGCAATTCGGCAATTTGTAAGCCGATGTTGTAACACCGTTTCGAATCTCGATTGAGCCGCGCGTATATATTATTGGTTCTCGAGACAAAACATTCTAAGTGACATTCTAGTACAAGTTTGTGAATAACCATTTACCTCATTAAATAATATCGTAAAAAATTTTTGTCCCTTTACTGAGTGTAAAAATAATAAAAATTAAACCCAAAATGTCTTTTTTATCTCGTATTCCCTTATTTGTGTTCATTGTTATCATAAATGAAACTTAAAAATTACCTTAAAGATATGGTGCAAGGAATTAAGGTTTAAAGATACTTAGGACACATTTAAAAATATTGTTTGCCTTTAATTTATTTAATGTATGTTTCTTTGTATACGCATTTTATTCATCAATCATTGCATAGGTTGACAGTGATCATTATGAATCAGCATATAATTTATTTATTATTATATTATACTCGTATATATAAAAGATGCAATTAAGGTTGAATGTGAACTTTAGAGGCGAAGTATGTATGTCGAGATAGGAAAGTCTGGCGCTCTGCAATCCCTGCTTCATCCCAGCAGGGAGACGGCGTGATATGTATGTATGTAAAGTTGCCAATAAAAATTGTTATTTTATATCGAATTTTATTTAGATTGCTGTATCTGGAAGTGCTTCGGAGATGTTTGCCCTATGCTGTTCACCAGATATTAATTATATTCTGAAGCAACGCATATTGAGAACACACGAACGTATTTAACAAACTGACAACTCTATTGATTTGAGTTATTGCTAGTCAACAATTTATGAAAAATATAGTTAGCGGTTGTACAAATATTTATTATCACAAGAAGATAATAGCTAGAAAACAAAATTAATTTGTTTCTAATGTTAATTGTTTTTTATATATTTTTTCATAATTGTTTTTTTATTAATGTTAATTTTTAATATATGCTCAACTGCACAAATTTTTTTATTGTTAATATATTTTATACATAGCTTGTGA
>OX463848.1:17971024-18106766 GCA_949825065.1 Odontocerum albicorne | reverse complement strand
AGAATTTAAAAAAAATTCTTGAAAAAGCCTTATACTTTTCGAGTTATAGGCATTTCTTAGAAAATTGTGAAAGTAGCTACCCTGAGCCGAATGTTTGTATATTGTGACTACAAATTGGTATATTTTATAATTTTAATGGTTGTATCGCAATCCTCGATAGCCCTGCTATTAGTCGAAGTCAGATATAAAACCAAAAAAAATATGCAAGTTTGAAAAAAAAAATTGTTTTTGTAAGATCATAAAAAATAATATTTTTTATCAGCCAACTTTAACTCATCATACTGTAAAAATAATGTACTACGCTAACCTGGCAAGTTACATCAAAAGTTGGCCTGTTTAATCAGAATTTCAAAATGGTACAATACATGTCTACTTCTCCTTTAAAAATAATTTAAAAAAATTAATTTCTGTTATTAAAGATCGAATTCAAAAAATACTGCGCATGAACGAGTTAGTGTCGCCATTTTTGATACGTAATATCAAGTTCCTGTCAAAAATGGTGTCCTACTCTAACCCGTGCATGCGCAGTATCGTTTGTCTCGCTCAATTTTTTTGAATTCGATCTTTAATAACAGAAATTAATGTTTTAAAATTATTTTTAAAGAAGTAGTAGATATGTATTGTACTATTTTGAAATCCTGACTAAACAGACCAACTTTTGATGTAACTTGCCAGGTTAGCGTAGTACATTATTTTTACAGTATGATGAGTTAAAGTTGGCTGATAAAAAATATTATTTTTTATGATCGGACAAAAACAATTTTTTTTTCAAACTTGCATATTTTTTTTGGTTTTATATCTGACTTCGACTAATAGCAGGGCTATCGAGGATTGCGATACAACCATTAAAATCATAAAATATACCAATTTGTAGTCACAATATACAAACATTCGGCTCAGGGTAGCTACTTTCACAATTTTCTAAGAAATGCCTATAACTCGAAAAGTATAAGGCTTTTTCAAGAATTTTTTTTTAATGCTGAACCGTCATAAGCTGGCCTTTTCTTCAATTCCGGCTTGACGTTGCCCTTTGGGACACCCTGTATATATATATATATATATATATATATATATATATATATATATATATATATATATATATATATATATATATATATATATATATATATATATATATATATATATATATATATATATATATATATATATATATATAATATATATATATATATTATATATATATATATATATATATATATATATATATATATATATATATATATATATATATATATATATATATATATATATATATATATATATATATTTTAATGAATGATAAATAACAAGTCTATATTTAAAATCGAGATTACAATAATACATTCTCAGATATTTTCCTTCACGTATCTCAAAAAATATACTTATCAAATTTAATGTGAATATAGAATCAATGTACTCAATTTTGTCAACATAGTTACACTTAATTTGACGAAGAAGAAACACCTCTTCAAAACTAAGTTTTTTGCTCAGTTAAAACCCTGATGAACTGAGAGTTCTTCATTTAAAATAATTTGTAGCACATTATCTTACAAAGAATTTAAAGTAAATTAATTGTTAACTCAGTTAAAACTGTAGTAATATGAAGTGAAAATATTTTTTGACTATAATACTTTAAGAGACTCGAGATCTTTTAAATTATTAAATTGGATCCAGCTCAAATAAGGTCGCAGTCTGTGGACATGTACCCAAATGATTTTATTGCGAGAGCCGAGAGCACTTGTGTTGTGAACAAAGGGGGTTGAAAACAATACACTCCCTTCGTACAATTTAATTAGCTCCTTAACAACAGAGACGGTGCGTGATAATTGTCCGTTTCATTTATTATATATTCGTTTTTATCTTTTTTATACCCTTCGTTACATTCCCAAAAATGTTTTAAAGGTCACAGTGCCTCATTAAGAACTCTAATGATGTAGTTAGGAGGCAGAGCCGTAGACCGAGCAATTTAGAGATTTAATCAGCTGAGTGCATTTGATATCGAGTTATAGTGTTGTGCTTTGTGTTCAATGATTATATCATGAATCAAACGCCAAAGGTAATTACAAAGCTGGAATAGAAATTGAATTGGTTATCAGCGCACGAAAGCAAAATATTGGCATTTTGGATAATTTATTTCTTTATTTAATAAGGAATATATAGGTACACATTTAGAGAAACACCTATCTTAATATAGATTTAAAAATATAGCATTGCATTTAATATTTGTTCCAATTATTCAACGGTTATCAAAGGGGCGTTTTGTCTTCTTAAATATAAGAACTATTAAACTCCAGATTCCCTAATTCCACTAACATTTCACGTCTCAAATATTCAATCGATTAAATAATAATAAAAGAAAATTAAAGCGCCATTTGGATTTTCGTCAAGGGGCACTCTAACTCAGAATTCGGACCTACTATTATTGAAAGATTAAAAATAATACAAAATAAATTAATACAAGTTGACTGTGAGGATAGAAAGGTATTGTTAAAGCCATTATATTAGGTATTTCTCTGCATATATTCAGAAAAGTATATTTGGTAATAAAACCGCAGAAAATATCCCAAGGGAAGACGAACTATGAACTAACCTTTGTGTATCTTCCGATTTGTGATAGTTACACATTCAGATTTAGGTGTAGTGAAGTATTTGCGTCTGGTGTTCATATATTATCATAAATATTGATAAGACAAAAAGGGTTGTATTCAAGTGTTTACGAAAGCTGCACACCCCACCCATATTTTTAACACTCAGTGGCAGACCATTCCACGCCACAGAATCAGAACAATCAATTTGTAAGATGAAGATGAAGTCGATCTTTAAGTTTTACATCTCTCCAAAGGAACATATTTTAGACATAGTTGTATGTTTCTCCAAAGGAACATCTCTTAGACATAGTTAACGGAAAAATACAACGAAAACATCCCATTAAGGGATAATTAATAAAAAAGTTAAAAATCTCGGAATTACACTAGACACCGTTCTTTCAAAACGAGAGCAAATAAATGAGGTAGGCCATAAGAACACCTCTCATTCCGAATGATTGTTGCGAATGTTTGTTTGCGATATATCTTCAGCCTTCGACAAAACTATCATTTCAAGCCTTTCCAGAAGAAACTTAAGTAGTACAATAGAATATTAGAAATCATCATCAAGTGCATGAATTGTTACTTATGTATGACGTTCTTAACTGCCCCACCACCTACTCATATCTTATTGAAAATCTCAAGGCTTTTTCAGTTTAGCAATTTATCATATTAGGCTGCTTTCTAAACGACGCTACATAATTTGTCTTAAGAAGAATCTGCTCTATAAAGGGCGTTATATAAAATGTCCATTAAGTTTAAAGGGGAGGTCTTAAAAGTTGTGTTTTTTCTATATTTATATTTCTAATTACAAAAAAGTATTTATTGTATATCTCACAATTACCTTATTGGTTTATCTTACTACTTTATATTAATTTTTGTAGAAACGAAATTGAAGACAAACATAAACATTTAATTGCTCACATGATATGCTGGATATATATTTGAACTAGTACAGACAAAGAAAGGTTGGTTCTCCATTAATGTAGTGTTTTTAATCATATTGTGTTTCTATAAAACAAAACTTGCTTTATGAACAGCGCGATTGGTTAGTCGGGATATATGGCTTGTATATTTTTAATATAGAAAATATATTAAAATTTTGCTAATCGTGCAGGAAATAAAATAAAATATATTTCAATATTATTGAAACAAAATCTTTTGAAGTGAGGAAAACGTTTCAGTACAGATCAATAATGAATGTTAAAAAATCCAAAATCATGATAATCGAAAAGTATGATATTTAGATGAACAATTACAGGTAAGAACAATCTGAAGAATTTAGGACGATAAAAGATGTGAAGATATATAAGACAGTGAGTTGCAATAGAAAATAAGGGTTATGGGGCACTACAAGTCAAATAATCGAACCAAGTGATTATTTACAACAAGGTATATTTATGAAATAATGATTTACAACAAGATATTCATACAAATATAAACGTATGGGAGTGAAACGTGAAATATAAGTGAAAGGAGTTCAGTAATTGTGGTATAAATATGTGACGTGCACTGAATGTGATGTATCAATCAATGTACGACAGGATAAGAAACGAAATTATTTATAAAAAATAAAAACTAAAAATTGTAGTGTAAAAAAGAGCACGTTGAGGAGATTTGGACAAGTTGAACAGATGGGAAACTAAAGATTGACTAAACAAATTTACAATGCATGCATGCGGGGAGTCGTGGTTGAGGATGACCGAAAAATGTGTATTTGAATAAGGTGATTGAATAGAGTAAGAAAAACAGAAAGAAGCGTATGAGAAGATATATGGACGCAGAGAAAACGAATAAAAAAATGACATGATGGTTTTCGGCGGCCGTGGTTTAACGGTTAGCAATCATGCTGAACAAGCATGCGCCCCAGGTTCCATTCCTGGCGGATTCACTTTCGGTCTGGTTTTTCTCTTACGTTGCTTTACATCTGAATTTAAGTTTTACTGTTACCTATAATATGTTAATCAAAAATTCTTATTTTGGCGTTGCTTATAGCACTTTATTAAAAAAAAACTCTACGAACGGCTTCCGCTTTAAGATTTAAACCTTCAGATCGTTGTGGAACTTTGATCTCTTTGCATTGAAACTTTGGGTTTGATCTATCAAGTCTGTGCGATTGCTGGTGTGCACCAAATTACGCACTATAAACCAATAAATACACATGCGTTTACAACCCCACAATATAACTGACAATCATACTCGATCACACGCCCTATCTATGGTATGTCGCGAATGAAAAGTTTGGTGTTCGGTTTTCTTTGCTTACCTCAACAAAGAAATGACGTGATGGTAACATATTTATGTTAATTTTTTTTTAAAAGTGTGCATTACAATAAAGTGTGCTTTACTTTGTCGAAATTAAATTTTAATAATAAAAAAAACATCTTTTATGACTCTCACAAGTTATGAATATTGTGGCATCAGCTCGACGGAACGGGGCGTGAAAGCTGTTATGCTATTTAGTATTCCTCCCACATAATGTAAATCGCTCTTACGGCGGTAAAAGTATATGGAAAAAGCCGTGAGGGAAGGATGGTAAAGGGGGTTAGATATGTCAAATGGAAAATATCACCACTTTAACTCATTGTTATCCTCCGATCTGCAATAAAAGTATTAAAATTAAAATTGTTGTTAAGAATAAATCTAGTTAGCAGTTATTTTAAGATATTTTTAGAATTGATAACGAAATACCTATACATAAATAATATTTATAGATTTTTTTTTGTATGTTCTAAATATAACTTAACGGCACTCAAAGTACACACATATCCTCATGCCAACTACTTATCAGGGTAGGCAGAAATGAGAGCGCGCCAGACTTTCCTATCGCAACACAGATCCTTCGCCTGTTGTACATCTACACATCTTCTCATGCAGCTCTTACGAGTTTTTACATTTAGTTCTTTCAAAATATCGCTCGATCCAACTATAATTCGCTTGGTCTTCCCCCACCACACCTTCCACTCACATTAACACTGTATTTTTGGTATTTTGTAGTTTATTCGTTCAACGTACCCAAACCGTCTCAGAATGCTTTCGTTCATCTTGCTAAATACACCAGTCCTACGTACACACTCATCTCTAATTACTACGTTCCGTATTTTGTCATATTTATTATCAAATTTACTAACATGATGTTTTTTGTGGCTTGAGTTTGGCAGAAGAATAGTTAAAAAAAGGTGTTTAAAACTCGAGGTGTGATAATAACATCGTATTAGTGGAAATTATGCACACAAAAGTGTGATACAATACAATTACAATTCAATGCAATCAACCCCTTTCCTACTCAGTGGAATAAGGTTCTTACGATGGTTTTACCGCGGGGTTTGGCTTATGATGTCCATAAGCCAAAACACTCGGACAAACCTTATCCAACTGATACGAAGAACCGCAAAAGTTTCAAATCATATATTTCCACGATAATTGAATAAAGTTTTCATATCAATTTTCAAAAGGAAATATTATCAGACTCAGCGAATTTCTTTTTTCAAAAATAGAGTCTCATACTTTTTAAAAGGAAAAAAGGATCCAATGGGTTAACATACATACGGAGCAGAGTGCGAACGATCAATATGGACGATTTGGGATTTTCAATTTAAAATTTCTGTGACGTTTGCAAAAATTATTACAATTGAAATATTCCCTCCAATTGTTTCTAGGCCTTACGTGTCATTCTGCTATCTTCTGTTTCATGTCACTTAAGAAGAAAGAAGGTTGAACAATCCACTTTGTCAGAGGCAAAATTCAAAAAGCAACCTTCAACATTTAATTTATTTTTCATGGAATAACCCTGAATTTTTCTGTGATATTTACATATTTGTTGAACAGGAAATAAAAAGGTATATTTTATTATGTTTATTATTTTCAAAGGTTTAATGTATTTGTTACCTTTACTGAAAAAAATATTTTGGAGCAGTTGAGATAATGTTTAACTTATTTACTAAATCATACCGTTTTATTTTCAATTTTTTTCTTGGTAATTATATCAAATAGTTTTACAAAAAGTAACTCGCTTTCATTATTTTTTTGATATATGTTTCCAAAATAATAAAATAAATGTTATAATATTTAATATTAATATTTTTACATGTCTCCTGCTTTCATTTTTAAAACTATATTATCTTTATTATAATAATATTTATGTTACAAATTCCACTAATATATGATTCAGGCTAATTTTTTTCATAATAAAATAGGTGTAAGGCCACACGGTAACGTGTTGGACTTCAGTGCTGAAGGTTGTCGGTTCTAGCCACGCGCTGTGCTACTCCCCTCGAACGACACATGCATTATTTCCGTCTAGTATTCGGGAGTATAAGGATACCTATGACTTCGATCATATATATTCTTACAAAAAAAACACATGCCCGTGCACTCCGATCGTCTCACTTTAGTGTGCCATCGGATCCAGTACAGCGGTGTAACCGGTGAGATTGCTGGTGTGCAACAGTTAACTCACTTGAAAAAAAAACTTTTACGGCTTTTATGGCTTTGCTTTTTAACTGAATTTACGTTGGAATGGCGAGGGAGGTGAAGGAGAGAAAAATGGTAGCACTTTTTTCGTATTTTTTAAAGTAATGACAGTGTTTTGTTAAATTTGACTGAAAAAAACAACAAATAAACAAATATTCATGTAAACTTATTCATATGTTATACTTACAAATCTAGCACTTTTTTCGTATTTTTTTAAGTAATGACAATGTTTTGTTAAATTTGACAGAAAAAAACAACAAATAAAAAAATATTCATGTAAACTTATTCATATGTTATACTTAAAAATCTAATTTAAAATAGATACTTTTTAATGTGCGTTATAAAAAATATTTTTAATTTTATACGAGCAAAATCTCGATCCACTTATGAATTTGGTTGGCATGGAGATACGTGTTTTTTTCAGCTGTGAAATCCAAAAGTAGATTATATATAATACAGATACGAGATAGAAAATTACAAAGGACGTAAAAGTATACGTTGATTACATTGAGGGTACCCTTTTATTTTGAATTCCCCCTGGGGCTTGTGTGGAAGAATAAAAATGCTAAGCGCCATGATTCCTCACATGTTGTAAAATTTTCAGCTACCTCACCTCTTCTATTGTCCCCGTGCGTCAACTATAATGGCAGTCTATCACAGAAGACTTTTTCATGACTCCGGATAAGGAATGTATGAGAGAGAGGAGGCTCGTGCGTGTGCCGAGTACTAACATGAAAACCCTTTTGTGCGAAGTACGAGCAGTCGATTATTCAACGTTCATACACCCACACGAAGTTATAAACTCCTAATACGTTGATCGTTTATTTCGGGAAACAATAAAAAACCCTAGTTAAGAAATCAGCAAGCGCTTTTTATGAGAAAATCACTAATGAGAAAATTTCGTGAAACAAACTTTCATTCTCAATTGTTAAGCTTTTTTGTACCTTATATATAGTTTCTTAATCACAAAATAATCGTAAACAGCATTCACGCAAAAATATGTTTCTCTGATATCCTTACTGGATTTTAACGCCTTCATAATTTCTAATTTTAAATTCTATAAATTATTCACAAATCTTAGACACGGAAACGCATATTAAAAATACACGTCACTGTAGTTACAAATTTTCAAACACAAGTTATGAAAACAGAAACATAATTTAATTTAAAAAACGATTTAAAAAATGTTAATAAGCAAATCAAACCGCATTTTAATAAGCAAATTAAACGCACAATTTCATCGTGAAATACCATACTGGGCCGTAATGAACTGTACGAGCACTATACAGTGTCATGCTATAAGCGTAACTTTCCAAACTGTACCGTGTCGTACTGTTCCGCATTGTACCGTAGCGGATTGTATCAATTCGTCCTTTACCGTACTGTTCTGTATCGTGCCATTCTATTTACTGCTTTATTATACTGTCATACTCGTAGTATGACGTTATAGGTCATAGGTGGAACACTGTTCGATCATAAGGACATACACAAAGCTACATGGAAATCCCCTGATGGCCGCACCCGTAACCAAATTGATCATGTTTTGATTGACTCTAGGCACTGCTCAGACCTCATAGACACGCGTAGCTTTAGAGGTGCAAACATAGACTCTGACCACTGTCTGGTGATAGCAAAACTCAGAGCTCGCATTTCAAATGCAAAGAAAGGAAAGCCAACTAGGATTAGGAAATTGAACATAGGCAGACTGAAAGATAAGGAGGATTCTGAAGCTTTTTGCCAACAGATAACGGAAAGAATACAAAATGATACACAACAGGGCTCAGCACTGAATGAGAGATGGACACGGTGCAAGGAGCTCATCATGAAAACAGCTGAAGACACACTGGGATACCATAATAATAGTAAAAGAAATGAATGGTTTGACGACGAATGCCGTACAGTCACCAACAATAAAAACACAGCATATCTAAACATGATTAGTAAACATTCCACCAGAGCGGCAAAGGAAACCTACCAAAATCTCAGACGAGAGGAAAAACGGATACACAAAAGAAAGAAACGTGAGCACGAAAAAGGAGAAATAAAGAAAATAGAAGATTTACACCAACAGCATAACACCCGAGAACTTTACCGCCAAACCAATTCGCTTAGAAAGGTCTTCAAACCCAAAACTACCGCATGCAGAAACAAGCAAGGCCTTATTGTTAGTGATAACAATGCGGTACTGGAGAGGTGGGTGGAGCATTTCGATGAATTACTTAATGGAAGCAGCCAACCAACAATTGACGAATCCCTAACTAGAGAATCACCTGATGAAACTAACATAAATGAACCAACACTGACGGAGGTCCAACTGGCTCTTAAGAAATTAAAAAATAACAGAGCCCCTGGCGAAGACAACATCCCCAGTGAACTGTTCAAACATGCGCCAGAACCTCTTATCAGGATAATACATCAAATAATAACTGAAATCTGGAATGCAGAGACGCTACCAGATGATTGGTCCCAGGGCGTTCTGTGCCCATTACACAAAAAAGGAGACCAGTTGGACTGCAAAAATTACAGAGGCATAACATTACTGAATACTGCTTATAAAATACTCTCTAATGTCCTCTTTTCAAGGCTCTCGACATACACTGAGAAAATCATTGGTACCTACCAATGTGGTTTCACAGCAGGCAAAGGCACAACTGACCAGATCCACGGCCTACGGCAAATACTAGAAAAGTGCCAAGAATACAATATTGACACCTTCCACTTGTTTATTGACTTCAAAGCGGCCTATGACAGCATAAATAGAAAAGAACTGTATAAAGCAATGTCCGAATTGAATATACCAAATAAGCTGATACAACTTGTAAGAGCAACAATGAGCCCAACCATAACCAAAGTAAGAATCGACAAAGACCTCTCAAAACCATTCCAGACATATAATGGCCTACGACAGGGAGATGCCTTGGCATGTCTCCTATTTAACGTGGCTCTAGAAAAAGTGATAAGGGACTCAAAAATAGATACCAGAGGCACTATATTCTACAAGTCAGTTCAGCTACTCGCCTATGCAGATGACATAGATATTGTGGGACGGTCACTTGAAGCTACCCGTGAAGCGTTTGTAGCATTGGAGGAAAAAGCAAAAATAATGGGACTTGCCATAAATGAAGATAAAACAAAATTGATGATTGCTTCTAATACCACATATCCATACCCCCAGGTTTTCTCAGCTGCAAATTACAACTTTGAAATAATTAATTCATTTACATACTTAGGCTCAACAGTTACCAGTGATAATAACACCCGAGAAGAAATTGACAGAAGGATAATGGCAGCAAACCGATGTTACTACGCTCTCCAAAAACAGTTAAGATCCAAATTGCTGCGAAGAACCACAAAAACACTATTGTACAGGACCCTGATCAAACCAGTCCTCACATATGCCTCTGAAACCTGGTTGATGACAAAACACACTGAAGGGTCCATCGCAGCATTTGAAAGAAGGGTTCTTAGGACAATATACGGCCCAGTGAGAGACCACAATGGTTGGCGTCGTCGATATAACCGAGAGCTATATGATATCTATAAAGAGCCCGATGTGATCAGATCCGTCAGAGTAGGGCGCTTGAGATGGGCTGGTCACATAATCAGAATGGACGACGACAACCCTACAAAACGCCTCACGCTCTCAGTAACACAGGGACGTAGAAGACCAGGAAGGCCCAAAATGCGATGGATGGACAGTGTCAACACGGATGCATCGGTGTTGTCAGTGAGAAATTGGAGAATAAGGGCATCAAACAGACAAGAATGGAGGAAGCTCCTGGATTCAGCCAAGGCCCACCCAGGGCTGTCGAGCTTAGGATAATAATAATAATAATACTCGTAGTATTGTTCTGCAATGAGACATCGATAAAAAAATTGCTGGCGAAAATATTTCATAAAACAAAATCGGCCACGATCGCTGTACTTTTATTCTTATAATATTGATTTTATATCAGAACTGTCCATGTACCAAACTAACTTTTCTTTACCATATCTTACCGCATTTTACAATGTAGTACTCAACTCTTACGCGCTGTACCATATCGTACCTTACTGTAATGTAATTTTATATTATACAATAACTTATTTTACTACTACTATCAGTACTGTACTATTGTATATAATACTATACAGTAGCGTACTGCATTATATCGACTATACTGCCACGTGCCTGACTGTACACTCTTATTTTCTTCAGTGTGCTGAACATGCTGACTAACACTACACAATCGAATGCCTTGCTATAATCAATAGCATTCTTAGAATTGGTATCAAGTACTAGGCTATGAGGCCGACAGCATATTTTGTGTAAAATGAGTGAAACTCGTGTATTTTACCAAAAAAATGTTTTGATACGCTTTCATGTTAAACAAATGCCTACAACAATTTATCAAACTTTATAAGTCTGACATGGTAAAAAAATGAAAAATTCATCGTTGAAAGTTTCATAAAATTTGTGAACTTGGATGAAAATATTTGTTCATCTTTAATTCCTATGAAAATATTTCATATCAAAATTTTAACACTTCCATTTATGAAGTTTCGATGAAAGTAAAGAACTGAATGTGTTTATAAACTGTTTAATAATTTATTTCATTATTTTTTTATGCAACCATAAAGTTCTTAATAAAAGCTACCATAATTTAATTAAAAAGTGCAAATATTTGCATCAATCAAATATTGGCGACAAGGATTGACTTAACCTTTCTTTGGAATGGCAAATATTATTTTACACGATTTGGTTGCTAATTATTATCAAATTTGATATTTTTCTAACAAAAATAAATGGTGTATCTTTCATATATTATTGTTTTAAAATACATATACAAGAATGATAGCATAACGAAATAAATCTTCTTAAAATTGGGAAAATTTCGCTTTTCCGAAAAAAATATAACGATTTCAATATCTAGAAATGACTTTCCAAAGGTTTACTTAAAGAGCAATACGTGTCAATAGTAAGTGAGGATAGCACGGATGGAAAAAAATGTCGTTTTAACTATGAATTTGAGGTAGACATGAGGAGAAAAATATGTTTAAAGAAAATATTGATGTACATACCTTGGAGAAGTACCATACTAAGGAATCGTAGGGGAAGAGTTGAGTTTCAGATAACGTAGAAGTGTCAAAAGACACTGATAGGCATGCTGCGCTCAGAATCAAAGTGGTTCTCAAAGATTAAAAATAATACTCGAATAAAAAGTTCCACGCCCATCATAAATTGCCAAATATGATAAACGTATGTATTTATTTTTAATTTCTTTTTAATTTTATTTACACATGCTAAGAAATATACACAATTGGCGAAAAAAAACAACAGGTAATTTAATTTGGACACACAATTTCAACTACAGGAGAAATGTCGTGAGCAGGGCAGGAGTCTGTTTGCCGCTTTTGTCGATCTGGCCAAGGCTTTTGACTATTAATGGATATTTATTATGAAGGATCCTTGGGAGACTTGGTGTCCCACCACTTGTACTGACGGCGTCTGACCCGGCTGCATAACTGCAACAGGTGTTATGTCTCGCTTGGTGGACTGGAGACGGACGTTATTTAATGCATACATGACAGCCTTTATGTTTGTCGTCGACAGACGACTTTGTGTCAGAGGAATTGAGGTGAGATACAGGACTGATGGGGGACTACATAATCTGCGTAAATTACATGCTCAAACAAGAGTTGCTCACACATACATCACGGAGCTGCAATATGCGGATGATTGCGCTCTTGTTGCGCATTCAGAGGAAGACCTTCGGGAGATCATCAATGTTTATACAGAGGTGTATCAAATGTTTGGCCTGGAAATAAATGTGAAGAAAACTCAGATGCTAACCTGTTCTGCAGGTAATAAGGTGATTCGATCACCCAACATTCGAGTGAATGGTGTGCAACTGGAGAACGTACCTGACTTTACATATTTAGGCAGCATCCTGGCTTCAAACTCTTCTCTTGATGATGAACTGAGGAGTCGCATCAGTAGTGCGTCAGCTGCTGTTGCTAGATTGAATGGCATAGTGTTCTACAGCAGAGACAGCTCCCAGTCCACAAAGATTTTAGTCTACAAGGCTGTTGTCCTCTCCATGCTTCTCTATGGGGCTAAGACTTGGGTTCCTTATAGAACGCACACTCAAAGCCTCGAAATTTTCCACCAACGTTTTCTTCGCCGAATTATTCGAATCCACTGGAGTGATCATGTCACAAATGTTTCGGTCCTGCAATGCTCCAACTGTAAACCTTTAGAGGATATGGTTGTAAAGGCAAAAGTGCGGTGGACCGGACATGTAATACGCATGGGTGATCACAGACTCCCAAAACGCGTCTTGTACTGGGAAGTGGTGGGCAAGCGAAGAGTTGGCGAGCAGAGGAAGCGCTATAAGGACAGTCTGCGAGAGTCGTTTACTTTGTGCGGGGCGCCTGAAGACTGGGAGCAGGTAGCTCGGGACCATGAGGGGTGGAGAGCCGTATGTTCTTGGGCTGATGGCGTCTCGGCGGCTAGACGTGTGAGAAACAGTCTGTGCGCTGCGAACATGCGTCAACATGGCCAGGCGGCTCAGCAGGGTCCATATGGCATTTGCGGGAGGGAGTGCGCAACCAGGATCGGGCTGTTCTCTCATAGAAGATCACACGATCGACGTGAGAGTGGCGAGCGGATCCTTGACTTCGAGGCCCGGCAACGACGACGACGATAGCATGAACAAATAAATGGATATTTCTTTCCGATTTTTGATTATATAAAACCCCGTTACGCATTTTCATCAACCTGACAAATAGTGACACTCAATTACGTATGTGTATATCACGCGAATAAAACCCCTGACACTCCAGACATACCAAAACGTCCATCCCACAATATATCGCACATAATCATAAAAAAACACCACACTCGAGAATTCACACAAACCTTTGTTACAAGTCATTCCTCTTTGCAAGCCCAAGTATTAAAACTCCTGTCGCAATAACAACCACGCTCTGATCGACTGCCTACATTGTTTTCCTCCTTTTGTCTTTATTGAATTCGGCCCCCCATTGTATGTCATGGGAGTCAAATAGGCATATTGCCTTTGGTCAAAAAATGTTTTAACTCTAGGGATAGTGAACATTTGATCAGTTTCCATGCGTATAATGTGTCTCTGCTGAGTCTGCATCGTACCCTCCTCTCGATGATAGTGCCACATAATGCGCTTGAAGTGTAAGTTGGCTATGTTTAGGATCCGATACTCCCTGAAAAGCTCCACTATAGGATACCGGGCAGGAAGTTTATTAATTATTTTTATAATGAATTTTTGGTAAACCTGCAGTATGTGTTCTTGTGTTAAGATGCATCCTCCCAAATTGATATACCGTAAGAAAGTGCCGACTGACATAAAACGAAGTATATACTTTTAAGAATATTTTCACTGAGCACACTTCGAATTGTACCCTAGTTTTCTGATTTTTTGTGCTCAAAGCCTTAATATAAACCTCTTAGTGAAGAAACTGATCAACAAAAACTCCAAGATACTTCATACTATCAACTCTTTCCAAAGAAACACGACTACAGTCAGTCAAAGGTGAACAAGTGTGCAGTGTAATGTATTTATTTGAAGGTGCTTGAGTTCTTGTAGAGATGCTAAATCTGATGTTTTAAGTTTTTGGGAATTTAGAGTCAATACATTTGAGTCATCCATTCCTTAACTATACTCAATTCTTCGTTTGCCTTTGAAAATACATCGTCACATGTTCTGCACTCGAACAGAAGAATCTTTTATATAAAAGTGAAACATTGATTTATACACATATCATTACGCTGTCTTGCTTGCAAGTTAAGCAAATAAAACCAAATTTTGCATTATATTTTGGTTGCTGACTCTTTTAAAAGGAACGTTGACACTTAACACGTGAACATAATGACAATACAACCGGATATAAAGGTAAAAATATGAAGAAATTTTTTTAAAATATTCATTAAAATACTTTCAGTTATCAATAGGAGAAGATATTGCGCATAAATGTAATTTATTTTTTTATTTTTTTAGATATTGACCGATCACCTATTTGGCATTTCAAAAACCATAAATATTGAAAAAATGTGAGTATTCTTAAAATTTTACCTTTAAATATAAAAAATAATTAGTTTTCTTAAATAAATATATTCTAACTAAAAATCACATTCGAACATCAAAACAATTTTCTTGAAATATAATAAAAAAACAATTAATCGATTTAATATAAACATAACAACGATTTCAAAATGAATTCAAAAACGATCTTGTTAAATGGACCCTGTAAATAATTAAACGTATTTATAAAATTTGAAATATCGTTCCCGAGAAGGATAAAACTTTAGGTGTTCTATTTGTCCCAATTACGTGGCTTCACTCAGTAATCCATTCCAATTTGTCTAGACAAAATATGCAAGACTTCAAATGTAATTTAATAAAGATATTTAATATTTTGAGATAACCCTGTCTTTATTTTATTTAATTTTAAATGTAAAATTATACCTTAAACTTAAAAAAAATAGTTAATTAGGCATTCCATCATATAAATAGGGTGATCTATGCCAAGAAAAGCACAAAGTGTAAAAATATATGAAAAACTACTAGAAGACACCCAGAGGTTTCGTGCTCAATTCTCAATGGTACCAAATGAAATGGTCCTATTCTTGTTAAAGGAGTTTGGTAACAAATGGTACTCGCATGCAATAAACGTGTGCGAGTGTAGTTGTCAGTTGACGAATGGTAATATTACCAAGACTTATGGCGAACTTGGAATTACTTACCAACTCATATGGTTCTTAACCCTAAGGCTCGATTACATTAATTCATCAGAAAGCTTTCGACAAAGTTGATCACGATATATTACTTAAGAAAATGCACAAACTTGGCTTCAGCGATAATCTAATTGGATTATTTGCATCTTACCTAAAAGAAAGATCTCAATACGTAACAATCCGTAACAAGTCTTCTGTGGAATTTATCGCAAGATCTGGTATACCACAAGGATCCAATTTAGGTCCCCTACTATTCCTCATATTAATAGACGACATTCAAAATTCCATAAGTCACTCGACATGTTTATTGTTCGCTGACGACTTGAAAATATTCAAAAAGATCAATTCACCTCAGGACTGTGCACAGTTACAACAGGACCTAGACTCCCTAGTCTCCTGGAGTGAGCAAAATCATCTTCTGTTCAACATTAATAAATGTGTCTGTGTATCTTATAGTCGATCGTTTTCACCAATCCACCATCAGTATACTATACAGGGAGTGGCACTAAACAGAGTTTCTGAATTCAAGGATTTGGGCGTAACCTTCGATGTTGGACTCACGTTCGTTAACCATGTCTCACGTTTGATATCGGACTGTAACAAACTACTCGGTTTTGTAATAAGAATATCAAGAGAATTTAACAGCACCGATATCCTCCGAAACTTATATAATTATCTAATTAGAACCAAATTAGAATATGCATCTACGGTTTGGGCTCCTCACCAGCTCAAATACAAAAACAATATAGAACAAATACAAAAAAAATTCCTCAGATATCTATGGTACAGAACAAAGGGCGATTACCCAAAATATGCTCACCATGCCGAACTTCTCACGGTGTGTAACTATAGAAGCCTTGAAACAAGAAGGCAAGAATCCATTGCGATATTCCTAATAAAGGTTTTCCAAGGTTCCTTTAACTGTCCAGCGATTCTAGAAGCACTAAGTTTATATGTACCCAATAAATATATCCGTGCAAGGAATCACCCTCTGTTCTACATACCAACTTACAGGACGAATATCATGGCTAAACACTCAGTCACCCGTGGTATAGAGATATTGAACCAACTGAATGACACGGTTGATATATTCTCGGTACCGTCTAGCAGTATGAGAAGAATCCTGGCTGATATTATTCCTAACGAATAAGCTAACGCTAGAAGCAAACCCTCTTTGTGTAAGAGGAGAAATCCGTGCAAAGTGGATAAAAAAAAAAAAAAAAAAAAAAAAAAAAAAAAAAAAAATCGGTTGGAAGGAAACTAAAAATTAATGCTTGCATTTGAAAACTTAATTGAAAAAAATGAATGATCCAATGTTATTGGGCTAAACCTGTATAATAAAATTAAAATAAGTAAATTACAGCAGACGAAACCAATAATATATCTCGGTGACGCTCTTAAATATGTCCATAATATTAATTAGGATTCGTTGAGGGTTACCATGCAAATGAATGAAACAATAAAATTCCCAAAAAAGTAGGTTTCCTGATTACAATAAAAAATAAACACCATTTAAACACTTAGTCAGTATCCCGATGGGTATGCTTCACTCAAGTTATTATTCAAGTCTTATTTTTTGAGAGATGAAACATACATACATTAGAATGCTTTCAAAATAAGAGACTGAATATTAAAGTGTTTAAAATATATTAGAAATATGAACAAGAATATTAAAACTAAACACGTGTACAGTTAAACAAGTTAAAATCATTTATAATATGTTATTCGTTTAGAAAATGAGAATATTAGATGTACCTTGCTTAAATATATTTAAGAATTCTTGGAAGGACTGTGCGTACTAAAAGTTAAATTTATTAATGATGATTTAATTTATTTAACGAAATATCTAAAAATAATAGACTGGTCAATTGTGTTGGGGTCTCTAATGGAGTTTAAATTATGTTTATTATTAAAATATATGGATTTTTAAGAGTAAAACAATGTCTATAAATAATTGTGAAAAAAATATTTAATGAACTATCCAATTTACATAAAAATTATATCCGGCTCAAGTATATGTGTTAAATTTAAAGAAACTAACAAGATTCACGCACACAAAATCAAAAAGCAGTGCCTAAAACCCACATCATATTCAAATGCATTTATTTTCACACGTTAAAGAGTATCTAATTTCACTATTCAATCCATTAAAGGTTCTAGAAACTACGCCTCGTTGCGTTCTTTTACCATGTGCTGGTTATAATCCTTCCGAGATAATTAAATTGAATATTAAATCCAAATTTATTATGATTCAAGATATAAATAGTTCTATAAATACCAGAGCAGATATACATTTCCCTCTCCGTTGGCCGTGACAGAGCATAGACAATTTTAGTGTCACCTTCCAGGTGTCGACCCTCTCCAGCCATCTACCCTTACGCTTACTGTATCCTTACATACACCATCCCATCATAATAACAGGAATAGCAGAATTAATAGAGGAGCTTTAGGAAATAGAACTCTCTTGGACTATTTAGAAACCATTACTGGTGTTGAACGTTTCGAAATTTTCGAACTTTTTGTAGGAAGGATTTATTTTGAAAACGTTTAAAGCTATAATAAAAAGGCAATAATAATTTAAATATTTTAATTCGAATACATAATATTAAGACTATTCGATATAAATGCGTAAATTTTATCTTATCCTTCATCGCATGCTCACTACTAAGTGCCGCGGACCTCTGCTGTCTCGAACTAGGCACACCGCCTGTTTTCATCCCTCCCAGTCCTGGACCATATTGAATGAAGCGCTTAAAGAGAATCCAATTAATACCTTTCTTTAATCCGTTCATCTCATAGGACACCTTTCTCTTGCTCGCTTTTACCTTCTCGGTCGACTTCATATTTTCTCGCATCATAAGCATTTTTTACATCATAAGCATTTTTTTACCACATGTTACCTGCAATCATCTGTTCCCACTCACATTATATTTGTTTTATCTTGCCGGAGACATCATCAATATTTCCACCCTCGCACTCTTTGTGCAACTCGAAATATTTTAACGGGTAAAGATTGGTCATCTAACATCAAGGTAAAGTAATTATTTAACATAACAACCGAACCATACGAGTATATCATACACATATTTTTCTGTATTTTGTATGGTACATAAAAATTCAACTGGGTGTCAGTGTATCTAAATCAAATTTAATATATTTCAAAATAAATTAAACACCCTGCTTTATGTTCAACAAACAGAGCAAAACGTCTGTCATGTAGACACGTCTGATGCGAAATATCTCAAAAGAAGGCAAACTTAGATGTCTTTAATTATGTCTTGCGTTGTTTATTAAATTTCAGAGATATCAACCGGATGAACGGGATCAAAATAAATTTCATTTTGAACATGGCGTGCGAAATTCATTTCATATTCAATTTATTAAATGTAAGCGCTCCCAAGAGATACGTGACACTGTTTTAAAATGATGCTGGAGTGATTGCTGAAAGATATCTCTGAAGAATTTTATTAATATATTTTATGTTGTTATGTTGAAACGCTTTCTCCGGATTCTGGAATATATATTTCATAACTTTATCTCGAGAAACTTTTGTATGAAAGCTTTTTTATCATTGAATAACAGTTAAAAATCTAGTTAATAGTTGGTTAGACGCCTGTCTTCCAGGCAGAATTTGCGGTTTCGATTCTCCGTACTTCTCTTTTAAAAAAAAAACTATTCAAGTCCGGTTTTCATTTATGACGCTTTTAACATTTCATTGATTGGCTGAAAAAAATGTTAGTAATAATACGAATATTTAGCTTGTTGTTTATTATTAGCTAATAAACTTCGGATATCACTCGACCTGAATTTATTTAGTGATGCTTATGAACTTTATTTTGAGAATAAAAAACACAAACCGCCTTGAGGTGAAAGTATATTAAGAAACAGTGCTATAAAAATTCTCCATTTCTTGTTTTTGCTATAGAGACAATTACATTTAATTATATATAAATCGGTTTTAGACTTAAAGGAAACTTCAGATTTTATTGAATATTTCCATTTTTATTCCAATGAATTCCATTTGCTGTAAGAAATTTTGGACGTGTAATATTTTGTACCTTAAAAATAACCGATTATTCATTTTTCAATAAAATAAATACGATTCACATTAACCTTTTAAAACAATAAAAAGATATTTTTCAATTAATCGAATATGAAGATTAATTCAACATACAAACTTTTCGTTTACAATATGATGAAAAATTTCGTCATTCTTTTAAAACATAGCACCATTTTTACGTCTTTAATGAAATTAATCATCAACACTTACACGTCACAATAACGTGCAGATATTTTTTTTTATTTTGGATTAAATGTTTTGGTGGCATGTACTGGCCACAAGAATCACTTGAAATAATTGCATTCTTATTTTTCTGAGTAATTTAAAAATCAAGGCTGCGGACAAACTGAAGAAGCTTACAACATTTGTGAAGTAATGAAGAAGCCACCGACCGAAATGCTGAAAATGCCATTAAAAAAGCCCAGCGTTGGCATGGCATTCAGGAGCGAGCGTTTTAAGATTTTTTTTTCGAAATTGACAATAAAAATATACGAGGACCACATACATATGCAAAATGTCAATTTATTTTTAGTATTTTCCAAATTATAGACATGTCAATAAGATGTGACATATTCAATATTTGACTAATAATGACGTGTGTCATATTTTCAATACTAATCACCTATGTTATATCGCCTATATAATAAACCTTATATTGAGTGTAAATTCAACTATTCTACCTGGATATAAAACAATCTAGTAATCAACTTCGAAACTAAAGTTCAGTCCAATGAGAATAAACAAGACATGAGTATCAGTCATGGGTCGCTTGGGGATGGGCCACTGCGTGGTGGCAAGTCAGTTTTACATGGTGGGTATTGTAGAGGATCTCAGCTGCGAGTGTGGTTTGAATGATGAGACTATAGATCACGGTTTTTTTGGCTGTCCTTTGCTTGAAAATATTGATTTATCAAATGCTTTATCGTGTCCAATGAATGTTATTTCTTCTTTCTTCGAAAAACTTCGACTTGCATATTGATTTTTAAATGTATTAATGTTAAATTTTCTGCCAATTTTTTTTTGTTTATTTTATATTTCATATATTATATTAACTATTATAGTCCGATTCGCGTGACAAATGCATAAGTAATTGAGCGTCACTGTTTGTCAGGTTGATGAGAACATGCGATATAATCGAAAATCGGAAAGAAATATCGATTTATTTTTTCATGCTATATATCCTCAGTGAAATACTGGCAAAACCTAGTTTACTGAGGACACGACCAATGAAAGGCAACAAATCCAGATCCGTTACAATTGTGTATTTAAATAAAATTACATGTTGGTTTTTCGCAAATTGTGTATTTTATAGATTTCTTGTCATGTGTAAATAAAATAACAGTTTTGGCTTTAATGATTATTCTAGTGTGGATGGGTTGCCTTTTACAAAAAAAAAGGTACAGTCATTGTGATGGATGTAGACCTCGGTGGAGCAAAAAATAATACTTGGATACCGTCACAATTCTACAATACAAGACAAGATTACAATTAATGCGCATCTGGTTAAATGGTGTCTGTCTGCTTTAATTGTGCCAAAATCTAATCTTAAAACTCTCACACATTTTTTTAATATATCCCGTTTTCTAGTTTGTACAACAACTGTTTTTAGGTGGTTTTCCACGAAGACGATTACCAGAGAGTCTTCCGTACAGCAAAACTATGTTTTTTGAGGTGTGTATACTTTTCGTATGTGCATGCCATCGTCATCCTTTTTAAAAAATATAATTTTTTAAAGATTTCTTGAATATGAATATTGAATTTTCTATTTATCCAAGTTTTTCTCTCTTGACTCTCCATCATATAAGAAAATACTACCCAAATTGCTCAACTTGCTCCGATCTTTCATTATTCACCCATATTTCGCATATAATAAAATAAATACACTCTGCAAATATGAGTAGAAGACGCGGTAGATAAAGACCAAGGAAAATATGATTGATCAAAGTGAATGATCATTTAAAATAGTGAAATATAGGAAGTCAGAAAAGTAGAAGATAGTAGGAGCTGTATAAAAAGGTGTATGTATGCAGAAAGGCAAAATATGTGTGTCGGAATCGAAAAGTCTGGCGCTCTATCTTTTCTGCGTATCCCAGCAGAGAAGTAGCGTGATGGTGTGTATTAATGTATTTACCTCTTGAATAGGAAGAATTCGGAACTCGCAGTTGATCATTCTACGTGTTGACAAAACTACACCGCATAGGAAGAGGCAACAACACGTCTAGTGCATGTGAGTTATGTTACCTGACGAACTCCTTTACTGTACTGGGACACTTTTTTCCAAAAATCGAACCAGAAACTCCCAGGTGGAAGTCAAGCGCCTTGCTAACTTGAATACGGGGTTCACTTAGCGACTTTTTCAATAATCATTCCACCCACACTCAGATTATCTGTTCCACAAGAGTCAACATAATAAATAAAATTAAAATATAAAAATTATTTTTTGACATTTTAAAAAGGATGAAACTTCTTAAATTTAACAATCGATTTAAGAAGAAAAGTTCTTTAAAAAAACAAATACAAAATTCGTTGGACGTGACAAAGATATGGCATTTATTAAATCAAATCTATCACGTAAAAACACATGATCTTTAGTCCTTATAGACAGTTATATTTATATTCATTTAAACATTTTTTTATACAAAGCTTTGTAAAGAATTTTCAAACACAAAGGTAAATATTTTAAAAAACGTTAAAAGTGTGAATATCCTGAAATTGGTTTTTATTTCCTGTCATTTTGAGGATTATTGTACTTAGCACCCTTCCATATTTCATGAGAGGACTCTCTGTATTCAGGTTGCAACGATATTTTTTCCGCGTCACTTTGTGATCCCGTCATAAATTAGTCGCTTCCCCACTGCAGTACTGAATACTGAATGCCCTGTTAGGTATATGTTATCTACCAACATGAAAAATACCTTTATACTACGATGTCCATGTTGAAAAATTGAATGCATGCAGCGGAAGTTTTTACGTTTTATAAAAGTTAAACTGCACATCCCAATAACTACGTTGGACAATGGTCTATTGTTGGAAGTGTTTGACCTCATATTATTTAAGATTTTAAATTTATTCGTAACGACCTCAACTTGTCTTGTTACACGTTTGTTGTAGGCCCACTCGGCCAAAGGTTTTGATACAAAGTGTAGTGGTCGCAACAAATTAAACACAACTCTTGCATAATAAGACTACACAGATTAGGCAATCAATATGGACATTGTATGGACTTTCATGTAACTTTGACTACTTATGAGAGTAAAGTTTTGTTTATAATCGCATGAGGTTCGCATTGTTTTACAATAGTTTTTCTTATTTCTGCTACATAACACTGCTTATATGTCAAAGTTAAACTTTTGTTATATTTATGAGCAGTATTAAATGTTGAAAGTTATATTCATTAGAAATGTTCATCGATATTGCAGTTATCGTTTTCAAAACATATATGGGATGACGCAACAAGAACTGCAATTTTAAATTTGCCGCAATTTTGGAATCGTCAAACGTATAATATTTCTAATGGGCATACGTCATCTACTCGTACATAATTTAATTAAAATTTTAAATTCTAGTTCTTATTGCGCCACCACATAGTTACAAAAATCAATTCTACATTCCTTTCTATGAATTTTAATTTCGTTTGCTCGTCACTAATATAAACTTCTTTGATCGGTTGTATAGTTATGAATCATGTATTTTACTATCATCGTCTTTGCTGAGCATCGTAGTCGAGGATCTACTCACCATTACAACGTGGCGCAACAAGAACTGATAGTAAAATACATAATACACATACGTCATCTACATAACCTTTAAATAATCACGCAGCAGTACATGATTGCAGAACTTAATTTAAATTTCAAAAACAGGTCTTGTTGCGTTACTATATAACACATATTAGTGAACTTGATCTAGTTTCAATCGTTAGTTTTTCTTCAACTTAAAAAAATAAATCGTCCTATTTGTTCAATATGTTCAAACCACCTCAACATATTGTTTTTATCCCACTTAACTCATCAGTTTATAGTTTATATTTACCTTTAATAATAAAATTTCTAATTCTGTCCTTCATTGACACACGCCGTATTCTTCTTAGTGCGCGTATTTACTTGTATTCATTTTTCACTTCCTAATTTCCCTCATTTTTAACAATGTTGGTCCTAGTGCATCGTTGTGAACCGTCAGTTTTACATTTACAAATTTTATAAGTGTGATTCATATGAAATGGAATGTCTTCAAGAAGGCACGTTGATTGGAATGGCACAAAAAAATATTGGCACTAGGATAAAGCGTTGTTTTCCTGTAGCAAATCCTCGAATTTCGCAAGCTATATTATTGAGAAAAATCGCAATTTCAAAAATGTCATGTTCAAATTTTCCATACGTCCCTATAACTTGAGGAACAACAGCTATACAAAGCCATTAGCAGAAATACAAAAGTTGTTTTCTTTTACAAGGCTATTATTTTTTATAATACAATTTGGCGGGTTTATTGCCACGTGGTAATCTTTTCCAGCCAAAGTGTGGTGAAAACTACACTGATACTTTTTTAATAAAAATGATATCAAAGTGAATCGCTCCATAGTCCAATGCTTTGAACATTCTTATAATTAGGTCAATGCAATGGTGTTATTTTCCTTTGCCATTATAATCGTACCATACATTATGGGTCCAACCAGGCCAAGAAGATCATTAGTAAATAATCAGTAATAACTTGAAATATTACACTTGATAAAAATATTTCATACATATGTTACATGCATAACATTAATATTCTAAACTTTATCAAACTATGATTTAAACTAAAGTTGAAGTCAAAACCTATACTTTCAATCTGTTCTTATGCCAAAGCGTTATGGTTAACCACGATGTTAAGTTTACAGCGATGCATTAAACCTCATAGCTCTCTCGTTAAGGCTGTTCCTAGGATATTACCTGTTCCTAGGATATTACCTTTGCCGTACAAATGTTCCTCAGCGAGTTTATACTTTGGACCTGATTATTCTGCCAATACAGGCAAATTGCATGCGCTCCAAGAAGTTTATGGGTGTAATAAAGAAAATAATAAAACACAAACCCTAAATTTGGAAATAAAGGTCATAAATTTTGGGGATTTCGAAAACAGACGTCATAAAGTCTAATAAAAATAATAGAATTACTATATAATTATTAAAAATTATGATTTTTATCCACGTGCTTAGTTGAGTGATAAATGCAAAGGTTTTGTAAAGAGGATCGCAGTTTGAAACTCGTGTTAAACTTTTTCACTGGTATAGAATACACATGTTATTAGTCTAAATTTTGGGAGTACATATACTTATAACTTGAGTCATATTCTTTAAGAAAATATATTTTCTGGTAAGTTAAATAAAATAAAAAAAAAACAGTAAGATTAGACAAAACCCTAGTTAACTAGAGTTACGACGTATGATAGGGTTACTATTTTTTTATAGATTCGTATATAAAGACACCTTAGAAGTCAATGAATGTCATACAAATGTCATGTACGAAAAGTGTGATGGGAAAAGTATGCATAACCTTTAGATTTTTGGTTCATTTGAAAAAAAGAAAAATATATAAGTAGATAGTTTTACATAAAAAAATGATTGAATCAATAGTACTTAAGATATTTTGTCTCTCAATCATATTGTATATTATAGTTTTATATTTTCTTAGAACTCATTTTTATTGCCATGACTTGCCTCAACCAACCAACCAGAAAAATGTTTAAAAAAAGCCTTAATCAAAAACCAGAAAGAAATTCTTCTTTAAAAAAATCTAGGTAATGACAGAAACAGAACCTGCACCCCCCGAGTTTAAAGACATTTATCTTATGGACGAATCCACTAGTTTCTATAGCAATCTGTATTTTATTTCAAACTCCAAGAAGACGGGATACAATATTTGAGTTACCGAAGCGATCGTCGCGAATAATTGTAATCCTAACTTTCTCGCTCTATTGCACTTTCAGAATTTTTCTTTTTATCAGCGATAAAGCGACAGCAAAATAATAATTAAGATGAAACAAGCTTTAAAAGTTAAATTCATCTTGTGCCCCAGATTGCAAAGTAAATGGTGTATTGAAATAAAGCCAGCGCCATTATCTAACGCATAATATTCGTGTTCATCAAACAATCGTCCTAACATCGAAACCTTGCAGATTCACTTCTGGACTGATTTTACTCTCGGACCTTATTTATTTATTATTATTACCAAGCAGAAAGCATATATGCTATTAATATCTTTATAAAATTTAACTGTCATATGTTCATAAAGAAAAAAACACAATATATGTTAAGTAAAAAAATCAAAAGGCTATCATTTGCTTGTGAAAAAGAAGCGAAACGTCACTAAATCAGCATTCCTGGTCGTGTGTGTAGAAATTTGTCCAGACGTAGAAAGTCAGAGAAATTATAGAAGTAGTATGAGAAGGTGTATGGATGTAGAAGAGGCTAAGAATATGTATCGTGATAGGAAAGTATGGCGCTTTGTCCTCTCTGTCTACGTTGACATGGAAATGGCGTGATGGTATGTATTTTTAAACACACCAATACCGCTCCAACATGTCACCTGACAACTGAATGTCGTAATTATAAAATATACACTCTTGTCTATTATTTATTCAGCACTACATGCTGACTTAGATAAAAAGGAATTATTTCAGTTTTGTATTGAATTATTACGTCGTGCGCCTCATTTTGTATACAAAAGTGTAAAATCTGTAATTACAGATCAGAGTTATCAACAATACATATTTGAACAAAAAAAAAGTGGAATAAACAGTGTTTGATAAAAATAAATTACAATGTCTTTAAACCTCCTCAACGTTAATGCCTTAACTATAAACAACATATTTAAATATTTTTTTCATTTCAGTCAAAATTCAGAACGTTCTTGATACATCTAGGTAATTATTCTTAAAATTTATACTTTTGATATTGCAACTCCTGTTAAGTGAAGCAATTCACGTACCGTTGCTTAAACGATCGTTCAAGTATAATTTTATTTCCGTTTGATTGAGCTTTTCTCGTTACGTAGTTTTACATTAAAGTTCCCCTAAATGACAGCCTGTTTCGTGTCTGGTTACACCCTTCAACACCCCGACGTCCCGACACCGAGTAGTTATATTCCTTGATGAAGGAAGATATAGCAGACATTCATTGTCTCACCGCGGATGGATGGGGAGGAGGTCTTTGATATTCGTCACTAGAAATACTTGCACTTGCTTCAAAGGCAAGACAATATGACTGCCATTTTCTTCGTCAGTTTCATGGAGTTACTTAAGAGAAACCACTTGTATAATATTGGAATAACTAAAGTTTTACGACTATGTTTACATTTATTTATTATTGTGTATACATGGTTTCTTTGGTGCATTTATTGTTACACAATAATTTTGTTCAACGAGACTTGAATATTTTAAGTTGTTTAAAAATATGACATATCTTGGATATTTTAAGTTGTTTAAATCGATGACAGATTTTCAAAACAGCATTCTTTTAAATTCAATAAAAAATATAAATTGCTGATCTCTAAATAATTTTGTCAGGACTAGAGGAAATATGAAAGATAATGCGTTCAAGGATAAGGAGGGAGACAAAGGAAAATTAGAATGGAAGATATTCAGAGTAACGATTTTTTTTCGATTCTATCTTGAACATGAATTAGGATGTTGCACATTTGATAACTCTTGGAACTCCGTTACACAGATGTACCGAGTAAAATGCAAATAAAGATGTTTAAAACGGGAAGAGAAACTTGGATAATACTTATTTTGTATGGTACCTTTTAACATATTCAAATTTATGCACTTCTCTATATCCCATTCGATGATGCGGACGTACTAAAGAGTGTGGCTGGGAGACAATGTTGTCTTTGGCCTCAGTAATCGAATATTAAGTTTAGTAAGATCGATTTATTTTATCCCTAAAAAAATAATAAACATCCACAAAGGCAGTGATTTATCAAGTACTCGTAGAAGGTTGTGAGTGCGCATTCTCTCTCCACATTCTAAAAAAGAATGAATTTAGTGAAAACTTTACTTGTAATACGAGTATATCAAATAAGTTACCTATTTTAAATTATATCAAATAAGTCACCAAGTTTAATTATTAAATAATCATTGAGTAACAAAATATTGAATTGAAATCTATAATACACATGGGGAGGTCAATAAATTCGCAAAATTAAGGAGTTAAGGAAGGGGGCGGTAGTACGCGTGCACATGTTACGATAATATAACTAATTAATTATTGATATGTTCACCAAGTTTTAGTCTAATTTTGACAGTATTGTTTATGAAATCGTCAACAGAGTATATCAAACGTTAATAACATCCCAAGTATGGAAAAAAAATAGTATTGCGCCGTCATGAAGTTTCTCGCAAAATAAAGAACAGCATCTCAAATTATTTTGGAAGAGATGTTAGTGGTTTACAAAAACTTTTGCTCTGGAAAAACGATGGTTTATAAGTGGCATAGTCTTTTTAAGGACCTCCGACCAGGACGGCCTGTTGAGGCCACTTTTTTAAACATCGTCAAAAAAGTAGAATGGTCACGCCACTTCAAAAACAACAACGCGTCGAATGTTCACAACAGTTTTTGGACCTCTACAGAAACAACAAACACGAAATTTTGAGCCAATTTGTTACTGGTAATGAAATTTGGGTTCATCATTATGAGCCTAAGTTGAAGTCCAAGCAGTGGTTTAAAAAGGGCACACGGCCCCCTAAAAAGTTCAGTGTCACAATCGGCTAGAAAAATAATTTGAAAAAACGTTGTTTCTTGATCATTAAGATCACCTTAAGAGTGCTTCTTAACTAGCCCAACCTATTAAAGAAAAAAGGAAATTCGAAATACGAGTACTTCAATGTCGGTAACAAAAGCACCATCTAGACTTAAATTTAAGTGTAAATTTTTTTACAAGGTAAACCAGTCCGGAAGAAAATCCCCTAGGAATCGAACCCAAAATGTCCACTTGCTTAGCGTAAATGTTAACCATTTGACCACGACCGCCGACAAAAAACTACAAATTAAACCCTAGTGACAACCAGCACTAAAACCGTTTTTGATTTTTTTTCATAATCATATTTAAGCGTTAATCGAACCTGCAACAACCACCGGGTTAGAAGACAGCCATCTTACTAACTAGTCTGCGCAGATCTTCACAGAGGTTGAATTTTTATCGTCTCGAATTGTTATTTTAAAGTGAACAATTTTATCACAATTCATAATAAGAAAAAATATGTGATCCGTGAATACAAGTTTACCACAAGAAATAAAATTACCATCCCTGAGTGTAGAACAGTGGCGTGGTGTTATTACAATTAATTACAATTGTTATTTCCCTTGCTCCGGTAGTACTATTTAAAAGTATCTACTTGACGAACCGCAAATGGCATATTTACTCCAGGGGTGGAAAACCCGAGAAATATTAAAATTTGCTGATGTCCAATGTGTGTAAAAACTTTAAAGGTAATTTTTATTTTAAAATATCACTCGTGTTCTCTTATATAAAATTTGCCTTTATATTATTCTTATTTTCCGTGAGATTCGTCAACCGTTTTCATTTTTGTTATTTAACTGTTACTCTTTACATTCACAACGCTTTAAATATGCAATAATAAATATAAAAATCGATGTGAAACCAAACATTTTTTATCGGAAGAAATTGCTTCAAAGCACAAAATACGCCAGATGGATGTATTTTTATGAAACTTGAATGAATATCTATTTAAAATAAAAGAAATGTAAATACTATTTTTGTTGCATGTATAACGCAGGAAATGAACATAGTTTATTTGAATCCACCAGTGATATTCAGTCGTCCACAAGGGCAGGGCTAAATTTAGGCGTTTGGAGAAATTCCTGTCTTCCGGTCGGAACGAAGAGGGGATTTGTAAGTTTTAGATTTAAATTTTTCACCCATTTTGTATTTATTTTGCATGTTCCCATTTTTACCGAAGAAGGTATTTAAAAGTTTCAAGTTTACTTAAAATTAATAATATCTGTATTAAAACCAATTAGTCATTTCTTCTGAGTTATGTTGCAACTCATTTTGAATCAGCTTAATTTGTTAATTGTCCTTGGTTACTCGATGAACTCTTTTCCGCGCAATGCACTATTTTTTTTATAAAAAGAAGTTTACTTCCAATAGAATGATTTGTGGATGGATGAACATTCAGGCAGGCTTCTTCAGTTGAGCACTCCGCCAATGCTTGCATTCTTTACCTCACCAACATTCCATGTATAAAAGTTTTGATCTCCAAACAGTCTTCAGGTCTGCTGTTCAAAGTTCCCTATGTGGCTATCCATTCTGATCACGTGACCCGCCATCAGAATCTTCCGAGCTTAACAAATGAAGAGAAATGTTAATCCTAGAAGAGGTCATACAATGTCTAGTTTTATTAAATGGACCACGATTCACGTTCTTGTATTGATCTACAGAATCGTTCTTTCAAAAACCTCAAATAAAGTGAAATGTGCTGTCAAACTAAATTTTCACATAAACACCCATTTTCAGCATTTTGATTTATAAGACATGGTTGTTAAAGTACTTAATTCAACCAAACTTTTTATAGGTTTTAAATAAATTATATCGACTTTAAGTCTTACAAAAAAGGATTAAGAAACCTTAAGTGAATTCATAAATCGAAAACTCAAAATTGAGATTAAGTGGATATCACTTGATATCATGATATATCTTTGAGTTAATAGGCCATACTACTAAGCATTACTCTTGTAATAAACCATAATCTATCCGTCTGAAGAAAATCTTTGGTTACGAGATAGATCCACGTAATGTGGTATTAAAATGTAATTAGTAGAAATCGTTAATTATGTAATTCGGTTATTAGTAGAACTCATTAATTATGTAATTAGGAGAGTCCCATTCTGTCCTTAATTAACTTCGTCGATGTTTGATATCTCAATGCTACTGAGTATATACGGGATATACTGAAGATACTAAATGGTTGTATTTGGTTAAGTTTTAACCACCAAAAATATGATCTTAATTCCGAATACCTTGTCAATAGCCAATGCCTTAAAATAAGACAGCGAAGTAATCTCCGCATTCTGTGAGAGAATCTTTAGAGTGTTGAAGAATCCAAGTTGTCCTCAATATCTGCGTAAAAGATTTTTTTTTGCTGACAAAAACCATGTCTTCGATATTCCTATGCATCACTAGATTACATATATCTTTTGGAGTTCACTCAGTTCGACATTGAATGATTTATCTCAAAATATTCCTCGCCCTAATTCCAGTAGTATTCCCGTCGTCATCCCTATTTACCTTGAGATTTTTATATTTTGTTTTATCATAATTTCTATTACTTTTATTCAAATTATATGTTTGTTTACAAAGTTTAAGAACACGTTCATGGATACAGAAAATAATTAGAAAACAAAGGCTGGTTGATTGGAAGATATTTATTTAAAGCAATACATCTACGACAATAGATGTATTTATATAAAAGGGTTAAATGAAAATATTAATCCAAATATAATTATATAATTTAATGCTCGAAAAAATTGTACTAAATAAATAAATAATTTGGTGTGAAGTTCCACGTCACTTTTACTCCATTATTCCAATTTCTTATGCAGGCTTAGTTCTCAAAAAGAAAATGAATATTCCACTTTTTATTATAATTCATAAAATTAAAATATCTTCCAATATTTTATATTTATAGACTCCTGTTTGATCTTAGTATTTCTTTTTCACACAATCTCTCAACCGTAGTCACATGGGAGAGATATTGTCTCCTTGCATTTCTAACATATACACTGAGAATATATGACGTCATATTACAGAATGTTGAAGAAATTGCCCTGGGGTCCATTTCTTCTGAGAGTGTAATATTCTGGTTTGAAAACGTAAAATAACTTACTAATTTTTCTTTTTGTTCTTTCCTAAGTCTTGATTCTCTTTCTTTTTCATATTAAGCGCTGCATACTTTTTTAGTTCGCATTCTTTCCTTATATCATTTTTATGTTATAGATTATTTTTTCACATATTCTACACAACACACATTTTCACCACATGTATCTTACTTTTATCACGTTTTTGGCACGTCCAATGTCATCAGCCACTTATACATCACGTGAGCAGCCAGATTTGCTTATCTTGAAAGGCTCCTGAAGAACTACTGGAATTGACACGTAACTCGCAGCCTGATGTTCAATGCGTATATCATAAAGTGAAACTTATAAATCTACTATCGCATTATTCTAAGTTAAATAAGTAGTGTACACTCTATTACCAGAAATAAACCTGTTGAATCGAATGAAATCGCATGTTTTAATATGTAGATTATTTTAATGATAATTTTGCCATTGTTTGTCTTGTGGCGTGGTAGATTGTGTCTAATGGCACGGAAATTGTAGTGATACTATACTCCAATTAAATCCAAAGTGTCATTATCATGTTTTGAAACATCTACAAAAGTGTCTGTGTAGTTCGTCCTCTCATGGTAATTTTTCTGCAGATTCTCATCAAATATGTACTTAAACATTTGCAGATGCGGGGGAGTACCTATTTAAATGGCCGAAATCAACACCTTTCACTCCTCACAATTGATTTATACATGTTTATTTGTAATATTTTTTATTTGTCAATAAACGTGGGTTCGAGTCCCGAATTAGAACGCTCTTGAGGATAATCTGCTCTCTCAACGGCGCTATATAAACTGTCATTTTATTTTTATTATTATTCATGAATTTTATCAAAGAAAATTAAATGAAACTGTAGTCATTTAAAGAAACTTTGACCGCCTGAGACAGCTTGTCTTTTGGTAAGACTACCGTCTCAGATGGAAGGAGGGTTTCCATGACAACGCTAACTCCTTTTGTCTCCAGCACGACAGGCTACTCCTGTTTTCAAAGGCAGGTAATTACATTGCGTTGCTCCAACTCAGCAACTTTGAATGTCACAACTCTGGTGGTTTTCTTGGCAGATATTGATACACTGTCGCAAGTTTCCTTGTTTCTACTTAGCGTTTTACTTAGAAACTAGACTTAATGCAACTATTCACAGAAATACCTTTTGAAATAATTAAAGGCGCTAAAACACTTAACGGAAAATCACAAAAAGTCGAATAAATACTTTATCAATTGAGTTTATTTCTAAATCGTTCGTATTGATATTATTTAAAGTTATTTCAGATGCTCAAAATTTATACTGAGGTGGGGGACAATGTTTAACAGAATATGGAATGAAATTATTAGGGATAAATGTGAATTTAAGACTGGTATATTGAGTATGATGAACAAACGATGTTTTGAAAGTAGGAAATGTTAGAAGTCGAAGAAATTGTAATTGTTGTTTAAGGTGTATAAATATGGAAGACGAAAAGCTCTGCCTACTCCAACAGGGAAACAGCGTGATGGTATATGTATATATACATATTCAAACATATTTATTTGTATTGAACAAAAAATTTCTTTATCATCCCATTAATTACATTTGTCATCGAGATACGGGTGTCTATCTCCTTAATCGATGCTCTCCTGATGTGAAATGATCCCGGTTTATTACGAGGGATGATGCCCTCGGTGGCTTTATTGAATCGCCTGTCTAACAACCCAGAGGTTACGAGTTCCATTTCCGTTGGAACCCAGATTTTTTTGAAAAAGATACCATTTTGTTTTTTTTTTTAAAGCTTATTTAACATGTCTCTGGTTGGTTAAAATATATTGGTATATGGTTGAAAGCCTATCAAGTTGAACTATACACAAGAAAAATATACTAAAATAAACTTTTTCATTCTTAAAAATGTACGTGTTCAACGTGAAATTACAGTTTTCAGTTTTGTTAATTAATTATCGAATAAAATTATTAACTATAACAGCTCTATCATATGTGTCAATTATATATGTTACTCTCTTCGCTGAAAAGAACATTAAAAAAAAACAAATTAGATAGGTTAAAATATATAGGGTTAATATATTTTTACTTTCAAGAACAAAAAATAAAACACAATAACAACATGCTACAAACAAAAAAAAATGCCAAAAAGATTTATGATGCATATAAACACTAAGAATTCTAAATTTCAACGGAACAACCTATGGATACTAAAATCCCCACCATTATTTCTCAATGTGCAATAACACTCTCAGATTCAGCAATGCCCTAAGAAAGGCGCCATGCCATTCCTTCAGTGTGTATTAAAGCTATAAAATATTAAACGGCTTCCACTCTACTGGCAATGCGTTGTATGGTATATCGTCTAAGGAGCTAAAAAATATAATGCTTTTGGCCAAAAAAAGTGTTCATACTTAAAACACGTAGTTTTTTTTTCTTCTATTTTAATGATTACGTTAACTACAATGACACGTGTTTTTACATCCTATATCGTGCCTTTGTTCAGACGGAATGGTCCCGATTGTTACGAGATAAATATTTAGATATAACTGATATCGTGTTTTATCGGAAGTGTGTGTGGTCTATTGACCGATACAAAATATTGTTTTGTATTACACTTTTGCTGTATACAATACAGCCTAATGGGTGTTGGGTATATTGCCACGTGGCGATCTATTCCAACCAACCAAAAAATGTGTTAAAGAGGTGTTTAGTGAAATATATATGTATATTTTAATATCTGTTTTTCCACTGGAATCGAAGCTTCAACCCCCCGGTTGGATGAGAGGCGTCTTACCAACTAGACCACATAGGTTTTCTTTATGTTATATATAATACATACAAAATTTAAAACCGTAATAATAAACCATATTAACACAAAATACCCAGAACTGTTTTCATTTAGAAATATTTTTCCGCCCAATGTTAAAGACGGGTTAAAATATTGTAATGAGTTATGAATTTTATATTCTTCGGTTATTTATTACAGTTTTATTTTAGGAAATGGTTTTACTTTTTATAAATATTTTTTTAATTCTACATTTTGTATAATTTTTGTAATGTATGCAAAAAAAATATTTTCCTTTTAAAATCATGATTCATGTACGAGATTCCATATGGTTAGCAAATTTCAAAAAGTTGCTATTGGATAAATGCTTACGTTCTTGTACTCGTATCAGTGGGAATGTTTTTCATTCCAATGCATGCGCTTTCATAAGCAAATTATATCGCATATAACCACTCTTATGAAATTTATATCCTTTTCTTTGGTGTTACAAAAACTTTTTACTTGTACTCTTGCGTTTAAAAAAAATTATATCAATATCGAAATATCACCAAAATTCCAGTGTGTAAGTAGAAAATACATGGATCAAGAATTATAGAAACTGACATTAGAGTTTTAAAAAAATACTTGTCTCTTACTGAAGGACCACTTTTACTTTCATACCATTTCACACATATTTAAATTTTCTCTTTTATTTTTAACTCAAACCTTGCACTTTCTAAATACTATTTATTTATTAAGCTCGGACAAGATATAATTATTATGCCTTCTGTAAGTAAAGCTTGTATTTTAATAATTCTATCATTTATTCCATCAATGCGTTTGAATTATTCCAATGCTCATTTCTTCACAATATGCATTTTTTTCTAATTTATTGATTTGGTTGCATAATTGTAGAAAGTCATTTTTGAGTTATTGATTTTTAACCTAATTGTAAAAAAAACTTATATTACTTAGAATAAGTGACAGGACAGTTTCGCTTTATGAAATTTCGAATATTTTTTTACTTTCGTAACATAAATGATTGAGTGAAATAGACTTTTTATTTTCTTTGTTTAATTTCACACACGTTCGTTGAAAATTTTCTTTTTTTTCTTAATCGTGTGATCAATGCTAAGCGTCATGGTCCTCTGCTATACCTCGAACTCGATGCACCACCTATCTCCATTTCTCCCGGTCCTAGAGCATGTTGAATGCAGTGCTTAGAGAGAATCCTGTTAACTGCTTTATTTGGTGCGTCCATCTCATAGGACATGTTTGTCTTGCTCGCCTTCTATTGACTGTCAGCGTGATTACCAACTTCTCCAGGCTTTCATCATTCTTTATAGCAACATACCAAAAGTACTCGTACATCAGGATACTTTTTTGCATGTTTTCGAAAGTCTTTAGGTAATTTCAAATTCTTGGATGAAAGAGGCGCTGGTGCACCTTGTGGTCCACAGCATACGGAGCATCCGCCGCCAATACATCTCGAAGGCATCTATCATGTTTGTTTACTTATTTATCATCGTTCATGTTTCCACTTCATAGAGTGCTATGGAAAAAAATAGAAATTTACCCAGACGGATTTTGGTTCTCCTCAGTATTGACCGGTTAATTTATATCTTGGTCAGACTTTTCATAGCTGTTTTAGCCATTTTCCTTTGGAATTCTGCATCACATTCTCCAGTTATCGAACATTTTATATAGCCAAAAAATCGTTTTCTTTCCTAATATATGGTATTTTATTTTTTGGTAAACATTTTGATGCACATTTACTACATTCATCCTTATTTCATGTTTTTATTTTTCCTAAAAAACCAACTGTCAGAATTGGCAAACTGTCACGAGCTGCCAGATTTTTTGGAAAAACTTCAATAAGCAATAAAGGAAAAAATAAAAATCTTGCAACAGAGTTTTGGCGTTGACACATGTCAGACTAACTTAATTAATAATTAAGTTACATTTAGGAATAAATTAAATAAAACACATTTTTACTTACCAGTATTTCCGCATATCAATTACACAATCTGAGGAAGCAACTTTGTAAGTGACATTCTAATCACTAATTGATATGTAATTCCTCATTATTAAAAACCCTTGAACCAAATGTGGGTAAACACTTAAGGAATAAATACTATAACAAACATAAGCTAATATGTACCTATGGTGAGACGGGCGTGTATGATGGATCAAATGTTTAATTTAATGGTCCAAGCATATCTTGTCGAAATTTAATAAAGAGTGTGACGAAGGAAGAGATGGATGGGCTGGAAAAATACCTTGTTAAGGCAGATCACTGGAAATAACTAGCACCACCACTGTTGGCTTGACTGTGGGTAAGGATGACAAAAAAAGGGAAAAGGCAAAATACATATCAACAAATCTTATACATAAAATTAGGAATTTATATTTGAACTGGAAACATTATTTCACACAATTGAAAAACATTGAACTACTCGGATACATGTAGGTTGTAAAGAGTCTCAACTTTTTAAATAAAATATCTCAGAAACGGTAAAACGTTAATTATTAATTAGTGCGAGAAACCCGACGAAGTATTGTTTGATTTGATCGTATGCCCGAGTCAATATTTTCCATGAAATATTTGTGTAGAAAACAGTTTAATTCTAAAATGTTCTTAATTGTACATAAAAATAAAACAATTGAATTTGTTAAAAAATATATTTGTCATGATGATAATTCACCCTTTAAAATCGACATTTTTGGGTGATGATTAAAATTTACATTTGCACAACCATATACACTGTGCACTGTAAACGTATTTTTATGATTAATATTATTACAACTTAACCCAATGGCATCTACAAGTATTTACATTTTTACGATTTAAATATATTGTGCAAACACTTAATATTAACATTTTTTTCATCTAGGAGGCACGGGATGAAATAATATTGTAAATAAGATTAATTTAATGAAAAGCAGCGATGAGCATTTCTAAAAACGGGTATCAGGTTTTTCTCGTCTCAGGAATCGTATTTATTTGTTGAGTTAAAAATCATAAGAGTTCCACGAATTTATTTGTAATTCAAAAATGCCAGTTTATTTTTTAAGTATTCATTTTAAAAACCAACACTCTTAAATATTATATTAAAACTTATTTGAGCTCATAATGTTGAACTCCAGGGGTAACTGCAATATTAAATTTCCCGAACATCACTTTTCAATAATAATTAATCCGAATCGGTATTTTGAGTTCCGCTTGAACAAAAACATCAGGTGAAAATGTGCTCTATTAGTAGTGCTACAGTAGTAGGAAGATTGCAGGCCCAAGGTGAGGGGTTTATGTCCTCTACAGAACGTATCACCTGCGCCATTATGGGCTGGATCTTCATAATCTCCAGAGACGAAAGGTGGCGGATGATAAAGAAAAGTGGGTTGCAACCGTTAGATATCATAGACGAAAGGAAGAGTCATCGATATTTTTAATTATTAAGTGCAATTATTAAAGTTTTTTATGTCACAATAAGCGTCTTGTTTATAACACAGAAGAAGCTAAACAGCTCTGAAGTGCTCTTTTTAGTTATTATCTAACAGTGACCAAGCTACCAGCACTGAATCAGAATGTAATATACCATATTACGGATTAAAAACGTAACTTTTCTTGTAATAGGTTAAAATATTTTGAGATACGTACAACATTTAGAAGAAAAAAAAAATTTAAACTATGTTATGTGATGATTTTAAGTTCTTTAAAAAAAGAACATAAATTTCTAGTGGCTATTTTCAAAACGATAGTTTAAATTCGGTTCCCAGGCCGTAGGTTGCTCATCACTGTTGCATAGTAAATTGTAATATGATTAATGGGAGAAAAATAGCATTGATTTTTTTTTAATAATTTGAGAAAGATAAATAACATTTCAAACAATTTTCAAATAGATATTCAATTCAACCAGAAGTAAAAAACAATGCTTTTTATAGAAAAGTGGTTGAAACATTTAACTCGATTAAATAAATATTTTGAATAAAAATTGACATTTTTAAATAACGAATCATCCTCATATGGACAGTATTCACATAAAAATTTAAAAAACTGAAAAATATTTAAAACTTATGTGAAACTAAATGTAATTTTTTTTTAATCCTAAATTACTTGGATCTGCTTTTTTATGTATATTTTCTACTGAATAATTGTTCAAAAATGTCAATGGAGGTTTTAAAAATGCAAAGACACTAAGCTGAATAAATTTAATGCGTTGCAGTGTTGATAAAGAAATTCAAAGAACCGGGTCGATGCAAAATATCTATCTTTTTAAAACTTGGCAACCTAAAGATATTTGCAAAATTTTTTTTTTATTAACGAAACAAATTTTTGCTTTAAATAATATTAAATATTGTAACACGTAATTTTTTCATAACTCAAATTTTACATTTAAAAATAAATACAAAATTTAAAAATATTTATACGAGAAAACAATATTCTTGATGAGTATTGAAGGTTTCATAACAATATAAAATAAATAAATTGAAGGGTTTCTGATGATAACACTAATTTCTTTATAATTACCTTGTAAATACAGGTGACCTATCAGTCGAGTTCCGGATTAAAACTTTCATATTTTTTTAGTTTGATTATTTTTTCAGATCGTTTTAAAGACATTCTTAATTTTGATTACGGAGAATCCAACAACAGAGAATCGTTTCTGTAAGAAATTTAGTTGGTGCCACAATTGAGCCACAAGATTCACAACGCCTTAATCAGGAACGTTGAAACACGACTAATGGGTCAAACTGTATAATAAAAAAACAACTATTAAAAATTATACTTATTTTACGTAATATTACAATAAAGGAACGTAATAAAAGTACCCATAAATACAATAAAAATGACATAATATTCTTAAAATATCTTTAACAAATTCATTACAATAACATTAAAAATAAACATTATTTTTATCGTGATTGTTAAACTATCAGTGTTGCCATAATTATGTTTAATTATAATAAAGTCTCTTATATTATAAGTCCAGTTTGATTATAATAATTCTGCGTGAAATTGAATCAATAATAAATTGATTATATAATCGTCCATATGAAGTTCTTTTTTTTTTAATTATCGTCATCTCACAGAAATGTTAATATTGTAACAGGCACATGTTTTTAATTTTAAACTCGTATGAGATATTTGTTTGACAAGTTCCAAATATAATTATGATGCACCGCTAACGAATCATAGCTGAACACTCTTGTCAATGTAAACTCCAGTCATAGGCATTTGTACTACCATCCCGGTGATAGTCCCTAGTGAAAGTCGATGTGTTGGAACTTAAGTGGCAGTGAGACCCAGGCTGGAATTTAGCTTGATGTCAGTAATCCAGATCTGGTTCGTTGGTTGACCTCTTGTGGCAGCATATTTTACATAGCACAATCAAACAGGCAACACCGAGTATAGTGCCTCCACTAGCACCTAAAATTATTCCCATCCAGTTCATAGAAACGACGCTTTCTGATCTGCTGTTGCATATTTCGGGTGATTCGTCACTTAAGAGTTCCAACATTTTACCGTTTAAATCACCGGTGTATCCGAGACGTTTTAGATTTTCTTCAATGTACAAAAGCTTCGCTTCTCTATTAGCTTTAGACATACCACTAGATATCTTGTCTTTTGAAGACGTCGTATCGTTTGGACAATTTATAACACCATTGCACACAAGGCGAGCTGGGATACACAATCCGTTTTCCCCGGGACATAAGAAGTCACAAGTTTCTACACTCCTTTTTTCAGGTCCAAATTCAGCATTATATTTTGAATCAATAGATCCTCCTTCAACCAATCTTGATGTTTGAAGCGTCCCATCAGAGTTCTTAGGAAGATGGAACAATTCTGTCCACGCTACTTTGAACGCCGCTTTAGTTGGCGAAGTTTCGCTGGTAAATTGAATTCTTATTGCTTTGGTTTCTTCAACTGGAGACATGTCTTCAAGAGAGTCCATGCCTAGCTCACTGGCCGAAAGAATAGGTAAATTTTTAGCGAGTGTAACATTTTCACCACAAATAGTCGTAAATGGATCAATCTGTCCAGGGAGATACATATCAAGCTTCCCATCCTCACAATTCTTCGAAGCGAACTTGATTTTATCGAAATGTATCCAGAGATCTCTGTCTCTGTTAATTCGTACGTCCCATATACATCTGATGCTCTTTGGGGGGTCAGTGTATCCAAGAGCGTCTAGATAAGGGAATAATATTTCTCCATCAGCTGTCGGTTCAATAGTAGCCGGTCCACAAAGGGGACTGTGGACAAATTCATACGTGGCTTCAAACAACGGTGCTTGATGTTTGAAATATGACGATGCAGCATGAGCACTGTCAACAATCAGTTGTAGATTGAGCTGCTCACTTGACGAGATGACCTGATATGGCTTATTGATGGATATGAGGGGGGCGTGCTTGGTGCACAGACAGGATCCGGCCCCCTTCTGCATGGCCGTGTGCAGTGGAGTGGGAGTGTGAGGAACGTTTGACTGATTGTTCATGAGGGCCGGAAGTGGCTCCCAAATGACCAGTTTGTCGGCTCGGTCCTCGTAGCAATTTTGACAGGGGGAAGACGTGTATGGATGCTCCTAAGGATGAAAAATAATGTATTTGAAATAAACATTTGGTATTTTGAAAAAAAAAATTTTTAAAAAGTTATTTAATTCTAAGAATATATAACAACGTGGATACATTTAATAACGAAAAATTAATTTTATAAATTTATTTTAAGAATTTTAAAATAGGGCGCGGGTCTTCGTATTATGAAGAACATTATTAGATTTCATTTTAAGTGCTGACTGCAATAATTTGTAAATAGGAAAGACAGGAAGATCATTTGAAAAGAAACTTCTGGAACACAAATCCGCCATAACGAATCTCCCAATTTATTCTGAAATGGCTAGTCATTTTTATCGAGAAAATCACACCTTTTTTTATGCCAAATTCTAGCATATCAATAGTAACGGAAATAAATTGGACAAATTAGAGGCCCTATAAATTTCCAAGTCAGTGCATTAGGATGAACACCTGGTAAATCTCACCGTTGCTTGCTAAAGTTGTCTCCTGCCTCCCTCCACCCATAATCCCTAATCCGATTTTTTCCGTTAGACGCGTGTACTCGTATGTTGGTTCCAGTTCGAACATAATTTAGTATTTTTTGTGCTCCCCTGATGATAAGGTGAAAACCTTGAAACCGGTAAGGTTATACCATTACATAAAGTGGAATAAACAGTGTTTGAATAAACATTAAAAAATACATTGTTTGATTTGATTTCCAATAAATGGAACATTTCGAGGGATTGAGTTTCAAGTAAATACTATATATCTTGCTATTAATTATTCCAATAAAATATGTATTTTTTGTATAGTTTATGTATTTTTTGTTATCAAATCATATATCATGCCAAGAGTTGAATTGATGATGTGTGAATTACGTTAGTTCAATTCAAATGTCTTAGGTTTGACAATTAACCTATTGATACGTAGAAATATGTAAAATAATCATTAAAATAATTAACTTATATTAGTAAAATATATATTTAACAACGTGGTCAAATAATAAATCAGCACAAATATGAGTATAACGAGAAGGAAATGTTTTACTATACCTTAAAGTTGATATTATTTATGCTCAAGATGACCCTGGCAAACAGTCTTCGATCAGTGACGAAGCGGTAAAGACAGCTAACATCCTGGCCAGGCCTCTTGTATACCAGGGTGTTGGGAGGACTTCGTAAGAACCCTCGGACAGACCTCCAAGAAGCCAAAACTTCGTCACATCTGGTGCCAGCAACGGGCTCTCCGTAACGAGTATTGTTGAAGAAGTCATAATGTGCCCAGTAGTATAGAGACGAACTAAGAGAAAAAAAAATTGAATTAGAGATCAAATGATAGAAAAAATGTTTACATCAAATTTACAGTAAATACTTATTAAGATAGAGTAGACTTGTAAACAAAAAATTGACCAAAAAGTGATTTTATTAAGATAGAGATTTTTTGTTTACAAGTCTACTCTATCTTAATAAGTAAATACTTATTAAGATAGAGTAGACTTGTAAACAAAAAATTGACCCAAAAGTGATTTTTTTCGTCACTTATGTTTTTATTTTTATATTCGTGATGTCTTTACATGTATGTATTTTTTTTTCGACAAAATGTATTTCTCCGTATGTAAAAGGTGCGGAGATTTGTATTCGAGTTGTTTGAATTTGTCGTGTCCAAACCATCTCAGAGTGCTCTTTTACACCTTACTCAACATGCCAGCCTTAAGTCCACATTCATCTTTTATCACTTCAATCTGTTTTCTGCAATGCACTGTCACCCCATACATTATTCTAAGTGCAAGTATTTCTACACCATTCATTTAGCTCTTTTCAGTCTTTTTTCACATTCACGTTTCACTTCCATACCTCCAAATTGGTACTAAAATACTGGTGTGGACTATCGTCTTTGCAGATTTTGATACTGTGCAAATGGGAGTGGAAGGCATGGAAGAGGAAAATACCAGGAATGGAATGGTTTGATCAAGTGAATTATACTTTGAAAGAAGGAATTGTAACAATTAGGAAAAATCACAGGAGCTGTATGAGAATGTGCATGGTTGTGGAAGAAGCGAAATATATGTATCGAGATAGGAAAGTCTGGTACTCTTTCCTCTCTGCCTACCCCAGTAGGAAAACGGCGTGGTGATATGTATGTTTTTTATATATGTGATGCATTTTACGGGCTTCGATACTAACCCACTGTAGCTGCCAGTCTTGCTCTCAAACCTTACGAAGAGCGAGCTGCCCGTAGATACGAAATCATGCTTCTCCATGGCCTTAGAGAAGGTGTCGCAGAAAGTCTTGATGATGCGGGAGTCATCAGGCCACGAAGCGTCGTACAGGGTCAGGCTCTCCCCACAGTCTCCGTCAAAAGGTTGGATTGGAGACTCGATGCGGTTTATGCGGAAACTAGGAGGAAAACACACATATAAAACGTAAGAAAAAGAATTTTTGGTTGACTATTTAATTTTTTATGTTATCTCTAAATTTACAGCAATTTCTTCCAACCAACCAGCCCGTCTTGAACACATTTAATTGCTTTAATTACTGACAAATTTTACTAAATATTAATTTAAACTCAAGTAAACTCTCCGGTTTTTTACGTCGTTCTTTACTGTCCATGCAATGAGACTCTGGAATTAGTTACAAACCAGTATAAGACTCGCTCCATCCTTGGCATGCTTTAAGAAGTGACTGAAAAAACTCTTCATTTCTGGTCAGTAATATAACGTATTTCATTCTTGATCTTTTTTCCTCTCGACCGTCCCTTCCTTTTCCTTTGATTGATATTATCTCACTTTATATGAAAAGGAATGTTCGGGTGATTGTCCCTATTTGTGGGGTTTGTGGGCATATGTTCACGTATGCGTTCATGGATTTCGTGGGGATGGATAGTCATTAGAATGTTTTTAGCGACCATGTAACTTGCTTCATTAACTTTTGTCGGGTTGGTTGGAAGAGATTGCCGCCTGGCAATAAGCCCGGCAGATTGTACTATTTAGTACAATACTAGATAGTATTTGCAATAAAAGTGTTAAATTAATAAAATAAATTAAATTAAATAAATTAAATTAAATTAAATTAAATAAAACAAAATAAAATAAAATAAAATAAAATAAAATAAAATAAAATAAAATAAAATAAAATAAAATAAAATAAAATAAAATAAAATAAAATAAAATAAAATAAAATAAAATAAAATAAAATAAAATAAAATAAAATAAAATAAAATAAAATAAAATAAAATAAAATAAATTAAAATAAAATAAAATAAAATAAAATAAAATAAAATAAAATAAAATAAAATAAAATAAATTAAAATAAAATAAAATAAAATATAATAAAATATAATAAAATGAAATAAAATAAAATAAAATAAAATAAAATAAAATAAAATAAAATAAAATAAAATAAAATAAAATAAAATAAAATAAAATAAAATAAAATAAAAAAAAATAAAAAAAAAATAAACAAAAAAATAAAATAAAATAAAATAAAATAAAATAAAATAAAATAAAAACAAATAAATAAAAAACAAATAAATACCTAATATCTAAATAATAATGGTAGAAGCAGAGGAATGGAAATCATTCGAGAATAAGAAAAGGGAACAAAAGAAATGGAGGATGGAAGGATATTCTGAGTAATGTCATATTTTTTTCAATTATCTCTTAAAAGTTAACAAGAATGAGGCATACTTGACACCTCTTGGAATTTCATTCCAAAGTCGCGTCGAGTGAACAACAAATGAAGATGTATAATGAAGAGTGATATGTTGGTTAGCAAAGGAATCTGTCGTCACTCGATCGAAGGAACATTAATGTTCTGGAAGAAAGTGGCATTTTTCTCGAAAATATGAAGGAGAATTAGGATTGTTAAGCATGCAAAATAATGTCGACATGACGTGAAAGTTCCTAAGCTATCTGATTTTAAGATATTTATGTTCCGAAGATCTGACATGTAGTCATAGTTCCTTAGGATAGAAAAATAAAATCATTAAAATATAAATATAAAAATTACCTTGGAAAGTAAAGTCGCACTATCTGATTCGGCAGACCTTGCATCAGGTAGGTGCACGATGTATGGGGAGGATACCAGTGTGCCACTGACAGGAAGATCCCTTCAGTGTCGCCAGACTTTTGCAGGGACTGAGAGGTCAAAAGCCAGTCACAAGTCCCATTTCTGGAACCTGCTGTTTCAACATGGCCAGGCCAGTTACCAACGTTAAAGTGGAAACCGGTATTGAGAAGAGGACCTGAGGAAGACAAATTGATACATATATTGCATAAAGCCATAAAAAAGAAAATTAACATTCACAAATAAATACATATTTAAGACGATATTGTATTATTAATTCAATAGTCCTCCAAGAATATACAACAATTGGTTGGTTAGAAGAGATTGCCACATGGCAATAAACTCGCCAGGTTAAAAAATCATTGAGACGATAATAGATCTGAAAGCAATAACATTGAAGAGCCATTTGGATATCTGTAAACGTTATGAAAATCATTATATCATGTCCCTATTGGGGTTGGCAGAAATAACATAATTTAACTTTTTTTCAATCCATACATCTTTCTTTCGTATTTCAAGTACATACGCGTTGGCGTGTATACTATACAATAATTAAAATAATGTAATATTTCCTCTTTCGCAATTTGATTAGTTTGATTGTCTCATTAATTCAAAATGGTATTTTGGTGCCAACTTTGATATATGGGAGGGAAACATGGACGTGAAAATATACTGCGAAGAGCCGAACAAATGTTGTCGAGATGCGTGCATACAAAGAATACATGATTTGACAATGTATGACATAATACGGAATAAAGTGATAAGGAATGAATATGAATTTAAGACTTAGTGATACGCAAGACAAATAAGAGTACGTTAGGATGGTTTGGGCATGTAGAACGAATGAGTGAAGAAAGACTAACAAAATAGATAAACAGTGCAGATGTGAGTGGAAGGCGTTTAAGAGGAAAACCAAGGAAAGTATGGTTGGATTAAGAGAATGATTTTCTGAAAGAAGTAAATTTAGAAAATGAGAGAAATGGTAGAAGTTGTAAGAGAACGTGGCTGCAAAACCTAAAAACTAGATTGTGAAGTAACATATGTTACGAAGAAAAAAAAAACTTTCTTCACTTATTTTGAGTTGTTACTATCAAAAGTCAATGTATGAAATAAATTCATCAACTGCCTTCAAAGTAAAGGCTTTCCTCCAATACTATATGTCTTTGAAACACTTGAGTTGAACAAGTCACTAAACATATAACTAAATAACAACGACGTTGCATTCAAGTCAACCATTAAATTCGTCCTATCTTTTGAGGGTTCGCAAATTAAACTTTCCACGAAGAGACCTTCCCAGAGGTGCTTTTAACTTCATTCACGTTTACTTTTCAACCAAGTTACCCCTTTTAAGTCTACACACAGCGCATTATTGTACCTAGTTACTTGATTAAGTCAAGGTTTATTGAAGTCAGGACAGGTTAGATATAGGAGTTGTGGCGCCTTTATGTTCAAACGAAAAGTTTTACAATAAGTAAAATATGTTTTTTTTATTGACATTTATCATATTTTCGTCTTTTTAATAAAACATTTAAGATAATGGTTTGAATATCGCACCATTTTTTATTATATAATAATAAATATGATTAAAAAAATAGATTAAGAAAATATGAGATTAATGAAAAAAAAGTAATCATTGTACCGAATATACGAGTATGGTTGAAAAAAAGCACATCGTTGATTTTCTATAATAATTTCCAGAGGAGAGTGAATGTTACCTGGTTGGTAAGAAACCTTTCTTTCAGCCTGGAAGTTGAGGGTTCAATTCCCATATGTAATTTTTTTTAAATGGGTGTCAGAGTTGTATTAATTTCCACTAGGGTGAATTTTATACAACAAAAAGCGTGACAAAATAATATAAGAGCGCGGGTTTAAAGTCACATACTGTTTTATCATTCAAGTTATTTTCGAAACAAGATATTCGTATTTGGCGATTTTTTTTAATATTATATACTTTATTATTATTTCGAACGAAAAAAGATAATTTTTTGATCCAAATAAATGTTTATATTATATTTTTCGAGGCATTCATCAGATGGAAAACCGCATTTTACAAGAGCGATGTTCACGTTGAACTGGTATTATATTGTATAACAAATCAGTCAATTGATTCGAAAGAAATGTTTTTATTTAGAAAAACTGAAAAACGTTGTCTTTATCATAAATGGAAGAGCAATAAGCAACTTAAACATACATAAATAATCGTTACTAGTTGCAACCCGTGAAATATTCACGGAAGTAAAACAAATTATACATTTATGAAAATATTATATATATTCATAAATGTAGAATTTGTTTATATACGAGTATATCATATATAAATCGTCCCCTTTTACACCGGTTCAAAAATTGTTAACTAGGTATTTAAAATTCGTTCAGTGTAGTTTCCATCTTTTCATTTATCACGGACTCACCGAGATTCAAATTTCCAATTACTTTCGGAGAGAATCCAAGTATTCCTCTCTCGCTCTCTTGTATTCAAAATTCAATTCTCGTATTCTTTCTTTGGCAACAGCCGTCGTATGAGTTTTGGGCTATTTATACTACGATTGTTTAAAATGAAACCACGATCGAATACAGTATTGACAATTAGAGAACATACGAGTATAAATAAAGTTTGTTTTATGTTAAAATGATGCAAAATGGTCAATTCCATACCGTTCCCGGAAAAATGTTAATTATTTCTAAAATGATCTTCACATTTTTATATTAATAGGATAAAATAACAAAATCTCTTGCTTTGTTTAAAAAATGTGTAATACATCGTTTATATGGAGAAAGTTAAAATGCAGGCTTAAATTTATATTCAACATTAAAATTCACTATACCTAAAATAATAAAAATCGCCATACTTCGTTGGCTAGGATATTAACCCTGCAATCAGCAAAGAACCCTGCAATCAGCGATCTGATAAGGCAAATGAGAGTGAAAATACCTTATCAAAAATGTTGGGTATTACAATATAAAAACAGCATTGATATAACCAATTGGAAAAATAATGCTACTGAAGAGAATAAATGGAAACATACAGCAATCGGAATTTTTTAATTTGATGCGGCAATATCCCAATCAATTACATGGTGAATCAATTACAAATGTTTCTTTCCTGTGTCCTTCAATTGGTTTAACGAATTTGGCAATGCTTGAATTGAATTAAAATTAATATTAACTATAAGAAATCTAAAAATATGTACGAAGCCTAATTTACTTGTAGCAGCTCTGAGTCCAGGAAACACTTAGGCTGCAAAAGCGACTACCCCTTTGGTACAAGGGTTACGAAGTGAAGGGGCTGTATTATACCACGCAGGTCACGTACTTCTCAGCAAAACCGCATTCACATTCGTTTCTTGGAATATCCTTCGAGTTTCTCGCTCTCTCTCTCTCTCTCACAAACTGACAGAGTTTGTAAATGCAAAATAGCGATTACTTCCTCTGCATCATTCCCCGCTTTGACTCTGCACTTTCTTATTATGCATAATGTACTAGTACTTGTTTTGCATAAAAGAGGTGTATTGGATAAGGAACGAATCGAATGAAACATCTTACAATTGCAGAATTAAACATTGTTTTCAATAGACGTTTTTATATGTTGTTTATAGTTAAGGCATTAACGTTATAGAGGTTTAAAGACATTGTAATTTATTTTTATCAAACACTGTTTATTCCATTTTTTTGTGGAATAAACAGTGTTTGATAAAAATAAATTACAAAGACGTTTTTATGTTATTTATAAAATTGATCTTATTATTTATTATAGGTTTTTAAAATGCGCTATTTCTCGACAAAGAATGATCAAAATATAAATTGATTTAATTTGTTTTTCATTAAATTAAACTTTTTGTAAGAAAAATTGTTTTTTATAGACTAATATTGTACATATATACCATCAAGCTACGTTTATCTTGAAATAGGTAGTAAATACATCTCCACGGCTTTGTATGAATGTACTCGTATATACGAGCTTAGCTTTCGCCTTGTCTTCATTCAAAAACTCGTCATACATGTTCTCATGCTTCTAACCTTTTCCTCTGTATCATTTTTCTATCTCTTGCCCCTTTTTTCCTCAGTCTATTTCTTCCTCATTTTCCGTTTATTACTGCTGAATTATATTTGTTTCCTAAGTCTTTCGTAAATTGTTCTCTAAATGTGGCCAAAAATTCTCAAGATATTTTATTTTTATTTTCCTTCGTATCAAACGAAGAGTAATCTTATACAAGATCATTTTTCACTGTATCAAATACATATTGTAATACCAGTTATTCTACGCAAAATACGCATGTTTACCGCAATTATTTTGTTCTCATAATTCTCCTTCAATGCCTCAATGCTTCGCTTCTATACACCAAGGTTGGCACTTGTATACCGCTGTTCACATTTTTTTGCGATTGATTTATTGGCAAAAAAAGTATTAAGTGCGCCATTGACATTATTATCCGTAGCATCACGCCTTTTAATACCAAATTTCAAAATTCGTACCAGTTAAGACGTTGAATAATATCTTGAAATGAAAATATTACATATCATTTAGTAATTAATTTATTTTGAATTCAGCAAAAATTTGGTCTAGTTACACGTAAGTCAAGGAGGACGTTCTGTTCGATCAGGCGATGAGAGACTCATTTGGTCTAGTTACACGTAAGTCAAAGAGAACGTTCTGTTCGATAAGGCGATGAGAGACTCATTTGGTCTAGTTACACGTAAGTCAAGGAGAAAGTTCTGTTCGATCAGGCGATGAGAGACCCATTTGGTCTAGTTACACGTAAGTCAAGGAGAACGTTCTGTTCGATCAGGCGATGAGAGAGTCATTTGGTCTAGTTACACGTAAGTCAAGGAGAACGTTCTGTTCGATCAGGCGATGAGAGACCCATTTGGTCTAGTTACACGTAAGTCAAGGAGAACGTTCTGTTCGATCAGGCGATGAGAGACTCATTTGGTCTAGTTACACGTAAGTCAAGGAGGACGTTCTGTTCGATCAGGCGATGAGAGACTCATTTGGTCTATTTACACGTAAGTCAAGGAGGACGTTATGTTCGATCAGGCGATGAGAGACTCATTTTGTCTAGTTACACGTAAGTCAAGGAGAACGTTCTGTTCGATCAGGCGATGAGAGACTCGTTTGCATTCCAACACGCTACGTCTTATTTTACACATCTTGATTTGTAGTTCACTCAGTTATGGAATGAACTATCAAGAGTTTTCAGATGCACCATCGTTATTAACGTTTAAGATAGCATTATTTTATCAAAAAATTCCTTTAATACCCTTCCTTATTTCCAGAAGAGTTTTTTTACTCTATTTTTACCATTAATATCAATTTATTTGTTTTTTTATTATACTCGTACTTGAATTAAAAAAATTTTTTTTTGTAAAATTTGTATAGATTATAACAGTTAAATGTATCCAGGATAAGCTGAGTGGTTGAAAATTGCTGCAAAGCAATAAACCTTCCAGATGCATAACGATGTACACAAAACAATTAAATTACACATACATTCATACATACTTACAATCATGAAATTTCCCTGTCGAGATAGGCAGAGAGGAGAGAACGTTAGACTTTCCTACCACAAAACACATATTTCGCCTCTTCTATAACCATACACATTGTCATACCACTCTTACGATTTCTTTGACGTTTTACATTTCCTTCTTTCAGAATGTAATTAACTTGATCCAACCATACTTTCCTTGGTTTTTCTCTGCCACACTTTCAACTCTCATTTGCACTATTTATTTGTTAATTACATTTAAATCATAAGAGATACATGGAACAGATTGAGTACTGCATACTCTATCATAAATCATTTACGGAGTCCTAACAAAGTCAAATAATCCACGTATTAACAGGTCACCTAGATCCTCTTTAGGTCCATCAGTTGTCAAACTTTGTGAAAAAGTCTCTTGTATTCTTCATATACTTTCTAAGAAGAAAGTCCGTTTGTATAATAAAATAGATAAAATGAAGAGCATCAGGACACACCCCTGACGGACCCCAATATCGATACTGAAGCCTGCTGATGGATCACTTGCTGTTTTCAGACAACATTCGCAGTATTGTTGCGGAATCTAAGTCATGACTACAATCTTTAGAACGACGACGTAATAAAGCAGTGGTAATAATACTCGTCTTTAATCAAATAACAACTGTGCTGAAGGTATTTGGCATAACAATACATTAGACGTTCACTTACCTTAATAAATGGAAAACGAAAAATCGTATCGGTAAGTGAATTTATCGAGCATCGCAATATTAGGAATTATTTTAATTAAATAGACATGTAAATTTTTAAACAATAAAATCTTAAAAAATCATAACCTTAATAAAAATATATAAAAAATGTAAATAAACTTAATCTGAATTGATCCCGATTTTCATTTAATGTGTTCAAGAAGGTAAATTTGTGTAATCACGGTGAAACTTATCACGGTAAACGAACACTAACTGTACCTATGTAGAATATAAAACATGAATAAGAAAAAAATATGTGTGGTAAGTAATGTAAAATTCTCATTTTTATACATGGAATGTAAATAAACTTTCAAAATGCTTATTTCAATAAGTTATCAAAAGTGAAACTGGAATATTATTTTTTAAATATGTATGATATTCCGACGAGAATGTAGCCCGTATACCTGGGTTGGAAGACAGAAGCCTTAACCAACTAAGCCACGGAGATCTTCGCAGATTATAACAATACATAACATTTAATTACATAAAAAAATAGACTCAATATATGATAAAATAACAAGTGTTATTATAAAGGATGAATGTGAGCCTAAATCTAATGTATTAAGATAGGTGAAAAGAATCCGGTGGTTTGGACATGTTGAACGAATCGATCACGAAAGACTTATTTAAAAAAACATGTAATGCAAACGAGAGTCGGATTCGTGGTTGAGGACGACCAAGAAAATTATAGGTGGACCAAATGAACGATATTCTGAAAGGAAAGGTAAGACTAAAAATGTAAGAGAAACATAAGGAACTGTGTGAGATTATAAATGACTATGGAAGAAGTTAAGGAAATACAATAAGTGCTCTGTTCTTTCTGCCTACCCCAACAGGAGTGTTGTGTATGTATTAACGTGAAGACCTAACAATAAAGATCCCAATTCATTTGCAGGTCTACCTATATACAATTCCTTTGCAGGTCTACCTACATTTACAGTCGTACCTCCAAATACTCGTAGGTTCCATTTGAGTGAGTCCTGTGTAAGCCCAATTATTTATATTTTGTGCTGTTGCATGAATTCCGTGTCTTCAAGGCTGATAGGAGGGGGTAGGATTCCCACAGGGAGCAATAATTAATGTGTAACTTTGATTTCAGTGAATTGAAGCGAGCATGATGTGCGAATATGGGGAAGGGAAAAGTTACAATGAAGTTATGATGCAGATGTGCTTAACCTTTGAACGATATTCACGAAAACAAAACCTAAAATATGAAATATTTCATAATTATTATTGGTCTAGTAAGCTGAATAAACATACAGAACTTTAAAAGGGTTATTTGATTAATATTTAAATAATAAAATATATTTTACGATCTCTGTGTGGCCAAGTAAGATGCTTTAGTTACGACCGGGGTTGTCGAGATCGATTCCCGATGGTACCAATAAAAATAGTTCAGTATCTTTAAAATTTAAAAAATATTTTTCTGTAAAATATATAAATTTAAACTACTTGGTGTATCTATGAAGATCTGGTTGGCAGAAAGAAATTGATGTAAAACAATGAGCCCACCAAGTATACCATATACCGTGTACATGAAATAGTAAATAAATAATAAAAAAATCAGGTAATAATGTTCGCCGAGTACGTGTGTAAAATGCTGTATTTTTACAGCATGTTACTAATACGCAAAGCATCAAATCGCGAGTTCCTTTCCTATTCCAGTGGTTCTGAACTCGAAAGCTTACTAATTGATGCTGACGAGTTTTGTCTCCCAGCCAGGGTCTTCAATATGTCAGAATTACCAATTCGGATACTCTTTTAAAGACACTTTCATATTGATGTCAAAAGTGATGCCCGGTTTGGTGCCGTACGGGATGTCCGCTTTCGGACGTTTTCGTATTGTGTTGGTGACTTATACTCGTATAGTTAACTTTTTTTATATTGTTGTGGGAGTATAACGTGTGTACTAACTTGCATGCATGTATTGTTTATTTTTCTACGAGTTTTCTTTTGCATTTATTTTTATTGTAATTGGTTTCATTTTGTTTTATATTCTCTCTTTTGTAATGTATGAAGCACGCGTTATTATTATTTTTAATGTTGATTGCTACTATATAAAATACATCATACCATTGATTAATAAATTAATAAAATGCTCCATATTATCAAGATCAAAATCGCTTTGTTATGTACATACCATCACGTCCTGCCCCTTTTGAGAAGAGATCTCCAACCTTTGCTATTCAGTTTTTGATACTTGTATGTCTACTGCTATAAATTTCATCATACAAAAAAAATATCATTCTTCCTACCTACCCTTAGTAAGGATTCCTTCAACGATCTTCACCCATTTTTTCCGACGTTTGATAAAAAGCAACAAGATTTTTGATTTTTAACTTCTGGATTTTGCACCACGTTAATGTAATGCCGTCAATTAATTAACATTTGGCAGTATTGATTTTGATTTATTATTATTATTTATATTTATTATTATTCACTATTAATTTAGCACCACGTTAATGTAAAGCCACCAGTTAATTAATTGTCATTCATTAACACCGTCATAATGTCACACTCAGATATATAATCACCGTCGTAATGCCGTACTCACCAGATATAGCCCACTGTGACTTTTTCCTGTTCCCAAAGACGAAGAGAAGATTGAAAGGACAACGTTTTGCGACCATATAGGAGATAAAGGCAACATCGCTGGGTGAGCTAAAGGCTTAACCAAAAAGTGCGATCCAAAAATGCTGTACGGATTAGAAAAAACGTTGCCAAAAGTATGTTTTGTCCTATGGGGACTACTTTGAAGGGGACAGTATTATCAATGATTTAATAAATACTTTTGATAAAAAATAAAATTCACGATACTTTTTCATCAAACTGTGTACATACACAAAGTTTTTTTTTCAACTATTAATGGCCAAACAATCTCAACATTCTATTCTTGATTTAACATAATTTACAACTTCCGTGATTCATTAATGCGCTAAAGCGGAAAGCTAAATATTGGGGAAAAAAAAGTCAATAAATATTTCGTAGTCAAACCTCTTCCTGCTCGTTCCCTAATGTTTCTAACAGTTTCGTTGTTTATGAGTAAGAAAATCTATTTATGTTTTCTGATTAAATACCAATTTTTGAAACCACAAGTCTCTACTGTTAACAATCGTCTTGAATAAAAAAAATCTTTTCCAATTAGTATTTTTCCTTCTAACTCATTATTGACTTGTCAACTCATCGACATATTCATATAAAAGTTTTACTTTTAAGAAAAGGATTTTTCAAAGTGGGATAACAGCTACCAACGATGATCAAAGTTTTCAAACGCCGTCACCACTGGAGCGAAAAATATTTCTCCCAGCCATTTATCTCGTGCAGTCATACCTGAACATCATATTGTAAGATTAACTTTGTGAGAAAATATATCTAAGGTTTAAACAATCCTAAGGTTTTAAATACCTTCTAAATTCAGTTTCTTACATCTATTGACGTTTGATCTAAGAACGATGGAACTTGGTCTCAAATAAGCTAGCAGAAGAGGATATGGGGAACTTAACAACTCGCTCCGGGTATTACCAACTTCCACGACGAGGAGATTAAATTGTGAATAAACCGCAACTTTGTGATGGCATGGCACACGGATCTATGTGCACTTTACGTAACCCATCAAATGGATATACCAAACTTTATGCAACTTGCCAATTAAACTGCTTTCTCACACATCAGTGGTTGTCAAATGTCTTTGTTGAATTTTACTAACAATAATAAAAACGAACAATGTCTGAGAGGATCTATCTTGAATGAAATGTTATTGTATGGAAGTCGCAACTTGTGGAACATTCAATAAGATAAAATTGAAATAGATTTCATAATTGAAAGTATCAGTTATGCCCTCCATTTAGGAACTTTCCCACATTTCATGTGTATTAGATACATACACATATAAGGCATAAAGAACACAAAAAACCTGTAAGGGAAAGATAAACCTTAGTGAAAGTTTATCAAATGTTTTGGTTTTCACTTTGTAGAACTCCATATTAGAATTTAAAACAGAAAACTACTTAATTATTCCCTTAATTACATTAATCCCCGTGACTCGTCTTTCTATCTCCTATAACGAAGCTTTCTTCAGACGAAATTATTCCGGTTTGTTATCAATCTGACCTAAAAATTGTTCTCGTAACAAACCGGGATCATTTTATCTGAAGAAAGCCTCGGTACAGGAGTTAGAGACGTCACGAGGATAAATGTAATTAATGGAATAATAAACTAATTTATATTGAATGATACGCTGAAAGAAGGAAAAGTTGAAAGCCAGAGAAATCGTAGGAGTTGTGTAAGAAGTATGGATGTAGAAGAGGCTGGAAGAGGGTTTGTGTTGAGAAAGGAAAGTCCTACGATATGTTCACCCTATCTACTCTTACGGTGAAAAGGGGTGATGGTATGGATGTACAAAGTAATTTATTATTTAATATTCTACAAAAAGAGTCTTTGCAAATATTCATTTTATCGTGTAATGGTGACGATATTCGGCATATTTTATTCTTCGCCTTATCCCATCCATTTGAGATCGATTGCTTTGACCTTCTTCTTCTATATATTCTCTATTTTGACAATCACTCTGGGATAGTCTAAGTCTCGTCATGTTTGTTTGTGTTGAATTGGCGTTCTTAAGTTTGTAAAGAAAGACAAAAAAAATCATTACAATTAAAATTAGCAACCCGCGTAACAAAGTTAATAAGAAATTTTTCTTCTACTTGGGATGTTGATTTCGATTCCCAATATTACTTAACATGAAATAAAATAGGGTGACTATTTGGTAAATAATTTGTTTTCATTGCTATTGTTACTTTTCGACTTGAGGAAATATTACTAAACCGTTCGACTACGTGCTTACTTCAGTAGTTCTAAACGTAATAACGAGACGGGTTGATAACATTAGTGTCCCCTTATCAGCTCTTCAATATGCCTGCATCACTGAATTGAATATATTGTAAAATATGAATGAAAGAATCAATAAAGAATGGGGTGGAAGAATATAGTGTTAAAAATTCTAGCCGAGTGAACAACCTCTTACTAATTAGATAATTATTTTTTAACCCGAGGGTCGCGTTCTATTCCCGTTGATGCTATATTTTTTTAAAATAAAAAGGGTTCTAGTCTTGTTTTTACTTAAGGTCTCTTTCTTATCTTTCTTATTATTTGTTTGTATTGTATATAATGTAAAACAAAAAAAATCAAACTTTTAGAAATACTCGTATAAGAGCCTGTATCACGATGTGTATGGATGTGGATCAGGCAAACGGTGTGAGCGTGGATAATGTCGAGATCCATTATCTCTGCATACTCGAATAGAGACATGGCGTGATAGCACAAACAAATAATTGATAAATTACTGAACTCAAAAATTGATATTTTAAAGCAATCAGGAAATCTGCAAATTTGCCTCATCTGCAAATTTTATATTCTTACATGTTGTTTTTGATTTAATAAAAATGTTCTTTGAATGAATTTATAAATAATTATAGCTTGTCTTGCATTGCATTACTAAGCACACTGCTTGGAATCAAGAATATATGTAATAAGAGAGGAGCGTCGGCACGAATAATGATCATTTAAAATTGCAAATTATTATCGTTGAAATATTTGAGTTTTTACAATTCAGCAAAATATATTTATTTTAAAACAAAGCCTCCATAAAATAAATGCAAAAAAATATTTGATTTATTAAATATATAGCTTATTTTTTTTTTTTATTTTATTGCCGTTTTACCTCGTGATAAACGTTCCATTAGTCGAAATGACTGCCGTGAGACGTTTGTCTTCCAGCCTTGGAGTTGTGGGTTTGAATCCTATTGGAACATGGAAAGATTCCAGTTACGTTTTTTTTCAAATAATTCAAGTCTGGTTTTCTTTTCAAGATCTTTCTGAATGGTTGGATGAGATTACCATGTTCCAATAAGCTTTTAGTTGTTTTCTTTCAAGTTGTTCGGTATACAATTTCAAATTGTACTGTATACAACGGAACATTAAATAATATAATGTATGTCGGCGGGCGCAACGTGACGGTTAATAGACGACGCAAAAAAAAACGTATTCACCAAAAACTAAAAAAAACTTACCATTCAAAATTTGTTTCGAAATTATGCTGATAAATCGAAAAAAAATAAATTTATTTCTATGAATATTTAAGTACCCAATTTACATATAAAATATCGTTTACTGAATTTGTACACACCATAAGTGATTGATATAAAACATAAAAATAGCCCATTAGCACTCAGTAATTTAAATTAATGTTTAATCACATATAATGTATTCCCCTCGTAATATGTTGAAAACATGCAATTAAAACGAATGTTGCCAAAACAAATCACGAAATATACGTACTAAATATTAAAACAACATCAAATTTGATGACGGCTTTACAACAAATTATACCGTTCTTATTATCATTTTAATTGCAAGCGAAATAGATTTTATTGTGACGCATTGTTAAATAAACAAGAAACCATTGAATGTTAAAAGGTTTCCTTTTGTTTAAATATCAGAGTCACTCCGTTGGTAAGTCTTACAATGCGGGGTTGCAGGTTTGATTCCCATGTGTACCCATTTGAAAAAAAAACTTTTGAAATCTGGTTTGCACTTAAAACCTCGTTAACAATTTTATAGTTAGTTATATACCACAATCAGTATTGAAAAATGCTTATATAATTTTGAACTTCAGTTTGTTTTATTTATTTATTACTATTACATGAAAACGTGTATATAATACAAGCATAAACAAGATATATACGTTATTTTAAGTGGACACTCAATGTATGTTAATCTGAGATTTTTTCCTATCATTCGTGATACGAGTACATATCACACATGTCATCACGCTGGGGCCCTTGTTAGCTAGGCAGAGATAACAGATTTTAAACTTTTTTATCCAAGTACACAACTTTTGCCGCTTCCACGTGAATGCGTATTGTCATACACAATTTTCTATCTTTCTCTCACTGTACCTTCAAAGCTTCAAAATCAAGTCCATTTAATCTAGGTAATCTTTCCTCGGTATATCTCGTCCATGCACACCTAACACTCCAACTTACATACTTGCTTAGTCATTCTTAGGTCACCCATTATCTCCATATATCTAAATCATATTTCAAATAATTTATTCATGTTATGCAAAAAAACCATTTCATCCATGCATGTATTTCTGGTGTCTTTTTACCATCTTCTTTCATACATTGAAACTCAACAAATTTTGTTAAGATCACGTATTTCCACAGCATTCATTTTACTTTTATCCTCCTTTTGTCAAGTCCATGTTTCACTTCCAAATATCAAGGTGGACACCAGCACACTGTTATAACACATATTGATAATCTAAGTAAGGTTTCTGTATGTATGTTACTGGGGATATATGAACGTGAAACTGTTTCTGGAGATATATAAACGTGATAATATTTCTGGAGATGTATGAACGTGAAAAGAAGAACGGAAAAAATAGGTTAATACTGTTTACCGATTGTTGATATTATTAAACGAATCGTCAAAAATTATTGTATAATTAGCTTTATAAGTTATGAGGCTCTCTGTTACGAATATTTACCACTTGAGTCAACCCTTAACGTATAAATTTAAAGAAATTAACGACCTGTATTACAATTTGCTCCACACGTTCATTAAACACTTTTTTTAACAAGCGACTGCTGAAAAAATGTATATCTGGGGAAGATTAAATACAGCACCACTCAGAGTATCTTTTTTAGATGTCTCAGACTTATTTAATTAAAAAATATTTGAATTGGGAAGATCCAATGCCGTAAAGGTGATCGATTAAGCCCGTTGGCTTCGAACGGGCTTAATCGATGCACTCTCGTTTTTTTAAACACTAGAAAAATAATTACTATTTAAAAGAGTGTGTCAAAGTAAGCATTAAATGTTTTCATTTAACATTAAAAACATTATTATTTTGGAAGCGTAAGTGGAAGGCTAAGTATTTATTTTGATTTAAGATGTTTATCTATTTGTAAGGACAGAGAAAGTATCGCATCCTTTTTAACAGAGAAAATATCGCATCCAATGCCTCATCACAACAACTATGTATGTAACAGTGGGGAAGGCAATAAATGTAACATGGCGTAGGTGATAAATGTAGCATGCAAAATGTATAAATGTATTTTTAAATATTTCACTATTTTATTATGTCTTTCATACTCAAATTTGTCATTAACTGGACTTGTGTGGCTCTTATTATCAGCAAACTTATGGAAAAGAATCTTACCGAGTGTGTATCACAAATGTTAGTGATTTGATATGTGATGTAGGAGTACATTTGAACTCAATTGCAAACAAAGCAATATTAAAAATACACCAAGATCTGAGGATTCCTCTTTTTCGACAATTGGCGTATTTGCACAATCCATTCTATAGTTGAAAATAATTCAAGTTTTGCTTACCCGCTGGGGAAGATACGAACTCCACAAAAAGGTCCTGCGAAGTCCCGATGATCGAGTACGGAAACTTGCCCATACCGCAGAAGGTGCCGATAACTGGAGACGACTCGTCTTTGCCGTCATATATCTTAATGTAGTCGTATGGACAGTTGTTGGCACCTGTAAACAAAAAAATGTGTTCAGTATTATTTTTTATCATTAATTTCGATTTCGTCAACAAATCTAACAAGTCTTCGTTTGACAATTTTGATTTTATATTCCTATATATTTCACAATTGTAATTCTTCTGTGATTTTTATTGAAATATTACCTTTTATGTATATTTTATTATTTTTTCAAATTAATTTTATTGAATCAATACGAAAAAATCAACGAAACACAAAAAAAATATTTCCAATTTTATCCTAATTTACATATTTATTATTTATACAAAAAAATCGACCACCGTTGATAAAACACGTCTTCCAACGCAGGAATTTTCCACTTTTCTCAGATGATGTTTTAGTGAAAGTGTTACCTTGTATTTCAATGTCGAAAAAGTTTAGTGAAATTAGTGCAAATTACCATTTACGCTGCCTTAAAATCAATAATATATAAATTTATAGTTTGAAAAACATCTTATTGAAACAAACAACACGTTTGATTTGTTGGGTGTCCTTAAATTAAATATTACGGTCGAATACTCCTGAAAGTTTATATGAAAGGTATAAAGTAAAAGATAAAATTAATATAATTTCTTGTTAATTAGTTAGAAGAAGGGTGCATTATTGAACTTCCTTCTTTTTCCTTTCCATTTGTCTCACTCATACATGTTTCCATCCCTTCTCATGTTGTACTTGAGTTTATAATAGAAAGAGAAGAGAAGATGACCCCCGTAGTTGGTAAGACACTTATATCCTAACCCGGAGATTGCGGGTTTGATTTCCGTTGGAATTCCAAAAAGATTCCAGTTTGGTTTTCACTTAAGGCCTCTAACATCTTTCTGGTTAATTGGAAGCTATTGCCACATGGCAATAAACCCACGATGTTGTACTAAATACAACGAAAGTGTAACATGATACAATACAATAGAAGATTATTTGGCTCACAATGGTGAAATACCAAAATGTAATGCAGAATAAAAAAATGATGCGATAAAGCAAATTGTTGTATTTAAGAGAAGTTTTCTTTTTATTTTAAAATTTAAAAAAAAATTCTATTGTGTATTTGACACATACCCATCAAACACATTTGATTTTTACCATGGGAAAATTTAATCCACCATACACAAGAGAATCAATTGGAGTGTCTCAGAGATGATGACATAAAGGAAGTAGGTGATGAGACCCCTCGCTTTGGTAATGACAGCACTTAATCAGCGGGAATGGACCCTCTACACTGAGAGGTCAAGGAACAGGCTCGAATCACCATTTATCAACAAGACTTATGTATCACTTTGTCTCAAAGTGATGGAGATATTTGGAAGGATATGGTCTTAGAAAGTACTATGTCAAAGGATACTTTATTGAGTCTCAAACGGCATTTCAAGGAAAAAAGGTTTTTCGGTCGATTTATTTTATTGTTCTGACAATGCTATAAAACATCCCTTTTTGGAAGAGGTGATTTTTTTAATCGAGTGCGAGATGTTTGTTATACTTTACTAAATTAGTATATTGAATTGCAATATTTTTTTAACAAAATGAGTATTGATAGTGGCAATCTCATCAAACCAACCAAAAAATGTTAAAGGCTTCTGTTAAAAAAATGTTCAAGGTTCAATTGAAAAACAAGACTTTGACTCAAAACCCACTGGTAGTACATGTGCGTTTTACCTAATAGGTCATGGGTAACGTTCTAGATAATTATAATCACAATCACGCCATATATATCTTAGGGTAGACAGAAAAAAATCTCTTCTTAGCCTTATTTTATCATACAATACATTCTACGCCATTATCACATTCATTAACTTTATCATATGCACTCTCTTATTTTAAGAGTTCTCATTCTATGCTGTACTCTGTGTTGGATTTTTTCAGACTTTCGTGCGTTCTCTACATTTGTTGGTACGAGTATATTGGTTTGAAAATCAACCGTCATTCATTATTTCTTTATACGGATACATTTGAGATGTGATGATGAGGATAACTCGCAGGTAAGGCATTATTATGTATTAATTGTGCAACAATTCAACATTTAGAACAGACTGTCCACAATTTATCTGCAGCGAGTAATCCAATTCTATGGGCGTGTGCCATTCAGAGGACCGGCAGATTCTGAAAGATTCGAACTAACAGATAGTATACAGGGACAACGAGGCAGAGGTAAACTACCAATTCAAAGAACTATTCAAGTCATGAACGTAATAGGATGCTCTGTGATGACAACACTTGGAGAGGTAAGAGTTAGACAGATGAGCTGGAGAGATCCCAATCCTCAGTCATGGGAAATCGACCAGCAAGTAAAAAAAATGGAAAAAAATATATAAAAGGAAAAATAAGTAAATAAAAAAATTATTTTATATTTTTGTGTTCACCACAGGTTTATTTTAGGTTCACAACCAGTTTCGAAGACCACCGACTTCATCGTCAGGTGAAGACAAACTAAATTGTTAAAATATATTCTGTACAAGTGTAAATAATATAATATAAGAGAGATGAGGTAGGGGAAGAGAAATGGGGAGAGATGTGATACAATAGTGAATGGGGCGGAGAAAAAAATGTAAAAGGGAATGTGAATCTTTAAGGCAGGGGGGAGGGGATTTTAAATTGGAAACATATTAAGCAGAGGGCTATTATGAAAATTGGTTTGGTTGTTGATGATATTTAAACTTAAACTTAATTTTAAAGATTTTTTAATCTCGTGGTGAACACAAAAATATAAAATAAGTTTTTTATTTACTTATTTTTCCTTTTATGTAAAAAATGGCACCACAAAGTGAAACTATAGTCTTTTCGAAGATTCAAGGAAAAATATATATTTAAGTGTAGACGTGGTCGTTTGAGTGACTTTACATGCTTCGAGGTCATAAAAAGATACATTTAGCGCAGCACAATATGCACACGTGACTTGAGATTGAAATTATCTTAGTTAAAGAAGATCCAGCATTGTGAAGTTCATTTATACCATCTCCACCAGTTATTTATTTACTATAGTCTCATGGTTCGTTAAGCTATCAGGTTTAACAATTTATAGTTGGTAACCCGCTACGATAAAAACCTAAATATTTTTTATTAAATGTATGGCTTTCCTCCCAATTACTTAAAAACAATATATACATGAGTTGGTATATAAACTTTTCCACATCGTTAACTTTTATTTCCGTGAAAAGATAATATGTTTTTATTACTTTATACTCAGAATTGAATTCTCCGTTACTGATTTTATTTTCTAATAAAGGTTTTATCCAGAACAGAGAACAAAAGGCATTGGAGTTGTAAAAATAGAATTTATCCGATAATAAAGCTATTTTTGTTAACCTCCGTTACCGCACTGTGCACACCGCTACCCACTGGTGCGGTTGCTATGCGGTTGAACAAACATATGCAGTAACTTGCACAGCAGGGAAGGAGCAAAGACGGAACATGGACTCAGTGGTATGTAACATTGTTTTCTTTTCACGACATTAATTGATACATAATCACGGACGAATTCCATCCGAGGACTTATGATAAAAATAAAAACATTTTTTTTGTGTGTACAGTATACTTATGCTACGGGTGTACAGCAAAATAGTATTAAATATTTTTGTCGCTTACCAGAGGCAACGGATAACAGCTGCCTCAAAATGTATTAAACTAGGCCCATTTAGGATCATCCTCTTTTATTACTCGATCCTAATAATCCAGAAATTAAAATCCTCACAGCGATTGCAAGCAAAACACTAAGAGTTAATTCCCGTATCCGAGAAATACATAAAGTAGAAGATATTTTGAGATGCGACAGAAACATCAAAAGAAACTAACGAGATCATGTGGAAATGATGGATAACATAAGAGTTCTCTACATGGTAATAATATGAAATACCCACTGGCAGTTGTTCTCCAGGCAGACCTACTAAAAGATGGAAGGATAGCTGGGAGTCAATATCTCAAATAGAACACTCATCTAACTTAAGAAAAAGAAGAAGAATAATCTTTAAAATGTCTTACCATCAGAGACAGTACTGGAAAAATTAGTTGTTAGAGTTATTTAAGATCTTGGTATTTATCTCAGTTACAGACTTCCTTCAAAATGAATTTACTAAGTGATACTAATAAGTTGTCCTACGATTCATGAAAAAATAGCTTTGAAAAGGGATCTTTTATTACGAAATAGTCCTATAAGAGCTATCTTTTATTACGAAATAGTCCTATAAGAGCTATCTTTTATTACAAAATAGTCCTATAAGAGCTATCTTTTAATTTTTTGTGAGGTTTTTTTCATCTTCTACTTTATTTAAATATAAACATTACAGAATATAGCGATTTCTTAATGAATGCGTCACCTACGCTCGAGTTCAAATAGGCAAATGTAGTATGTAACCGAAAAAATCAATACAATTTTAAAAACTATACGCCTGTACCCAAAAACACACAAACCCCCATTAACGCAAACACATAACTATGTTAAAGTAGTGAATCATATTTATGAAAAATCAAAACCGATGAAAATTAATATTTTAAAGGATGTTTTTCTCTTCGCGCTTGGGCCGACATACTCGTAAAAGAAAAACAATTAGTGTAGAGTAATGACCAAACTCAACGATATTGTCAATTATGGGGAGGATCTTTTGGTGTTAGTTATTATTATCATCATCAGCTCCTCTTAAGCTCGTTAGAGAAATTGCGTGCAATATTTAGATTATTTCTAGTAGCCGTAAATGTGTTAAATAGTTTATATTTACTGTCAAAAGTTGTTTCCATATTGTGTTATAATCTCGTTATAAACAGTATTTGTTGCCATATATTATGTTCATCTAAATTAAAAGATAGATATAAAGACATTTAATTGGAATCAAACTTGACACCCCGGGTGGAAGGCCAAAAATACTACCCAGGGTAACAAAGATGAATGTAGAATATTTAAAGGAATGTGATGCTATTTTTTTTTATTCGAACATCAATAAATCCTCTTTAATAATTAATGGTTTGTTCACGTTCCAATAGTTATTCACGACTAGCGTAACTTCCGAGTACAGTAAGATACATAAGTGTTAGAGCTGAAATAACACCCAGTCCGAGCCTGCACATTACCCAAACGTTTGTAGTACACCTACAGCGCTGGATCTTAATCCGATAATGCCTTTAGTAAAGTGGAAGTTACGATTTATAAACTTATCGAAACAATGCAAGTTAAAAAAGGATTTAAAGTATAATTTTGTAAAATACATCCATATACTTTCTTATACAGCTCCTACGATATGTATTACTTCTAATTTTTATTTTTTTCAAAATATCATTCGAATGATCTAATCATACTTTCTTTGGTCTTTCTCGACCATTCTTTACACACATTTGCATTGTATATTTTATTTATAATTACAATATTTTTTCCTTCATTCATTTTAAGTGCTTTAACAATTTAAGAGGGGTCTTCACCTTACTCAACACTTAATATTAAGTTCACATACCTCCCTAATCACTTCATTCCGTATTCTGTTATACTTTTTCACGCCATGTATTATTCAGAGTGCACGTATTTCTACAGCATTTATTTGGCTCTGTTCAGTCTTTTTCCATGTCCACGTTTTACTCTCACACACTAAATATGGCACTAAACTGATAGGCTACTACTACTATTGTAGATAATTTGACATTGATACTGTCCGGTTCGAATTTGTATATATTAGTGCCTCATTGACTTTGTTTTCTATCGCCACACGTCGTTCAATATTCTTCGTCAATCCATTAAAAGTAACTCTAGTAACCTTAGCAAATTTAAAAAAAAAGCAAAAAATGTCGTTACACGAGTTCCAATCACAAAAAAAAATTATTTGGGAAAAATAAGGTTTCACGCTTACTTATTTATCTATCGTTAATTTGTAATTCATGTTATGTGTTGAATATTTTACGTATTTTTTTCAAATTATTCAAGTCAGCTTATTGTTATATGGCAATAAATCATCCAACCAGACAGATTGTAAAACAAGCTTTATGAAAAATCTGATCGTGACCGATTTAAAAAAAAAATCTGTGCCAACCGCAATCGAACCCCAAGGCTGGAAGATTTAACTATTAAATGCCCATTTCACGAGCTTAACATTTTTACACAAACAGTATTGCTTTATATTTATTTTATTTCAGATCAAGAAAAATATTTGTTATTTGTATTAGGACGTTTTAGCAAAATAATGTCCAATTATTTTTTGACATAAACAACCCAATAAAAGTCATATTTAAGCTTTTTTCAATGAAAAAATATTTTTTTCACAAAAAATACCTACAGGAATTTTATTAATAATAACGAACTTGAATAACTTAACAGGTTAATTTACTGAATTATGAAGAAACCTTACTTTTCAAATTAATTAAAGGACGGCCTCTATGGTCTTGTTGTTATGACGCTTCTTTTCCGCCCGGAGGTTTTGGGTTTGATTCCCGATGGTAGCCTAATAAATAAATAAGTAAATAAAAAGTTTTCCAATCTGGATTAATGCTTTGTCTAGCATCAATACTCGCATTTTCACATCTCCAATGAACACCAGATAAACCACAAAAAAGATAAAAACAGTTTGAAACTAATCTTTAAACCATGTTAAAAGAAGAAGGATAAATTGAAAACTGAATATGAAACGTTTCATTATTTTTCTCAAAGCACAGCCTCTTATCAGAGGTTAACCATCATCATGGCAATTCTTATCTTGTTTACTGCAGCCTGGAACAACTCAGTAAAACACCAACCAAACCATTCCCGTAAGGTTTTAAGGTAAGTGATGAGATTTCTTCTCCTATCTCGTTTACCATTTATTTTTCCCTAGATGATCAAAAGATGAAAGCAAGATACATTATAACATGAGGTGTGTTATAATGTATCTTGTTTTTTACCCTTCAAACTCATTATCTCAGTGAGCGTATTTGCACAGAAGTTTTCGATTATCATGTTTACGCGAATAATATTAAGTTTTTTATTCATTTCCGTGATCCAAGACATCCTGAAGTAGGATGTTTCTAATTGTATTCTTCAAATCTCAAATTGGAGGCCTAGAAATAAATTAAAACTCAATCCATGTAGCGTGTAGAAATAAATAGTAAACAAAGTCAATTTTGCACTAAAACATGTAAACTCAAATCAGACAGTATCAAAATCTGCTGAGGTGATAGTAAACAGCAGTATTTTAGTATCAATTTTGATGTGTGGAAGTGAAATGTGGACGTGACAAGAGTCGAATAAATGCTAGAGAAATACATTCAATTAGAAAAATTCATGGAGTGACAATGTATACGAAATGAAGTGATTAAAAACGAATATGAACTTAAGGTTGATGTGTTGAATAAAACAAAGCTAAGCACGCTGAAATGGTTTTGACAGATGGAACGAATGGAAGCGAATGGCTAACAAAACATATATACAAAGCAAATGTGATTGAAAGGTATAGTACAGGAATAATGAGGAAAGGTTGGATAATGTGATTTATATTTTGAAATAAGGAAATGTAAGGGTTGGTATACATGTAAATCCAAATCAATCGGAGTTTCTCTGGATGGCCTAACCAATTAGACAACACCTTCTGAATGGAAATGCATTATCGGTTTTAATCATTAGTATTTTCCTAAAAAAAAGTATCAAGTTCCTTGGTGTCTATACGTGCATTCATATCATCTTACCATGTTTCTGGTGGAGTAGGCAGATAAAATAGATATCCATAATTTTCTATCCAAGCACATAACTTTCGCCTTCCCCTCATCCGTACGTTCCGTCCAGCACAATTTTCTACATTTTTTATTTCTCACTTAACCTTCTTTAAAAATCTGGAACATTTTATCTAACTACAGTTTCTTCAGACTACGTCTTCCACGTACACCTTACACTTCTGACTTGAACATTCTCTCCACATGTACAAATCATCTTAAAACTCATTACTTCGTTTTACTTGAAATGCTCATTTTATCCATGCATTAATGTCTGTCTTCATTCCACCTTCTTTCATTTATTGACAATCCGTAAATTTATTTTGATGTTTATGACTATACACGTAAACATAAATTGTTTTGTTATTACCATTTATTAGCATTATTTTTAAGCAAAATGTCGAAGAGCACGCAGATATGGTTTGGGCATGTGGAACGAAAGAATGAAGAAATATTTCCTGAAAATATATATAATGCAAATGAGAGTGGAATGCGTATGAGAGGAAGACCAAATAAATTATCTGTGGATCAAGTGAATGATATTCTAGACGAAGGAAACGTAAAAAGTCAGAGAAGTCGCAGAAATTGTATGAGAGGGTGTATGAATTTAGAAGAGGCTAAGTATATGCGTCGACACAAGAAGATCTGCCGCGCGGTCATTTCTACCTACCTTAACAGGGGGATGGCCTGGTTATATGTATGTATGTACTCGTATTATAATCATTTTTATATACCCTTTATGGGAAATCAAAATAATTCATGATTATACTCGCACATGAACACTTTTCACACATACTACACAATCTTCACTGTGTTACTATCACATATCGCAAAATCTGTAAAAGATTTTTAGTAGTTCGTCTTTCCTTGGTAAGTTTTCTGTGGTTTTCTTACCAAATATGTTTATCTAAACATATGCAGACGTGGGGAGGCCCGTAATCTAATGACCGCAACTCCTTTACACCTTTCTTTTCTGACACTCAACTTATATATTTATTTTTGTAGTATTTTTAATCCGTCAATAACACTAGATTCGAACCCTGAATTAAAGCCCCCTTAAGGAGAATCTGCTCTTTCATAGGCGCTAAATAAATTGCCGTTTTATTATTGTTATCATCGTGCCTTTTAATGTGTGACTGAGATATTGCAACTTTTATATTATTGTTATCATCGTGCCTTTTAATGTGTGACTGAGATATTGCATTGTGCCTTTTAATGTGTGACTAAGATATTGCTATCATCGTGCCTTTTAATGTGTGACTGAGATATTGCGATCATCGTGCCTTTTAATGTGTGACTGAGATATTGCAACTTGCTATCACTCACAGTTTTAAGCAACAATGCTTGACCCTTATTCAAACGCTCAATTAATTCGACGGATTTAAGATGAACCGTCCAGGAAATTCCGAAGATACGTCTATATAGGTAGATCTATAATACATTTCAAAAACCCCGTTTTACGTGAAGTTTTATAAAATCTGTAAAAGGATAATCAGTCTTCATAAATTATAAAAGTCTTTTGAATCGATATTTATAACATGCTGGATCTGTTTGGATAACTAATTGACCTACATTATAATACAAGATTTCCTTGTATCTTTCTTAAGTCAAACATAAATTCTTTACAATCCCATTTAAACGTGATGGACTGTGAAAATAAAATACATACATGTATACCACTACGCTATTTCATCGATGGGGTAAACAAATAACACTGCTCCTGAATTTCCTGTCTCGACACATATCTTTCAGCTCTTTTGCATCCATACATCTTCTTCTCCAGCTCCTACGTTTTCGCTTACTTTCATTTTCCTTCTTTCAAAATACCATTAATTTGATACAATTATACTTTTCTTGGCCTTCTTCTATCACGCCTTTCACTCACATTTCCAGTAAATATTTGTGTTGTATGACTTACTTCATTCATTCTTTCTACGTGCCCAAACCATTCACTCAGAAGTGGTCTTCTTCATTTTACTCTAAATATCAGCCTTAAGTTCACATATGTACCTTATCACTTCATTCCGTATTCTGTCATATATTTTCACCCCCTGTTTTCTTCTAAGTACACGCATTTTTGTTGCATTTATTCGGCACTTTCAGTCTTTTTCTTATGTACGTTTCACTACCATACATAAAATGGGATATTTAAATACTGTCGTGGATTATAATCTTTGGAGGTTTTGGTAATGTTCAATTCAAATATGTATGTATATGGACCCCATTATATTTGTTTCTTATCGCTATACGCTGTTCAATATCCTTCGTAACTCTTTATTTCTCGCATTAAATTATTAATTATAACCTCATATTAAATGCAAATTACAAGAAATGCTCAAAAGTTCTTGGCAAAAATCAATTAACGTTTGAGTATCATCAACACAAACCTAATTGGTTTCCTCAAAAAGGGTAATCTTGGAAAAATATCAAATCAGTTTTCAGGCAAATGGATTTTAAATATTAAAGGAAACAAAATAATTTAGACCGCAATTTTCAAAATTGAAATTCAAAATTGCTATTTAAATTTGGACCTCTGCTAAAATAAAACTTAAAACTTTCTTCAATTTAATTGAAAACAAGTCACGGATGTTTTTTTTTGATAACCTCGTGTTTACCAACATAATTAAAAACTGCAAATAATCTAAAAGAATGTAAACGTTTAATATAAAAATTTGTTTCCTTATCAGTACTTTTAACATTTTTCCACTCTAAAATTTGCTCAAAACCTTTTTAAAAGAAGATAAGCCTTGATTCCAGACAACATACCTTTATTCCCATAAAATCTCTAGCGTATCACTATCTCCCTTTTTTCTGCAGTTGTATATACACATATCCTTTAATTTACATATGGAGGTTTAAAAGCAAAAAAAAACCAGCCTCGATACCACCTGATATTAATATATTTTAGAAAATGGAAGAACGTTTCTTCAGTGGAAGCAAAGAAACTACTTTTATTTATTAATTATCTGTCTTTCAAAACAATTTAAGTTAAGATATAAAAAGTGCCTTTAGGGTAATTTTATCAATTGATCTAGAATTTCCTATTATTACAATAATCGAATAGTAAAGGTTTATATAAAAAATCCTTTTGTAGACTCTTAACGAAAAAAATATCGGAAAAATACTCATCTGAACATTTTCCGGCTAATCCAAAGCCGAATTTTGGTAATCCAAAGTCTTATCTTGCCCTTAATTGATTATGAAGAAAAAGTGTGTTAACTCAATGCTAGTGAAAATTGTTAGATGCACAGAAGAGGCTTCAAAATGTTACTTTTCAAATATCGTGTCAGACTCCAATGACCTAAACCAAGATAGCGAAGAAGTCCTCACGTTATTTCAATTCTCTTGGAAGTGTTGAACAATCCAAGCTATCCTCAGTATATGCATGAAAATTTTCATATTATATCTTTACATTCACTCCTTCGATCTGATGATACCAGAATCCTTTGAATACTAACACATCATATTTTGCGGTTCACTCGGTTCGACTTTGGAACGATCTTTCAGTCGCAAGCTGTTGTGCTATATACTTATCAATATTTAAGAATAAACTAAAGGGGCATTATTTATCTCTAAACATTCCTTTTCTTTAGTTTCCGTACAATTCCCACTCTTATTCCTATTTTTCTAGAGATATATCTATAATTTGATTTTTGGTTACTTTTTCTCAAATTTTGTTTTCATACACAATATTAAAAAAATACAGTCATCAATACCAGTAATAGGTATGTAAAAAAGATGGTTGATTGAAATAAATTACTTTAAAGCAATAAATATGTCAGATGTATTCGCATGAAAGTGTTGAATGAATAAATAAATATTCGTAAACATTTTTTTCATCGTCATCTAGATCAATAATTTATACTGAATGCGATAAAATGTGAATTTCTTGTATACAATACAATCTATTTTGTTATTGTCTGTGTAAAACTCTAACAACCAAGAAAATTACTAAATAGACCAGAAATGGAAATAAGAGTAAGGCCATCGTATTAATGGAATACAAGTTAAAAAGTTTGTTTAAACAACAATTTGCCACATCCACTAATGCTTGACCTGCCTATCTTTGTCTACACCAATTAGTAATTATTTTTGATTAATCAATTCATTCGTATCGATATCCTCAGTACAACCACATTAGTGTTGTAATCAAGCTGAAGACCTTGGTTGGAAATCAATATTACATTGAGACCGTTTATCAAAACATTCGTTTTTGAACAGAGTAAACACGTTATTCACAGTTCATTATTACACATTATGCAATTAACCCACACTTAGAAAGATTACAATAATCTTATCGACGAAGTAGAAGGGGATAGGGTCCGTTTTATTTTTGGATGCCATCGATATTAGAATCTGAAAAAAACCTTTTTTTAGTTTAATTACAATAATTTGATTTGAGCAAGAGACCGGTAGTATACCAAGTGCAAGACATGTCACAATACCACGAGACTGATCACTGAGCTCGTGGTATTGATCAAGTATTGATATGTACCACCCACTATCCCCGATTAAATATAAGTTTACCAATTAACCGTGTGCGGATGAGTGCGCTTATATTTCATTTTTACTTTGATACTAAGCGTATTGAATACTTATTATGTTTTACGTGTAACGGTTTGGAATCGATATAAAATACAAATGTACTATTTTTACTTATATCAGCCCTCCATATAGCCTCTCAATATTTTGCATCAAATATCATTCACCATGTATATGAATGAGATATTCAAATAAAACGTTGGTTGGATCTTTTTTGCATAAACAAGTCCATATATACATATGCTCCAATTTACATTTAAACTCACCCCTAAACACCTTTCCTTCTACCTTTTTCCTACCCCTAACTCGTAGCAATACTGTAAAAGGTTTCTTGGACCAATTCAAATTCAGCCAAACACTTTTCATTTCAATTCACATCAAAATTCAATTGGAGCGTCATGAAATTTCAACAAATTTATTTGTTTTCCCGATGAAATTGAATTTCGACATGGTTTGGAATTTTTTTAACACTTATTTGTGATATTTTTGAATTGATATTCTTTATTAAATAATAAAATTTTATTTAAATTTCTTTTGAATTTTTGTGTTGTTTTATTTACAACACTAACATTAGTTTTATGGTATTTTAAAAAAAAATAATGGTTTAAATAGTATAATAATTCACTTTTATAATAGTAAAAATTGACTAAATCAAGACTTTTGTTGTTCTTGAATATACCTTTACATATTATATAAAGATCATAGAATATTTATCGATCTGTTTGTTACTTTAAAGCTTGAAATCTATTTAGATGAGGTTCTCTTCTGAAGAAAATAAGCTGTTTCAGGAAGGCTTTAAACAATATTTTAATACGGTTTAACATAAGAAGGCAAGATCTTTAATGACGATGTTTGAATTGTATAAATAAAATTTAACTAACTTTGTTTGTAATTTAGTTATTCCACTAGATTAATTTTCATGAGAATTTTTTTTTGGTGTCTTCGATCGTTAATAAATTAATTTTCTTGATTAGGTTTGTATTTGATTAAATTGAAGGAAAAGTACGTTTTCTTCTTGTACGTATATAATCTTGTGGGTTATTTAAATTGTAATAAATTTGAGGCATTTGAAGATGTCTTTCGGAAATATGAAAGAATTCACCATGTTATATAATTTATAAGATATATGTTTTTTTGTTGGATAATATTTTTCCAAGTGTTTTTTACCACGTGGTTTGGCGTATGATTCCGACGTTTCGAATGGGATGCAGTTTTAGCGATTTACAGCCAACGACGGATTTCACGTCAACTCAGCATGTTACCTCATAATCAAACCGAATTGGCAATTAAATTTTAATTAACAGTAATTGCAATATTTGTGGAAGCCACGCGCTTTTTCTTCAGTAATGGTAAAGAACCATGCGGTCACGTTACGGTCACAAACCGAGACGAAACTGTGCGCTCGCGGGCAGTTGAGACTGATGAAGACCAGCGGTATCGGGTGCGCATCCATTTATGGTGAAATCTACTACTTAATCAATTTTGCCATAAATAGCAAAATTTCCTGAAGATGCAACGTTTTCGAAACGTCGGCATCATGTGCCAAACCACGCTGTAAAACACCCCGAAAAACATTTTCCGACTGAAACGAAGAAGCGTCAAAGTCTGAAAACATAAATACTCGTAAATGTTTTTTATTCTTAGTAACAATCTGTATACATTGACACAAAAACCTGACTTGCACTTATTGTATTCTGACATATAGTAGACCCAGAGCAAGCCGGGTTTGGCCTCTAGTGGCGTCCAAACTTAATAAATTGATTTATGTAATTATAATTACTTATTTATAGCAAATATAACAATCGTTTCTCATTTAAATGTAGTATTTTTTTTCATCTGGCTCGTGTCGACTTCGATCAGACAGAGTATTGCCCATCTTTATGAAAGTTTGGCCATGCCTGATGTGAAGACTATATTTGATAAATTGCATAGTTCACATCCCCGATATTAAATTCCTGACATATCATGTTTTATGTAACACGTGGTCTTGGTTACTAACTGAGATTTTAGTATATTTTTTAATACTGTCGGTAAGTTTAGGTCAATGAAAGAAAACATCTCTTAGGTGGTCGCTTCGGGTTGTAAAACTATATCCCGAATTGTAAGGAATTCCATGGTCATTGTTTGTTTAAGAAAAAGGGTCTTTAATAAAATCTACTTTGTTTTGGTTGTAAAAATGGAATATTGCACTGCCAGCGGTAACGGCTGAGACAATAAGATTCACGGTCCTTCTGGGAAGTCGCTAAATGGACCAAGGTCCTTGTTGTTGAAAACATAAAAGCAAGCTATCGTAAAAATCCATACGTCCCAAGATGGGGTAATAAAGACCGTCTAGACTACGACCCTTTCTTGTTGAATTGTATAGAAATACCGATGTAAATTGTCCTTCAAATAATCTCGGGTCTACCAGGCGGCTATAGTATTTATTTTAGTGAGAAGGAAAACATGTAGCTTCTCTTTCTCGCGATCTGGCTATAAAAGAGCAGAAATTTCACGGGCAGCTTCTTTTTGGGACCAGACTTGACGGTGTTAGGACGCCTCTCCAGAACGCTGTGCTCGAAAGACTGCCAGACTCGTTTCCTCTGCTATCACGGAACTTCAGCACGCCATCTTCAAATTATCGGTGAATATTATTCCTTATTTTAATGCTGGATTCCGTCCGCACGTTTAACCATCGCTCAACTTAAATTTTAATTGTTATTCAAATCCCCTTTTGCTGATCGACAACACAATCTTCGTACCCTACTTAAAACTTTTTTTTCTTGACATTTCGTTCAAGTTTTTTTAATTTTTTTTTTTCCTTTTTTATCCATAATATAATAAACTGTTTTGTTTTAAAATTATACTTTGTTTAATTGTGTCACCTTGTCCCGTTGAGAGTGAGAAAGAGTTACACAGAGTTAAAGGAATCCAACAAACCCCTGAGATCTAAAAAGTACTTGCCTCTTTAAGAAGCCGGCGGAGCTGAACGGGCGTGTCACACCTCGTATGATGGTAATGTGTTATAACTGATTTATGTATTGAAATGTGCACATTTTATTATTGTTTCTAATATAGGAAAAAGGTGTGACACTGATCTCTATATTAAATGCACTACAAGTTTTTTCCTGTGTCGAGGCATAGAACTTCATAAAAATTGATTATACAAATAAAAAGTTGACATTTTTACTACTTTATTTAAGTTTTTATTTTAAAATGCACCCTTTTTAAAACACAAGAATTGAACATAAGCTTCGTAAACTGGATATGTACACGGAATCTGTAACTTTTAATGTTTTAGTCTTTATTTTTATTAACATAGTAATTTATTCCCAGATATACCCGTAAATGTATGACGTACAAATGATGATTTATAACTACCGCATGAAAAAACGCGATGACTTTCGGCTTCCAAAACCCAATTTACATAACGCCAAAATAATTTGTAAAATTAAGGTTCCAAATACTCGTACTTTAAAGTCATCCCAAAAAATATTAAAAAAAACCGATACCTTCACATTTTTCGTTGTCGGTGTGTTTTATATGTTAAGGAACTGCATATTTTTTCTTTATGACTGTTCGCCCAAATTTTGGTGTTCACAGCCCTGGCAACAATAAGTGAATTACATTAATTTGAGGTGCATATACACGCAAAATGTATTGATCTTTCGTGCGGAAGGTCGCCGGTTCGAATCCCGCACTTTCCTACTCCCCTCAAATGACACATGATTTTTTTCCGTTTAGTATTTGGAGGTATATTGATACCTGTGACTTAAGTTATATCTATTCTTTCAAAAAAATAAACGAGGAAAAATATGCCGACGTGCTTCGATCGTCTCGCTTCGGTGTACCATCGGATCCAGTACACCGGTGTGGTTGGTGAGTTAGCCTCTGTGTAATAGCTCACTCACTTAAAAAGGAGGAAGGGAAATGTGAAGGAAACAAAAACTCTAAGAGACAGCTTCATTTTCGAACATAATTGACGTTGGAATGTCAAAGTTATACTCGACTTCGAGGCCCAGCAACGACGACCACGTTCATTTGAGAAAACAGAATATATGATATATTTAAGCAGCGCAATCACAGTAAGCTCATACTATCAAAATTTGCATAAGTAAAAGTATATTAAAAATTAAACTATTGTTCAAATTAAAAAGTGTATATTAATGCAAGTTGTCGGATATAAAATTATAAATTTAAGGCAAAAATTGGGATACATTTAGTTTTTTTTAATATTAAAAATGGACATCAGTTCCTTTTTTTTCTAATAACGAGTTCAAGTTGTCAAGAAATATTTTTAATTTCGGAAAATTTAAGTCAACGTTTGAACCGCTCACTTTTAACTCAAGATAATGCAAAACTTCCAATATTCTCAATATATAACCGGAAATGTAATCAGGCTCCTAAAGTTTGCTCATAACTTGGAGTTTGTTGCTAATCACTTGTTGTTTTGTGCATAAATTATTATAACGGTATCGGATATACATTTAATGAACCTGACAATACAACTTAGGCCAAAGTTCAGATTAACTCGTAAATTTCTTCAATTACTTTACTTTGTAACAAATCATATAATTGTTTCAAATTTAACTTTTTCGAAAATCAAATTCAACTACAGCTGTGAGTAGCAAGAATAAAGTTATAAAAGTTGGTAACATTTATTTTCTGCCATTGAATCGTAATAAATGTTATGTAGAAAATAAATATTTTGTGTAAGAAGTATTCAATTGATTAAGAACGCCAAACATTTCTTCAGATGATAATTTCGAGTAAAGAACGGCAAACACTACTTTCTTTTTAAACAGTCAGTTCCCTTTCCCTTACTTCTTACCTTTCTTTCGAAAATTCATTTACTTGGTCTACCAATAATTTTCTTAGTTATTTTCTTCCTCAGCTTTCACTCATTCTCATATTATTATTTTTTCATCTCCCAACTTATCCAAACCGTCTCAACATGCTCTTGGTCACCCTAGTTGCCACATCAGTTTTTAGTTAACATTCATACTAAATTTATTCACAATGCACGTATTAACTCGGCTGTTTTCATTAATTTCCCACGTTCCATATTTCCTGATCCATGTTCTGTATCAAGTTTTATTTAGAACGGCCCGAGAAGTGCTGCACCGCACAATATAAAAATTGTCTCCCAAAGTGGTCTCAATCTCTAACAAACATATAATATATCTTAAGCATGGCCAAAATATGTCCTGTGAGTTACATGAGGGTCTTAAGTGTTTTTAATCACAAACTCTCAAAATTAATCACAATAATTTAAAACATATTTCAGAGCGAGGATATGTGGCGCACATGGACAACTCGTGTATTTTACGTCCCTGATAACATGAAAAAATAGACTTTTGGCCTCTGGCGGCACCCTTGATCGACCATTTTACCAACAACCAAGTGCAATTAAGCACATGACAGAAAAAAACAACAAATTACCTCCTCTTTGTGCGCTTTTTTGACCCCTAAAAGTGCCTCGCACAGCGGCGTCCAGAGGCAAATATTTGCTCGGATCCCTTAGTACGCCTTTGAGGTTATTTCAAATGCACTCCTATCTTAAACATAAAGAAACGTTTTTATTTTATTTTGATTAATTAAGATTACCCCAAAAAATATTGTGGCTCTCGAAGCTTTCGAGATTCTTACATGTGACTCTTGATGGCATTAAGCTTAGTCATCCCGGAAATATATGTTGACTTAAAATTATCTACTATCTAATATTGAATATCTATACAAATCCAAAAACATATTTAAAATTTTATTACAATGAGACTGGTTACAAAACGCCCGCAATTTTTGCATGACTCTTACCTCTGGTAAGCGGACAAAATATTGTTTACCGATTGAAGGTTGAAGTTTATATAATCATAAAAATATTTTGATAATGAATATTACCTTAAGATACGATAATATAAAAACATCAAAAATGTTATGTCTGTTTCTAGAAATGATAATATGATTATTGTTCGCTTCCCAACCTCATTTCTAATTAGAAGCAGTCATTAAATATTCATTGACAAAATCAAATTGTTATCTGTTTGAGTGAACGTTGGATTTTCAATTAAAATTCAAATCAATTCGAGTACACAACAAATAATAAGCGAACCAATTAAATCCGAACAATAACAAACACTGTTTAGATGAATTACTCAATTACTATTAATATTAGTACAACGAATTAATTCCCAATACATGCGTCGATAATTGTCATTTATATTACATGCTTGAGAATATAATCCTTGATAATCAATTACACTGATGATATTAAGTTGATGGTTATTGTAAATTTCAAGTGGATTTAATGAGAAATAAATCAACTAGGTAAAAGAGTATTATGATGAATTAAGTTTATTTGTAAAATTATTATTGTATTATTTTTTTTGTATATTTTACAGCCTAGCAGGCTTATTGTCATGTGGTGATATCTTCAAACCAACCAGAAAAATGTTAAAAGGTCTTAATTGTAAACCAGACTGAAACCTCTTTTGAAATAAATTGGATATACTCGTAAATGTAACTTTTAAGTTAATTAGGTTAAAAATAGTTAATAATATTTTTTTTACTCAATAAAATCAAAAACATGTAAACGAAGATTTTTCCCTACTTCATATGGCCATGACTAGTTGTTTATGGATTAGATGTTTCATATTGTCATACCAAGTTGCAAAACATGCCATCTCAAATTTTAGCATAAATGATTAACTTCCATTTTCTTGAATAAACAAATTTTGAATAAACAATTTTTTATTTTAAAAACATTTGAGATCTATCGTTGTTTACTTAATATATAATTTCTATAAAACTTCAGTAATAACAGCTTGCTAATAGATTGTAAATGTCTCAAAAAGAATATAATTTATTTTTATGACAGTAATTCAAGTTGACAGATGTAAAAAAATGCTAACTAGAATAAAACCTCTTTAACTGAAATAATTTAACTTACGCTTAACAAAGCTATATTTATATTCCTTATATTTTATTTAAATATAAATAATCTGCTTATAAATTGTTTTTTTTTATTAAAATAATGGAGCGTTCTTAAAATTGGACGTCATTGTTTAATTATTGCACCTAAAATTTAAATAGTGTTTGAAAATAAAATGTTTTTTTTTTTAATTTAAGTTGTCACAATGAAATATGTCTTCAAGAGTTTTTTTTCTTATTTACATTAACCATTTTATTTGCTAATATATTTTATTTAACTAAAACTTTATTTTCAATTGTAAATGTGACACTAATCAAAAGAGTAAGGTATATTTTTTTATGTAAATTATAAAATAAGACAATTAAAATTATTTTTCATACGAGGAAAATTGAGAAGAAGGCGTATGGATGAAAAATGATGTGTGAAGTGTTTGAAAAAAAAAGTGAAGCGCTCTTTACTTCCTGCAAGTCTTAGACCCTAAGTTACTGGAGCTGTATTTTCTAAAATTCTATGTCCATTGTGAATTTTAGAATTCAAGGAACATACGGGTAGGTAGAAAAACGGTTTGACGTAACCAAAAAAAACATTAAAAAAAACCCTTGTAATAATTTGTTCACACCTTTAAACATATTCCCGGTTGGTTAGATATACGATATACGGTGGTGACGACATCCATGGCCTAGATGAAATAAAACGTGTCTCCCAGCCTGAGACTCACGGGTTTGATTCCCGTTGATATCCAATCTTTTTAATAAGGCCACGTTCACCTTTAACTGATTGGTTGGGACAGATTTCCATATACTACCCGCTAGGCTGCACTCTAGACAATGCAATACATTGTCATTGATAATATGTTTACTGCATTATTATATTATTATGTGATGGATGCACGCACTACTTTTATTAATAAAATGAATTAACTTTCTTATCAGCTAGATCCATAAAAATAGTTTTATAGAAGATTAGAAATGTCACGGTCATATGTCAACCACTTAAGATTATTACAAGTAAATATTTCTGTAAATACTTTATACTATGTTAGTTACTCTTAAAGAGTGTTTCTTCTTTAACTGAAATATTGTTAAATAAAAAAATTTATCATAAGTGTATGCATTGTTCAAATTTGAAAAGAAATGAATATATCTTTGTCATCAAAATTTGGCATATTAAGCGCTAATAAGGCTATAATTCCGCAGATACATTTGTACAAGGGAGGAACAAGATTTTAATGCAATTTTACCCAGTGAATTATATTCGTGATACACATATACTCATGTGATTCATTGTAACAGTCGTCTGAATAAATTGCTGAAGAAAGTGCGTTTTTTTTCTTCACTATTGATCTTTACATTCAGTGAAAAATTTACTTAATACAATACTTACCATTTGGAGAAATAGAATAGTTTTTTTTTATTCGGATAAAAATCAGCAATAAAGGAGTAGAAAATGCTTTGACCTCTGTTATTCTGTTTTCTGGCAGGCTTCAAAATTCAGCTTCCTTTAGCAATAAAAGGAAAACGTTGCGAAAAAGGATCCGTGGATGGCTCATAATTTCTTCAGACCTCATGAATACCCCTCATCTCGCACGCCCTAGATAATACATACGTCAATAAAAGATGAAGTTGCTTAGAAAGAGGAATAAAAGTGAGAATTCTTTTCTTAGGCCTTCAAAAATAAACTAATATAATAAATTTCATGTAACAAGAATAAAAAATAGGTTTCAATTTCTTATTCAATTATCAGCATTATAAAAAAAGACGCTCAATTAAATTACATCAACATGTTCGAAATACATACCTCATACCATCTCGCCGGTTCCCTGTTGGCGTAGACAAAGAAGACATAATACCAATTTTTCCTACCTGGTCTAACATATTTCGCCTCTTCCAAATCTATACAGTTTCTCCTACAATTTTTAAGATTTCTCAGGCTTCTTCCATTTCTTTCTTTCAAAATATAATTCACTTGACCCTACCATACTTTCCTTGGTTTTCCTCTATCATGTTTTTCTCACACATTTGAAGAGTATATTTGTTTTGTAAGTCATCCTTCATTCATTCGTTCCACGTGCCCAATCTATACCAAAGTGCTTTTTTTAATCTTACTCAATACACCAACCTTAAGTTCGCATTTATCCCTTACCATTTTGTTAAGTATTTTGTTATACATTGTCAACCTTTGTATAATTCTCAGTGAACGTGCAGTACACTACAGTGTTTATTTGACTTTTTTTGTGCGGTTCGAACACATATGTTTTTTGCCCCATTGACTAGATTTTTTCTTGATGAAAATAGCAAAAAATAACCAATTAAATTACACTACTAACACAACGCAAAAAATCTATACAGATCTCTGCACATACAATGCAGCTTCATCTTTTATACAAAATAATCAGAGAGTAAGTGAAAAAAAATTACTGAAGGTATTCCAAAACAAGCGAGAATAAAATTAAACAAGCTTTTTTAACCATGAATAATACATATTGCGTCAACTACAACTCGTATTTGAAACAGAAGCAATGCTGACTTTAATAATAATTGTTCAATAACTCAACTTGATCATATTTAAAAAAAATGAGTTATTCATTATTTCTATTTAGTTATTATATTGAATATTTTTCAGCCAAATGCACAAGGGCAAATGACAAAAGGCTTTAGAACTCTGGTATAAAATACAAAACCGTATGAACGATAGTAAAAAAGGTTAACAAACAATTAAAACTGTATTACTTGACCTTTATGCATTTTGTAAAATGTGAGCAATTTTTGACAGTTAATAAAAGAACCAAAAACATGGACAAGTTTTGAAGATTTACTTATTAGAAGCAAATACTTGGGTAATCTTAGAGCGTTTAAAAAACTGGAGAACACTTACGTGAACTAAGAAGCATTTAAAGAAATTGACAAAACATATGCACTCTTAAAATTATTACCAAAAACTTGGATAAATATCGATCCATTTAAAAAATAGGCAAAAATATCTTTGAAGCATTTAATTAATATTGGGATATAAAAATTGTAAAAAAGAATACAAAATAATGCCGCAATGACTAAAAAAACTGGATGAAACGACAAAAGAAATACAAATTCAGAGGGGCATTAAACAGAAAATACTTTATCACTTAATTATAAATATAATATATTGAAATGATGAAGTATTTTTATTTTACATCCCGCTGGGAAAAGCTCTTAGACCGAAGGATAATTTATAAAGTTTCAATGTGTTTCATTGGTGAGTAATTTTCACAGACAAATATTTAACAAATAATTTATTAAGTAAATTGCGTAGATTCGTCACGGCAAAAGAGTATTGCCGACGCAAAAATATTTAAAGTAGTAGATATATTCTCTGACCACTATGATGAGGAGAATAAATATTCTCTGTGGGTGATGATTTTGTAATCCATAAAAAATGTCTGCTGTGATAATCAGATAAGATAAATCGCAAAAAGACGCGAAGAAAGAAAAATAAAGAGAGGTCTCGTAAAGAGAAATGAGGATTGCAAGTGATAGATAAAACATTGAAGAATAATAGATTGTATATAAATATATCGATGACCACAGCAAATGACGTCTGTGACACTGCGAAATCGGAAGTAAAAACGTGAATGCATGGTGGGATACGAAAGTTAAGGTAAGGAGAGTATGAAAGTGACAAAAATATCGTGAAGAGTATTGATCGAATCAAGAGCAGTAAACATTGATTTATTAATGAAAATAAACGGAATATAAAACATTAAAGAGTAAAATAAGAAGACTGGTTGACTAAAATAAAGAAACACCGATATAAAGAAGGCAAAATTTTGAGTAAATGCGGAGAAAAACACCAAAATGTTTTGGAATGAAGTAACTAAATTGTGAACAAAACTTATAGGAATGCTATTAGTGGAATCGAAAAGAAGAAAGGAAGGGTTTTGTTCGAAGAAGGAATGGTTCGTTCGATATGAAAGGAATATTTCGAAGAATTGTGCAAGATCGGTGATAGTAACGGCGAGTTTGGTACATTTGAGAATGACGAGCGTTTAGAAAATGTTTGAATAAGATATGTATAACAAAAAGGAAAAGCGTCAAACTGCAATGATGTGAGCAAATAACTTATAGTGTTTGGGAGTAAAAGGTTGAGTTGCTAAAATTATTTTTAAGCAAACAAAAGACTGGAGGGCAGTGAAAGATCCATTATATAATGGTAAAAGTGCAAGAATGGAGTGTGAAAATTATAGTGCCATTAGCTTACTGAGAGTAGTAAGTGAACTCTATAAATTATTTTTTGATAAAAAGAATGAGAATAAATATTGAAAAGGAGAGTGTTTGGATCAATCGGATGTTATTTTAAAACAAGATAATGTTAAAAATCGGAGAAATCATAGGATTTGTATGAGATGGTATATGGAGTAGACAGTCACTCCTTCCTATCCATGCACTCAACTCATTTCTTTTGTAATATTTTGAATCTGTCAATAACAGTGGGATTTAATCCTAAATAAGAGCGCCCTTGAGAAGAGTTTGCTCTTTAAACAGCGTTATATAAGTTGTCCTTTTATTATTATTACTATAATTATGTGTTTTAAGATGTGTATCGTGATAAGAAAATCTGGCGCTCTGTGGTATCTTTCTACCCTGACAGGGAAACAACGTGATGATATGTATGTATTTTAAATCCTTTATACATTATAGATATCCCACATTCCATTCTACTTTGGATTAGATACTCTGGGTTCCTAGTCCAGTCTAAATAATAATTTATAATCTCAAAGTTTTGTATTTATATTCAGACTCACCTTACATGCTCAAAACTTCAACGTGAGGTAATTAAATAATTTATAATTAGTTTTCAAAATAACAAGTCAAAATACCCGAGTTTTCAAGTTATAGGTTAAATAAAAAGCCATCAAGTTACCGAGAAACCAATCACTATGTTTTGTTTCTGAAGTGAAAATCACCACTTAGTTTCCCTTTGTTTTCGTTCGTTCGCTCCCCAATTGAAATTCATCTCTCGTTAATGAATAAGCAATAAGCGAATCTGCTTTGGAGACGTCAAATATCGCACAAATGTGGCCGGCGTTATTATTATTATTATTCTAGTATTCTTTGTTCGCCCCGGCACTAATTTTAATGGAAAATTCTCATCCTCCTTAATTACATCCCGAGCACATTTTCGCTCAAAGCAATACCGCCCAGCGTCCATTTTGTTTTCGGGATACTATGGTCATAAAGGAAGTATTTTAATTAATTAATATTTAATATTGATACGCAATAGCATACAAACTATCACGCATTTTCCCTGTTGGGATAGGCAGAGACGACAGAGCGCCAGATATTTCTATCTCAACACACATATTTTGTCCCTTACCCATCTCATGCAGCTCGTACAATTTCCCTTTCTTCTTTCAACATATAATTCACTTAATACAACCATGGTTTCATTATCTTCCTCTATCACGTAATTAATAACAAAATATTGTAAAAAACAACCCTCTCATGGCAGTTTCTTTTGGGCCAATAAAATAAAGACTTCCGATAAAACCTAACATCAGTTGGATATAATAATTGCTTAAGTGTCAAACCGGCATCATTCCGCCTGAACAAAGTCTCGAGATAAGATGTATAATAAAAGCACGTGTCTTGGGGATTAACATAAAGAATGTAGTAAAAATGTGATTTGTTATTTAATGTAAACTACCTGTTTTTTTAATGAACTTAAATATATCATTGTTAATGTTACTGTCCTTAACAGTTTAATTTATATTTTAAATTTTGTAATAAATGCATACCGTCGATAAATAAATAAATAATATTTGAAGGAGTAGCGTAACGACTAACAGCAGATTTTTCTCGTTCGGACATATTCAAATTAGACATGTTAAAAAACGCGACGTTTCCATTTGCTCATTTCTTAGTTGTATTTGAACGAGGGTTGAGGGTAGCGCAAAACAGCTTCATTGTGTAGGCATCGCCAGCGCCAGAGCTAGGCTGAGAGAGACCCTCCTGCTGGATATCGGACTTAAAGTTGAACTTTTCACGTCACATCTATACGCCTACTAACGGACGGGATATACGAGTATGTTATTATGCCCAAAACAAAAATACAATTTATTACCAAACGTACAATCAATTAATGAGTAAAAATTGTTTTTGTTAAATATGCCTGGCTTTACTTAGTGATATCATATAAAGAAACTTTACTTTGGCTTTACTTAGTCATATCCTATAAAGAAACTTTACTTAGGCTTTACTTAGTGATATCCCATAAAGAAAATTATAACAAGAATTTTTAACTGACCACAATACAACAATTACAACTAAATGCTCAAGTTATGTTGGTAAGGCGAACTGTCGAGTACATGTACAAAACAATGTAATAATCACATATTTTTTCAATCCACAATACAGCATTTACAATTTTAATTAGTTTCATTGAAAAGGCGGACTGTTCAGTACAAGTACATAACAATAAAATAATTATTTCATTTTTTTACTATACACAATACAGCATTTATAATTAAAATTTCGTTGAAAAGGCAAATCGTATACCACAAGGATATAATAATGTAGAAAACATGTATCTTTTTTTACTATTAATAAAACAAAATTCATAATTTAAATATTGTAGTTTCATTGAAAAGTTGAACCGTAGAAAACAAGTACAAAGCAATGTGAAACCCCCATCATTATGTGAATATACATAATCATTTCAACAGGCACGGCCTGTGATGAAGTAGTCTAAATCAAACATTTCATATATTATATTTATCATAAATACTAAAACACTGCCGAAACATTCACATCCTGCATTCACATCGTTACACATACTTAATTCCTAAGAGGCCACATACATTATTCCAACCGCATCGTAATAATTTACTTTATGAATTAAATTAACACGATGTTAGTACAGGAGCTCGAATTTCGAGATCCTTTCTGAGCTCTTCGTCAAGAAAATTTAAAATTAATTCCAATACTTAACCTAATTAACCTGAATACCGTTTGAAAGATCTAAAGGAAGGGGAATGCCTTAAATAGAGTACTGTAAGGAGGGATGCTGTATTTATTATTAATAATCATACATTGCAAAATGAGATAAATCTCACCATTACTCAAGAAAATTTGATTCTCCTTTCTCATCCACACGTCACGTATGAGGATGATGATCTTGATGTGACAATTCTTATATTTAACGAAATCTCACCATCAATAGCGATCCTCGAGGAATGTGCCAACGTCCTGTAATAGCTTGATGGCGGGACTCTTAATAACATCAATACATCTGATTGGTGATCATTCACGCGACTTGGTATCCTCAATTACATTCTCCACCATCAGCTTCTTCAAACTCGCAGACTGTATTCTTACAATATGCTCAAAAATTTGCATTATGTTTCACATGAATGTAGAGAAGAGTCTCTTTTTGATATGCTACTTCTTTAGGATGAAACAGTTAGTACTAGATTTTAAAAGTATAAATCCTTAACTTCATTTATTTAATCTTTCAATATCGTATAGAAAAATGGAGAAGTCTAAGGCTCTTGATAGCCAAATCTTTGTTTTGATAGTGAAAGTATAATTCTTTCAAATCTTCTCTAAACGACCCATCTCACTTTTAGCAATGGCAGCTCTTCTTTTGATATCGAACCAACAACTATCTCCATCACCTATGAGAGAGCCGAGATATACAAGATCGTAATTCAACAACGTTGTATTCGACTCTACACGATAATCTAAATCTAATGACCGATTATGGAAGTATCTAATCTAATGGCCGCATCCACTGCCTTTCTATCCTTACACTCAACCTATGTGTGTATATGTATATGTTATATTTAATGTATAATGTTTAAATCTGTCAGGGTTTAGATCCTGAGAAAGAGCGCCCTTGAGGAGAGTTGCTCTCTACAGATGCTACAATATATCTATTATGATTATAACCAGTTTTCTTTATCTTAATACTAATATACGAGTATATTGCGGACAAAGTTTTTGATTTCATTTCCCATATACATATTGTTATTTTTTTTACAGTTTATGTTTGAACTGGTACTCCATACTAAAAAACCATTAACAGTTTGGCAAATTATTTGATTCAAAACATGTATATAAACGTTACAATATTTTTTTTTAATCTTTGTGTTTTTTATAAAGCAGTCGTGATAATTGTACTTGATCTTACGTGCTACGAGTAATTGACCCCAAAACAGAAATAATCATTTACCTCATTTTTTCAGTTAGTAGTATTTATATTATATTTTTGAAATGAGCTATTTATTCTATTCTTTTTCAGATCTGAAAATTGCTTTGGTGATATACCCATGAACTTAAGCTTCCTATTTTTCCTTGGACCAGTCTCTCCATTCTATCTTCCCGTCATAATAATATTTTCTTTTTTTCGTTGATTTAGTTTATTTTGTGTTTTTTTTTTTGAACCAATATTTAATGTCATCACCCCCCTTATCTCCCGATGATTCCATAACTCTACCTTATTCTCATACCCTTCCATCTACGCCTTCTCCCTTTCCTGAATTCCTATCTAGATTGGACGCGTCATCTTCAGACTCTTTAGATTTCGATGATACAAACCCGCCATTAATTTTGAATAATCATCTCCGCTCTGGTTTCTCTACAGCTAACAATGACTTTCACGCATGCCATATAAATGCTCAAAGCATACCCGCCCATTATTCTGAGGTGCTCACCTCATTTCATGACCAGCCTGTTCATGCTCTGCTGGTTAGCGAATCCTGGATGAAACCATCACTATCAAACTCACTTTTTTCTCTTCCAGGATTCCATCTAGTTCGGCAGGACAAGGTGGGGATGATGGGAGGAGGAGTCTGCATATATTTGAGAAATAATATAAATGTTTCTATCATCTGTCAATCCCAAGCTCCCTACTGTGGAGGCCCAGAGTATTTATTTATATCCCTTCATTAGAACTTCATTAAATATCTCATCGGAGTAATACTATATACTGCCCTCCTAATAATAATTATTTTGACGAGTTTGAAAAACTTCTTGAAGATCATACTCCTAATTTCAATACCACTCTCATATTGGGAGATTTCAATACGTGACTTAAAAAAAACGACGGCCGATCTGATAAACTCATGAGAATCATGCAGTCATTGAACCTCTCAATAACGCCCCTAAACTGTACACATGTAACGAGAAATTCCCAAAGCCTTTTAGATTTAATTATTACCTCAAATCTCTCTGGAGTTCGCACTCATGGACAAATTGATGCTCCAGGCTTCTCGCATCATGATCTGATATATATCTCACTGATCAACCACGCTCCGAAACTCTCAAAAGAGAGAAAATTCCTGAGAAGTTTTGGACGCGTCAATAGGGACGTCTTATTTTCCGATGCAAGCGAAGTTGACTGGGCGGTCATCAAACGATTGGATACTATAGATAGTAAAATTAACCTATTCAACACGTTTTTGCTAGAGCTCTGCGACAAACGCGCTCCACTAAAACTTACTTACTTAAAGCATAGACCTGCCCCATGGCTGACTGACGACATTAAAAAAAACATGGCCAGACGTGACAAAGCAAAAAAAAACTTCAAATTTAATCCCAATGATCAACTATGGGAGATTTTTCGATGACTTCGCAATAAATGTACACAATTATGTCGGAATGCAAAAGGAAAACACTTTTTTGACACCCTTCAAAACTGTCAGCCTGCAAAAAGGGTGGAAAATCCTGAACTCGATGGGTGTCAAATCCTCGGACACCTAAGGTAACTTCACATTAGATGTTAATAATCTTAACAGACATTTTGCAACACCATCACTCAGTTTAAACATTAACACAAAGGAGAACACTCTCCGAAAAATTCTTGTAATCCCTCGACCCAATGTTCCTGAGCTCCACTTTTCGGAGGTTGATATAAATGAGGTTCGTCGTATTCTTTTGACTATATCCTCAAAAGCGATGGGTGACGACAATATTTCGATTGTATTCATCTCCTTCATTTCTTTGTCTACTAGCAGCTTTCCTAGTGTATGGAAGAAGGCTCTAATTATTCCGATCCCGAAAATTGGCTCACCTACGTCATATAAAGTTTTTAGGTCCATATCTATTCTGCCCACATTATCTAAAGTTGTTGAAAAAAATGTTCATATACAAATTGACTCCCACCTTAATCAATTTGAATTGTTTAATCCGTTGCAGTCAGGATTTCGTCCGGGACATAGAACCACTACCGCACTGGTCAAGGTTACGGATGGTGTGAAACGTGGAATGAACTTTAAGCGGCTGACATTGTTATGTCTATTGGATTTTAGCAATGCATTCAATACTGTAGACTTTGATCTGCTTATGGCTCGAATGCGTTCATTACGATTCTTTGAATCGGTCATAGTCTGGTTTTCGAGCTATTTAAAGGGAATACAACAACCCTGTAAATACCAAGAGCGTATATTTGAATGGACTGATCTCTCTGCAGGCGTTCCCCAAGGTGGAATTCTCTCTCCACTCCTTTTTTTCTATATTCATCAACCCAATAACATCGTCTCTTAAATGTTCCTATCATCTGTATGCGGATGACCTGCAGATATATATTCATTTTTATCCAAATTTCTTTCACGCGGCTTTGAACAATTTAAATGCGGACCTTCAATCGATCTCGGAGTGGACTGGGGAGCATGGCTTACTCATAAATCCTAAGAAGTCTCAAGCGATCCTCATTGGCAGCCCTCAGCTTCTTGGTAAATTCAACACTGACTTACTTCCTCCAATATTACAGAGGAACAACTAGACAAATTACAGCGTCTTCGAAATGTGTGTCTAAGATTCATTTTCAACCTATGAAAGTACGATCATATAACTTCATACCAGAAGGCATTGAACTGGTTGAATGTTAGAAATAGATGCCAAATTCACATACTGTCTCTATTGTAGAATATCCTTAACTGTCCCGCCGCACCCTTTTATCTCGCCGAAAATTTTCAGCGTTTTTCAATCATGGATTAGCGCTACGCTCAAACAGAGATTGTTTATTTACCTTTCCAGTTCACCGCTCCTCTTTCTTTACGTCGTCCTTAACTGGCCATGCAGTTAGACTCTGGAATCAGTTGCAAACCAATATAAGACTCGCTCCGTCCTTGGCATGCTTTAAGAAGCGACTGAAAAAACTCTTAATTTCTAGTCTGTAAAATAACGTGTTTCATTCCTGATTTTTATTTTCCTTTCCTCTCCACTATCCCTTCCTTTCTTTTTGATTGATGATATCTTACTTTATATGAAAAATAATGTTCGGGTTATTGTCCGTCTATGTGGGGTTCGTGGGCATGTGCTCCGTATATGTTTATGGATTTCATGGGGATGGATAGTCATTTGAATGATTTATGCGACCACGTAACTTGCTTCATTTACTTTTGTCTGGTTGGTTGGAAGAGATTGCCGCCTGGTAATAAGCCCGCCAGATTGTATTGCAATAAAAGTGTTAAATAAATAAATAAAATAAATAATAAATAAATATGTCAAAAGTATTTGAGGATTCTCAGTTGTATAATTGAAGCCAGCCGCTGGTCGATTTGCAGTTTTCGACGACCTCCGTGGCCTAGTTAGTAAGACGCCTGCCTCCCAACTCGCAGGCTGCGAATTCAAATCCCGCTGATATCCAGTTTTTTTTTTTAAATAAATGATTCCAATCTAATTTTTGCTTAAGGTCTTTTTAGCATATTGCTAGTTGCTACAGGAAGGGGTTGCTACATGTCAATAAGTCCGCCAGGTGTATACAACGAAAATATAATGCAAGTTTACCAGAATTGATGAATTTCTCTTGCATGCTGTTCACGGTATATACAACATACATTGCCAATATCACATCTTTAAAGTGTCTTTTTTCTTGCGTTTTTTTTCTCAATGTCTATGCTTCGACACTAACGAAACGATTGGTACAATCAATGTTTTATTTTTGGTTTATATATGAATATTTCTGTCTTTCCATATATTATTCAATTTATCAATAAACGACTTATAATAAAAAGAGTATTATACACTTCTTTTTAAGGTGAAGGAAGATCAAGAAAAGTATGGTAGGATAAAGTGAATGATATTTTAAAAGAAGCAAATGTTAAAATCTCAAAAATCGTGCGAGATACATGAGAAAGTGTTTATTCGTATGTTGAGATAGAAAAGTCTGGCACTCTTTCCTCTCTGGCTACTCCGACAGGGGAATGGCGTGATGATTTGTACAAGTATATATGTTTATTTCACAGACAAGCATTAGAATAATGTGGTGTTTAAAAACTTTTTTTCAGCATATGATGTTTATGTTTTACATTTTAAAAGTGATTTTTTTATTTTAATTTTAAAAGGCAACAACGATTTGTAATGACGTAAGGCCCACGAAGTGGTAACTTGTTCATGCTCCCTCAACAAATAATTAATCGCTTGGAATAATGAGAAACACGTGTGTGCCACCGTACCATACCACCCACTGTTATACTCTATGTACAACTTTACCACCCTTGTACAACTGTTCAACCATACCACCCCTATTCTACTGCACTAATCGATGTGCAAAATATAAAATAGAGTACCCCAGCAAAGCGAGTCTAATTAAAATCATTTTTGTTAATTAAAAAAACTGTCACATACATACCATCACGCCTGTTCCCTTTTGAGGTAGACAAAAAGGCAGATCTCTACACCTCCTTATCCTTATATACAGCCTTTGCGTCATCCGCGCTCATACATCTCGTCATCCATACTCTTCTATTTTTCAAGTTCTTACATTTCCCTCAGTCAAAAATTTTCTATTTCTGCAACAAAAATCCTTCCTTTCTTTCCTCGGCATACTTCTTTCAGAAAAATATATTTGCAGTGTAAATCTCTCAAAACTCAATATTTTAGATATGTCCAAACCGTATCAACATTCCCTTCTCAGTTTAACTTATATCACAAGTTTGAGGTAAACACGAGAAAAAGCGCTCACATTGCACTTTAAATTGCATACGTCGGCTTATCTGTCAAATATACGAGTATACCAAAACAATTTCATAAAAAAATAAAGCATTTATGAGTTCTAAAAAAATGATTCTTCAAGATAACTAAAAGAAAAAAATATACTAAAGAAAAGCTTGACAATTATAAAGGGCATTTATTTAAAAACAAACACTTTTCCCAAACTGTAGACCAACATCCACGTAAACCAAGTTGCGTGCATAACTTGGTTAAGTATTTTCATAATGTAATATTATTTTTCCTTTTGATACATTACTACCTCAAGCGCAAATATGTTTAACTAAAACGTATTGAGATAGTATAGTATTTATCCTTTTAGTAAGGTTTAATGCCTTCAATAAATTTGATTGATGAGACATACGAGAAATTCGTTAAAATTCCATGTAATTTGCACTGATCTCAAAACTCATGGAATAAAAAATAAAAGAATGGACTTTTTTTTCTTACACGACATGTTGAACATATCACTAGGTGTATTAAAAAATTAAATACTTGACTTTGCTTTCTTACACACCATGTTGAACATGTCACGATGGGCATTAAAAAAATAAAACACTTGACTTTGTTTTCTTACACAACGTGTTGAACATATCATTATGTGCATTAAAAAATAAAACGCGATGTCCTCCGCAGATGAGTTAGTTAAACTTCTGCGTTTGAACCTCGCATGCGGTTAGCTTGTCCAAACAGGTCACATCGTCAGACGTTAAGTTGTGTAGCCCCTGCACGCCTCCAGAGAACGCATATAATGGGTATGTGTGTGCGATGTGGTTCATGGACTGGGTTTCCCCACACTCACAGAAAGCAAACTCTATTAGATGTCCCTTGTGCATATCACATGCAGTGCAGCCCACTCCGCATCTGATCCTATTTAGAATACACCCCTCCTTCCAAGATTGGGAAAACCCAGGAAACTTTACCGTCATATCCCCAACAAAATGTCAGTTTTTTACGTCACACTCCATCTAACGGGATTACCTCCTGCAGGCTATCAGCTATTTATCTATTTACTCCAGAGGCTTCCAGATTGAACGACTGGAGGTAAAATTGAGAGGCGGTGGTTCTCTTATTTCCGTTATAATCGTAAGTTGGTCGCTTTACGACATCCTTTTCCACACTTTATTCACAACTTAAATCATCTGTTAAATACGGGGAAAATCCCAGCAGATATTAAACGACGTTTTGATGCTGTTTAAGGAGAACCTTCTCCCATGATCGTGCGGTGGACGTGACCAGCGTAATATTTGTCTACGAGCTCTGACGTATTCAGGCCAGAAACTTTTAAACCTTGGTGGTATAGTGGGGCAAACCAAAGTAAAGTGTTTTACTTTTAATCCTTTTTTTGTGTTAGTCGGTTATTTTGTATCAGTATTGTTGGGTTTTTCTCTTGATTTTAGTGGCGTTTTGGAATGTGCTGTGTTATTTTTCGTTTACGCCATAATTACCCTAAGGTTAAGAATCACAATAAATGGGAAACAACAGAAGCATATAACTGGAGAAATTATACCCTGTGTCGCTGCGACATGACGGGAATACACTTATGCTGTGGATAGGTAATCTATTATATGTGACGCTGTTTGTATTAATTTTTAATATGTATTTTTATCGTTTTATGATTCTTATTTTATATTTATGATTAATGCCCCAAATTCACAGTCCTGCTTTAATACTTAATACTAATTTATGATCTTAAAATTTCGTGATATATATTCAGCGTCAAACATATCATATGTTACATTCCAAATTTTCAAATCAGGTTTATAATTAATCCACGTCACTCCCTTATACAAAGAAACTACAAAAAATTATATTTGAAAGTTTTTTTTTAATTGTTATGATTTAATATTAAATGTTAAGGTTACACTTTAAATTGGAGCATACTCGTATATGGTGATTAATTATATTATTTATTTCTCTAAAAAATAGTCAGAAATATTGTACATAATATTTATTCCACTGAAATAAATTTATTGTTATTCCATTAATTATAAATTAACACCCAGTGACGCTTGAGCTATTTTAACAAATGTCTAGTAATAACTCGTTTTACCGAAAACTGAGATAATTTTGTTTTTGCTTTGCACAACGAATTTCACAACCGTCACTCGCTAATATTATTATTTTCATTCAAAATCATTTGGCAAACATAATCACAGTTGGGTGCCAGCTAACTTGCAATGTTTGTTCGGCATTGTTTTACTTAATTGATAATTTCCATGTTCGTTTGTTGGTACCGTTTCCGAAACTACCAATTTCGATATAATAATAATTATTTGATTCATTTAATGCATGACATCAAAATAGCTCGAACTCCATAGTATAATCAATAAGTCTCCAATCTTTCAATACGGGGTTCGAGACATGTTGGTATCCAATGATTCTAAAAACGGTTTTCACTTAAAGCCTCTTTGATATCTTAAGAAATATGACCACTTGTCGGAGTTTTAAAACATACTTCTTTATTTACGGTAGGCTCCGAACGAACTTCCTTGTAGTTCTGACTTGATAACTAAGTCATTCATTTGTTATTCATTCTTTCTTTATATATGTCTAAATCATACTAACGATTCTTATTTAAACTTACTTATAACATTTATGTAATAATTTCTGATTAATTATTTCCTACCTTTTCAAACATTAACAGTCCACATTTACTGCTTCGTGCACGCATCTTCACAACACGAATTTTACTTAAATTTTTATTCTGCTAAGTCCACCTTAACTTTTATATGTCAAGGTCGGCACCATCACCCTATAGTATATCGTTATATTTGCTTATTTTACAAAGTGTGGTTGTTGAAAAATGTATAAAAACTCCGTTTACTTTATTTCCCGATAAGACAAACATTGTGTAAATTACTTGGGACGGCGCTCGAAATAGAGAATTGTGAATTTGATTAAAATTAATAAAATATGGAATGCAGAATGACTAAATTAAAATATCATATAAAAAACCTTTCAAACAAGGTAAGAATAAAAAACAAAAAACAGCTTCTTAGATACTTTGGTTTTTATTTTTGTTTATATAAAATATTTTTATACCAACGTAAACGAAACAAAAAACAATTTCGTTTAACTTTTAATCCTTTAACAACATGAAAAACAACTCAGAATAAATCCAAAAATACATATCATGAAAATACCAATTAAAAAGTCTGCAAAAATGTCAGAAAACCCCATTTAATCTTTGTGATTGATCAAAGGTCAAAAAAGCTTTATTAAAGGGCATATGACACCTATCCGGCAAATAAAGTTTTTTCCAGAAATACATTTTGATCAGAATCACAGTAACAAAGTTCATAATTGTTATTTTGTTAACGAGTTTGTAAAAAGTTTTTTTTATTGACAATTTTACGTTAAACTCTGGAAAGTTCTATAATTCATGGTATTATTTTTTGGCAATTGATTATTTTGTTTTTTATGTTTTTAAATAAGGAAATATTTAAAGAAAATATTAAGACAGTTTTCGAGGCATGACATCAAGTTATGCTGAAACAAAGTGAAAATTACAATATTTTTCACAAAAAAATAACAATATTTTGTTCCAGATGTGGTGATGAAAATTATGAATATCTTGGACGGAAAATAGATCAAAATAGAATAACTGGAACTCGTATAAACAAAAGTCTATCCACAAACTGTCAACAAAAAGAATTGTGTTTTTTTTTCGGACACATACGAGACACAATGATACAAGTCTCAAAAAGACTGTCAAGCTGGACAATGTTTCTGATAGTATGCCAAGAGACCGCGCCCCATTGCGTCGGATCAAGCAGATCATGAACGGATAGACAATCAGACCAACTTCACGCTGTGGGAGTCTTCACATCTGGTCAAAGACAAAAATGACTGAAGTAATATTGTGCAGGCCTCATCATGAAGATCACGATGATGGGCGAAAAGAGAGAGAGAGACATAAAAATATTAATAAAGAAATATAAATATCAACTTTTAATTTGTGTACTGTTAAGAGCAACCTAATTGGTGATGGTGCACGAAATGTCGGTCCGGTTGTAGGACACTTTACTTTCAATCGGATATATGTAACGGACGTGATCAATCCATTTGAGGTTTGGATGGTGAAGACGAAAGTAGAAAGCAGAGGAAGTAGAAAGCTAACGTTTACATGCACTCATCTATTATGGACGAGTGATACAAAGCCCATCTACCCGTATATTCCCACTTAAATCAACATTTGCCTAAAATGTGTGATCCCCTTTTCTTCAAAAATCCATCACGCAGAAAAAAATTGCGCACACAAATAAAATTTAATGTAAATTTGCAGAATAACAATATTTAAACAACAAACATTGCAAATTCATGTTACAAACTTACATTGGATTACGAAAAATTTGTTCACGCAATGGAACGGTCGATTATTATAATAACATCGACATTTTGACACTTCTTCCGATGACGTTTCAACAATATAGATTATAAGTTAGAACTTAACAACTTATTTAGTTTATTATCGTTTACCTGAAAATTAAATAAATATTTTCCAATACTCTACTCGCTGTATTTCATGTAAAACGTCCGAACTCTTTAAACTTCTGTGTTTTTCAGAAAGAAGGTATGTTAACACCAAAGTTAAGTTAAGTTTAATCAATTTGTTTTTTTTTCTGTAAAATTAACAAAACTTTTACAATTTGAACTAAAGGAAGTTTGCTTACTTCCAATACAGTAATTTCAATTAAAGTTAACTACTATACAAATATGTTATATATTGATAAACTTATATTTTCACTTGCAAACTCCTTTATATACGTGTATCGTGATAAAAGATAGGCATATATAAGTTAAATATACACTTTATTATGATATATTACAATGAGGAAAGGAGTAAAGGTGTGACTTATACGGTATATAATATTGATATATACATAATTGGGATAAAAAATATACATTAATAAAATATTCTGTCTGCCCAGGAGTGGATAAAGAGGGCTAAGAGAACCGTACACTTTCCGGTAAGGTTCTGTTAGGAGTGACGCCGAGGTTTTTCATCTTGTCACACAACGGTCTACTCTGGTCTAACAGTTTGAAGGGTTGGATATGTTCCAGATATATTTTGAAGAAACGAACTTCAATATTCTTGGATTTTTTTTCATGTAAGAGTGCGAGTCACCTTCACGCTTTGAGGTCGTGATAAAAGTCGTGTCATCGGCCTACTACGCACAGATGAATTCTGGTGATGAAATTCATAAGATGAAATTCTGGCCCATGCCAGAAGGGAGTGCATATAACTGGTTTATATTACATATTAAATAGGGCGGGTGCAGAGAGCAATTTGATACAATTTTCATACATGTAATATGCAAGACGTACGACTTAGATATCCGTGGTTTATTTGATAAAACATTTGTCTTTCAGCTCAGGGATTGTGGTCGATTCCAGTCCAGTTAATCTGAATTTTACTTAAGTCCTCGCTTACGTATTCATTATTCTGATTAACTGGAAGAAAACCCACCAAGTTGTATTACACGATACGATAAGTTGTCCCTCATAATCGAGTATAATTATCAGCCATCCTGTGGATGATAGACGCTTACGCGCATATTGATTTATCGCATGCAACTGTTGCATTTCAGCACATACATGATTTTGAAAGATCAACCCCTAAGTTATGATGTTAAGAAAATTTAATTTCCACATATAACATCAATTAAGATGTAAAATAGTCTATGAGCAAAACTCGCCGGCTTGTTTAGCGTAAATGCTAACCATCAGACCACGACCGTTAACAACTAAATTGTAATATATTATAATACAATAAGCAGTTGGCAAATAAAGCGTCAAATACACTTGTCTTATTTAAAATTAAGATTTTAAAGGCTAGTTGGGTGACGTTACAACAGATTTTAACCTTAAGTTAAAAATGTAATTTACGTAATTTGTGACGAAACGGACTCAACTTTTATCATTAACAAAATTTATGTCTAAAACACATATGTATGTTACTTACCAGAAGTAATTGGTCTCATGGGACATGTCATGATGTTTTCACACCTCTGCCCGTCAATATTGAACTCTTCGTTCTCGATGTAGAGCTTGATAAATGGAAGCCTGGTGTTCAGATGGTACCGGCAGTGCAGATGTCGAGGGTATACTCCAGGGTATGCTGGAGACTGTACGTAACAGGTTTGGAGTCTGCAGTCTCGGAATACACGTTCGCAGTATGATCTGAAACAAAAAGGGATATTGAAATAATCATCATTCATAATTGGAACAAACAAAATGGATTTGAATAAATGCTATGGAATTAAATGGAAAAGTTATGAAAAATATCTAACAGCGTGTAACGATAGTAAAAGTCAATGGGGCATTAAAACAAATATGGTATACTTGAATCAGACATCATCGAGATTGGCTAAGATAATAAGTACAGAAAGTATTATTTACCAACTTGGACGTATGGGCATGATAAGTAGACATAAAAACACTGGAAAGAGTCAAATAAGTGCTGCAGCAATGCGTGCACTACGAACAAAACATGGGGTGACAATGGATGACATAATACAGAATGAAGCTATTAGGGATGAATGTGAACTTTAGGCCGATATATTAAGTACGATGAAGAGGTGCACTCTGAGATGGTTTGGGCGTCAAGAATAAATTAATGGAGAAAGACTAACAAAATAAATATATAGTACCAGTATGAGTCAGAATCATAGTATAGGAAGACCAAGAAAAGTATGGTTGGATCAATTGAATGATATTTAAAAAGAAGAAAATGATAAAAGTCATAAAACATAGAAATTGCATGAGAATGTACATGGATAAAGAAGAGATGAAATATGCGTGTCGTGATATGAAAGTCTGGCACTCTCCCTCTCTACCTACTCCAACAAGGCTACGGCGTGAAGGCATGTAAGTCATTTATAAATTAATATGAGCAGTCATTGATTGATAACTTTTCTGTTGTAAAATGACAACAAAAATTGTGGCTGAAAAAATTCCCATTTTTCAAAAAAATACAATGATTAATATTGTACGAGTACTTTTAAAATTAAAGGCAAAAAAATAACAAACACAAATTTAACACAAAATTCGGAGCAAATAGCCCAAGGAATTCAAGCCCCCTGATTGGATATTCAAAATGGTTGTTTGGGATTTGATCGATTGAATAATTTAGAATTAATTACTCAGCTTTTAAAAAAGTTCGGCCTCCCAATGGAAAAGTTTGACCCAAGTGTAAGGTCACCAAAATTTTATATATTTTTTTAGATGTCTACATTACTCTATTTTGCCAATGATAAATGATCTATGTCAGCTAGGACACTAGACTCATTGCCTGTTATGAGGTAGCTGATTTATATCCATGAGATTAATATACTTCTTCCCATGCCATGTCAAGTTCTTCTGACGTCATCTATCACTTGGATAAAGGCCTCTGTCCTGCGCTTTATGGAACAACTCTTAGACTATTTTTATTTTGGTCCCCTCTCAAACGTTGCGTAGCCAGAACATCTGTTTTCTTTCAGCACCGCGCCTACCCTATTATTTTTTTCATTAAGAATGATCTGAAGGACTTGGTATTTCGAACCACGCAGAACATGTTCCAAATATTAAGCCTTCCTAATTTTGGCGTTGGTCAGCAACTTCCTTTTTTTATTGCAGTTTTTGGAAGGACAATTATTTTGTTGACCATATACGAATACGTTTAAGGAATTTGAAGCATTCTCCTATGGATCCACATTTCAAACACTTCAATAGGTTCATGGTGTTTTCCTTGAGGGTCCACAACATGAAAACTTATCACCTTAAACCATTTATCAACATGAAAACTTAGTACAGAAGAATTAAAACACAGATAGTTCATGCAATCACTTTGAGCTGCAGCCCTTCGTTGAACTTTATAACTCTAGGCACAATTTATTTGAAAATCTCCATCATCAAGTTAAGTTTATTAAATTGTAATATGAAATATATTTTATAAAAGATAAAATACTATTATTAAAGGAAAGTGATCACTACTAACTGCTAAAGAATGATAACGACTAACTGCTAAAGAATAATTCTGAGAGACTTTCAGAAATGCTCTCTCACATTAGCAGTGACTAGAATAAATCATACATCTCCGATAACTGGAACTCCGGATAACAAATAGGAGTTTTATAAAAACTTTCACCGTCGGGCTTGTCCATCACTCGTTTTATTGAGAGTAGACCCAAACATCAGTAGCAATCATTGATCAGGTGAAGTGAAGACATTTTATTTATTATTAACATCTCGATTTATATTAGCTTCAGACTTATTTCAATAAAAATGAGACAGTGGCTTTTATAAGCTACCTTTTATAAATTGATTAACATAATATTTGAATCGTCGTTATCGCTAAATTACACCCGAAAAGGTGTAATGCACATTAGGAATCCTCATAATTATTATCCCACTAGAAATCGCCATAACATTCAGATTTCAAAAAACAAAATTACTAAAAGTCAAAATAATTCATAGCACAAAGATTTACTTTTTTGAACGAAATGCATAAAAGTATTAAAGAAGCTAAGAACATTCGAATATTTCATGTGTTTTATGTGTCAAGGATTTTTGTTGAGTGTGTGTGTTTTATTTGTTAAATATTTTCTTTGTATGTGTGTTTTATATGTAAGGATTTTCATTATATACATGTGTTTTATACTCGTATGTTAGGATTTTCGTCATGTATGTGTTTTATAAGTACTTTAAAATTAAAATAAAACTTTAATGTAAGTTCTCGTATATAAACTGATTCATTTCAAATAGTTTATAATTATGTTTTGAAAAAAAAACACATATTTTTTTATGAAATAGCGTTAAATAAAAAACAAAATGAAAAATAAGATCTCAATATTTAAAAGAAAATAATATATGATTTGTGCATATTTATGGAAATCACTTAAGAATTTTTAGATTTTTGTCATATTCATAAAACTAACGATTACTATTATTTTACATACCCGTATTATTTTTAATGACTTATTTTACATAGCAACCCCTTTTACACATGTTGACATAAATATATTTTTAATGATTGTTACAATAAATTTACAGTAAATTTAAAATACGTTAAAATCCTGTAGATCACTGTCAATATTTTTAAAATTAACTTTTGCTATTTGGTCACCCTAATCTACGGAAGGCGTTTTCAGGCCGAATTGTTTTAATGACAATTATTTTATATCCTTAAAAGTTAATTAACTTATTTGAAATTCTAATTTATTGCAAATTAAAAAAGGATAACCTTACTAAGAGAATCAATGATAATAGATCGTTTAAGTTGAATCGCTCTTACTTTTGGATGAAACAATTTTATGGGATTTAATTTTATTTGCATGTCATATTTTTTTTACAAAGGACATACGATTTGACTGCAGAAATATCTAATTGAAAGGCATATTTGATTCATGATTACTTCCAGTACATACATGTTGGCTTAAGATAACAACATTCACAAAGCTAATAATCATTAACTGTTTACTCAGAGGACCTTGAGAGAATAATGTTGAATATCTCATTATTGGACCTGAAGATGAAGCAATTGATACGGCTGCTGATCAAAATCGCAATGTCGCTAAAAAGGTTACCAATCTGAGGTGGAACTTAACAGGGTACTTTGCTAAATGTACCGATGATATCTAGACCTTGGAAGTGGTAGAGTGGTGACCAAGGACAGGTATAGAAGTGTGGGAAACCACAAGTAAAGTGGTTGGATGACACGAAAAAAGTTGGGAGCAAGTGGAAGCAATGTGACCAAGATAAGAACGAGTGAAGGAGGGGAGAGGAAAGGTATATGCCTAACATTGATGTCAACTGGGCTCATTATGATGATAATTATGGTATGTGTTAGCATAATAATTTCAAGTCAGTAATTTAATATGTTTTATTCCCGATTTTACCCGACCATCTTTTTTTCTTTAAATTTTGTAATAAATAATGATAATTTGATTTAATTTTGAGACCACATAACTTCCATACACCGTCTAACTTTCCAATTAAAACATACTTCCTTCACTTCCTCCATATCCATACGTCTTCTCATACAGTTACTTCTCTTTCTCTTAAATATTATTTTCCTTCTTTCAAAATGTCTCACTTAGTCCAATAATACTTTTTTCGATCGTTTTCTACCACGCTCCCCCTCATGTTTGCATTGTAATTTTTTTAATTTCGTCTCTTGTCACCCCTCCATTCAACATGTCCACGCCATCTTATCAAGCTCTTTTTTACACAACTTAACACATTAGTTGTAAGCTCACATTCAATTTTAATCATTACATTTCTTATTCTGTCATACATCATACACATGTGTATTCTTCTGCATGCATTTTCGTCGCATTTATTTCAAGTATCATAGAAGAAACTAGATAATAGCGAGAGGAGAGAGTTGTTTTGGCTTCAAAATATCTAAACTGGACATGATTTAGAGTGGAAAAAATACTAAGAATGGCAGAGGACCAGTATAAGTTTGCAAAACATACGAGTATTAAAGGCAATCGGTAATAAACTCCTACACCAAAAAAACCGGTATAGTACGCTTGGAAAAAAACGTTGATACTGTAATGACAAATCAAATAAAAATACTAATCCCTGGTTTTTGTATCACTATTATGTCAAAAAAGGAAACAAGTAATTAACAATATTTTTTTTCTTTGAAGATGTCACTAAAAAGAGAATCACTAAGATAAATATCGCAAAAAAAATATGTGAAATAATATTATACAATTTTTAAACAAATACGAGTATTACGAAAATGGAAATCACAATTTGGATATTTTGCATTTTTACTTGGTCCTTATAAATGGCCCAATATTAAAATAAACCACTAATAATGGTTAGATCCCTAAACGACTATAAGAGATTTTAGATTAGACTTTCCAATTCAGATTACCAGAAAAGTTAGCCCAAGTTCGATTTTGGCGCATCTAAAATGTGAAGGTTTTCTTATTCTCGTGGGACAAATCGAAAAGGCCTATGGCAAAACAAACCCGAATTTCAGGCAAAAAGTTGATAAAATCTTGCAAATGATATATTTATAAATTATTGAGTTCCAAACTTATAAACACGTTGTATTTTTTCATAAAAAATTAAATTCAAATGATAGACTAGATTTGTGAAAATTTTCATTAGGCCAAAATTAGTCAGTTCATCTTTCGAAAAATAAATCATACAAATATATTTTAGTAATGACATTTTACTCAAAACAAAATAAAAAAGCTAAGCTTTTTTCAAAATATATTTCTTACCCGTTTTTTTTTGGGAATGAAGAGTTCATCTAATGATACAAATTAAAAGGGAGAAAGATTATGTATTTTAAATAAAATGTTATACTTTACTTAGCATTAGGCATAAGGTAATTGTGTTCTTAATCTTGAGAAAAACTCTCAGAACCATTGCACGCAAAACACTTAAAGAATAAAACGTTGCACGCAAAACACTTAAGAATAGCTGAGTTAACATCTCAAGAGCTGTAATTCTGGTGCAAGCATACTTCTGGTATAACTTAAGAGAAAGAAAAAAGAAGAAAATGTTTAGTAACAAGTAATATCAATAAAATCAGAGTAAAAACAAATGAAAATAAATTTCATTTTAAAGTTAACTCAAAGGTTAGTGTTTTAAGTTAGTGTGTATTAAAATTCCAGATTTAAAAAAAAAATAATTAAACAAATTACCCTATTTTATTTTGTTCCCAGAAGACTTATCACGTGTAATTAGTTTACACAAGATTAAAAGTTGAATTCAATAAATTCCTTTTTAAACTTAACTCAAAGGTTAGTGCTTTAAGTTAGTGTGCATTAAAATTCCAGATTTTTCCAAAAAAAATCATTAAACAAATTATCCTATTTTATTTTGTTCCCAGAAGACTTATCATGTGTAATTAGTTTACACAAGAATAAAAGTTGAATTCAATAAAAATACAATGAAAGTGGAATTAAAGTGTGGATATAAAAAACGTTGACATTTCGAACTAGAACGTTTTTAATTTATATCTAGGTAGAAAAAAAACGTTAGATCTAACTAGAAAATAAAACTTAAGGGTATCTAACTAGAAATATTTTTTGAAAAGATCTTCATGATTAGACGGAAAAAAATTGCCATATCAATAAGCTCGTAAAATTTTTAATTCTGTAAAAAGAAAGTGGAATACAGTTATTTGCAGAAATAAGAGGTTTGGCAAAATAAATGAAAAGTGGAATTATGTACTGAAAAGCGACAAATGAAAACCCCACAAAAAGGGAGAAATCAGTAACTCTACTTAGATGCCATGAAATTTGATTATTTTAAATAGCGTTTTTGTTTGCTTGTTCATTCATTTTGACGATTATTGCTCTTAATATTTTTTTACATCAGAATTGAATCACATAAAAGACAACATAAAATAAGTTATATAAATATACTCGTGCACATCGCGGCGTTAGTAGTACATACCAGTTAAAGGGACTTAATTCCTGTAAACGTTTTAAACATCTGTCAACTTTAATTACCTACCGTCTTTAAAATAAATTATAATAATTATTTTTTATTACTTTTTGGAGATTTTAAATATCCTTATTAAGTTACTAATTCGAAAGTTTGCTGAAATAATATTATATATTAAGTGGAGTAAAATAGTTTTAATTTTTTTTATAAATTGTAAAGTGATGATTTTTATGGGATTTCCTTTTGTGATATTATAATTTTAAAAAGCAGCGAAACCCAGTGAAAAAATGTTTCACTAAAATTTGAGATAATAATATCTTATTATTGTGCAAATCACAAACTATATATAATAGTTTACGATTTGAACAATAATACGAAACAACATTTCCATAAACTTCTTAGTCATACCCAAACGAATAAATGAATGAGACTTATTTTAAACACACATTTTTGTTTGTTTGCTTAGTTACTTAGTTTAAAAAATAATTATTTATTAATTTTAACCCAATAATTAACATCCATCATTTTATTACATCCGAGAACTTACATTTATTTTTATCCCTTGAGCAATATTTATGTAAATCTACCCTGAACACAAAAAATCGTATCTCCTCTATCCTTCTTTAATGCTTTTTAGCATTTTGCTAAAAAAATAAACCTTTGAAATGTAGCATATTTTGACCTGTCATTTTGATTTTCTGTAGCCGATAGTCATGGCGTCTCTAGTGGTAGTGGGCCTTTTTTACTGTGGAACACGCTTTTTCGGGCATACTTTAGAAATAAATTTGTCTAACATATAACTTAATTTTTTTCACCAAATACTTCTAAAAACTAAGTTAATAAAACTATAGATTGTTTTATCGTGCACCTATCTACAATAGTTTATAAAGCATACCCTTAATTTTAAAGTAGTCGTCATTACTTTATCTTGTATAAATTGTAGCTTTATCAATTGCGTTTTATTGTTCATATTTTTGATATAGGTATACAGGTTCGCTCACAGATGTAACACATTCCGGTCCTGGCATTCACAAAATTTGGCCAACGGTCTGACTTTAACGTTCAAACAGTTTGATCCCTGGCAAAGCAGAGTTCACATAAAAAAACACATTTAATTAATTTTCCAATTTAAATATGAATATCACTTACCCCGCAACAACTTCTCCTCTTCTGTTAGGATAAAGTTCTGGATGCTGTCCGTATCTGAGGTACACTTCAAACTGTTGTTCGGCTCTAGAAACAAGAAAAGAAACAAATATTGTATTTTTTTTTGTTTAACCCTGAAATATGGTCTGGTGCTCATGTTAACAATAATAACCATTTAATTTTTTATCTCTATTTTGGATGTCAGTCTAATATATGTTACAAAGAGGCACTTGCATGTTTTAATTAATAAATTAAAAATCAAATTTCTTTAGAAATAATACTTCAGAACGTTATAGCTCTATATACTAACATTTTAAACAAAATAAACAGCAAATATTAAATTAAATCACATAATAATAAAGTATTATAGTATTCCTTCATTTTCTTTTGACTGATGATATCTCACTTTTACTTTATTATGTACATGTGTATGTTCATAAATTTCATAAAGATGAATAAAAATTTGAATAACTTTTGGGACCATGTAACTTGCTTTATTCACTTTTGTTTGGTTGGTTGCAAGACCTTGCCTCCTAGCAATAAGCCCATCTGACTGTTTTTGCAATGAAGTGTTAATAAACAAGTAAATTAAATAGTATAAATTAATAAATAAACGTAATTAATTAAAATAAATATAAAATATATATTGTTGGTTGAAACATTGCTAATGATTTTTTAACAAGTATTTTTTTCAACTTTCTATAGCTTACATATGTATATAGGTTAAATCAATCATATGAAAGCTTAACTTTCCGGCCTAAACAAGTCAGAACGTGTATGGACATATTCCACGTCCACGTGACGCCCACGCATAAAATGTTATATAATGTTATAGTTAAAATTGTTATAGTTAAAATTGAATACCTCTTCATAAAATGTTATATTTAAAATTGGATACCTCTTCCCTCAGAAGTATGCGTATATCAACAAGAGTTGATAGTGTTGTTTCGTTATATTCTGAAATGTTAAAAATTGAATATCATACGGTTATCGAACTTTTTTCAAAAGAAGGGAAAATCTCTGTCGAATCTAATTGATGTTTCGATACTGCCGAAATTTTCCCATTTTTAGGGAGAAACTTTATAACTGCACGATATTAATTGTTTAACATTTCAAAATAACGAAACAATACGTTTATTATCTAGTTGATATACCTACTATTGAGGGTAGAGATGTCAAATTTGAATTGTAACATCACACATGGTGGGTGTTTTTGGCATGGTATTAATCCATACACGCTCTTCCTTCTAGATCTTAATATACAGTTTGAAACAATTTATCAAGAAATACTTGTTTAATCCCCTATTTCAAGCTAAAAATCATTTCTCAAAAAACGTTTTCTAAAATGTTAATTAAGTCAAAATACAACGTGTCATTCAAAAGAAACAGTCCGCGAAACAATGGAAGAGCGCTCGAGTATTTATAATTACACTAAACCTCGTTAAACGATAGGGATGTGCTTCTCAAAATCGTTACGTAAACAGAATTATAACCCATCAAGTATAGAAATAGGTTCCTAAAATGAAAAAAGACATATTTTTAACTAAAAACTTTTTTACTGGCAAAATGTAATTTTAAAATAGAGTTTACGCAAATGTTTTAAAGAATAATCACATATGTATACTATATTGTACCATATATAAAAAAATACGTAAATAAGTAAATTAAACATGATTAAAATAAGTGATATTTTAACTTTTTGATAAACACAAAGCAATCGTCGATTGCTTTGTGTTTATCTTCTTTTCACGTAACATCTCACAGTAACAGGTTAAAACATTTAATAAGTTACTTTTTAGTGCACAATTTAGGATTATTTTTCGCTACATTTCCCAACAGAGGATAGTATTTTTAGTTGTTACATTTTTTTATCCGATTGGAAAAAAACGTTTACAGAGATACCGTCAAGTGAAGTATTTCTCTACTATTTTTGCTTAAAAGACATCCTAAAAGTCTACTTTAAAAAAAAAACATCATATAATTTGTTTCTTTATTTTTATTAACCTATTTGAAAATGTTTAAAGCTCATGGTTTTATCAAGACACCAATATTAAATTAGGTTTCTGACCTCTAAATTAATATTCTCTCCAAAACGTAATGTATTTCACAAACACGAACAACCGCAAAACTTGGAATAGTTGGGTACATTAATATATGAGTAGTTCTCTAGTATTTCTTTGTGGAATGGGTACTTTGTAGCATTAATATGATATAGGACATTGGTAAGAAAAAAATGTTCGTTTAATAAGATTCCTAATATGGAACTGATTTTTAAAACACTTTGGCCACTTAACGGTGCTATTGAAGACTTCATAAGTAATTATTATTTTTCAAGTACAGACGTAGAGTTTCAGTGTCGTCTTCTACATACAACCATCGTCTGGTTATTTATAATACTATATAATGTTTCCGCATACAGTCTTTTAACAACTTTCTGATTGGTTGAAAAAACTAACACAATGCAGTATACCGCCAGGTTATACCTTATATAACGAAAATGAAATATGAGTGCAATACAACACATACTTCAAGAAATTAATGACACTAAATAAATTCTGATAGACTTTGGTTTGCAAGTTTAGGATAAATATTAAAAAAATATATATATTTAACACGAAGTATTTTATTTTTTAAGCCTCCACAATTTTTTCAAAAAACTGAAAATAAATTTGTGTAATTATTGTTCAAATAACTCTACGAATTTCGATGGATGTATGACAATTATAAGTAAACTCAGTCTCTCCGCGTCCACATTCTGCTCCCATACATCTAAGTTGGTACTAAAATACTCTTGTGGATTATCATCTCATCTGATGTTGATACTGTCAGGATCGAGTATATATGTTAAGGTACCACACTGTTGTGGATTATCATCTCATCTGATGTTGATGCTGTCAGGATCGAGTATATATGTTAAGGTACCACACTGACTTGGAATTAAATAGTTAATAAACAGAAGCATTAACAAAACCATAGCTCTAGGTTCTTCACATTAATTAATCATAAAATGAAGACACATCTGTAATCTACCTGACACAAATGATAGTAAAAAACATTTTTAAGATCTTAAATGATGTTTAAGAATAGGAATAACCTTGAATCGAATGAGAAGTAAGTCTGATCAGTGAAGTTGTCCGTGTGAAAGAGGACTTTAACGAAGCTGGTCTCTGAGATGAAGGTCTGCGGTTGCTCTGTCTCTCCGCAGAACAATCCAGGGTCCTTTCTGTTGGATACGTCAGTCTTGGCGTTGCCATCAACGATCTGGAAAGAAAAAAAGACTTATTAATAACTTATCAAAGAATTTTATCAATGTCAGTGATACGTAGTTGAATAGAATAATACCACAGTAGTTGGAACGAAATTGAAATTGAACAGCATTTTCTTCAATAATTCAACTATGAATCCTCAGGTACTTTGACCACATTCATTGACTCCTTTTTGAAAGAACACTTACTTTTTCAGAATGAAATTGATAGTAAGTAATCTTTGTAAAAGAAATCATAAAGGTGACCTTCGAGTGACTGAAAGTGTTTAAGAATAAACCATCATACACACATGCCATCACACCATATTATTTTCAGGGTAGGTTGAGATAACAGATCTCCCCGTCTTCCTCTCTGCGTACACCTGTCTACCCTCATCCACATTTGTACATTTTGTTGTAATGCATGTCTATTTCTAATAATTTTAATTAGTTTTCCATCAGTTTAAATTTCTCAAACATTTTTTTCCAATCTTTCGTCAATTTACCTTGTCTTCAATTTACCTTAATGATTCGTTGACGACCTTCATGGCTTATTCGGTAAGACGTTTATCACTCAACCTGGAGGTTAAGGATTCGATTATCTTTGGAACCCAATTATTATTTTTTTTCTAGCCTGGTTTCACTGAAGGCTTTTTTAACACATTTCTTGTTGGTAGAAAGATATGGTCACATGGCAATAAGCCACCAGGTTGTATTTTATTCAACAAAAGTGTAATACAATGCAATTCTTTCGCCACTCATTTCCTCAGTGTGGTCTCATACAACCGTCTCATAATTAGTTTCCTTCTTCTTCTTTAATCAAAATATTCCTCTTCGAAAAAAAAATGCAGTAAGCAGGTCAAACAACACTTAATGCAGTAAGCAGGTCAAACAACACTTAATGCAGTAAGCAAGTCAATCAGCACTTAAAATCTAATATATAATTGTAATATAGGTCTTGATGGACCCAATGATATTGTAATGGCTGCAGATTTTCAAGGAACTTGACTGAGGGACCGAAACAGCATATGTAAGAAACTATGATCAGAAATATTAATAGTCGTTTAACTTCAAAATCAAGGCTTTAAATGCAAAAGTGAACTAAGAAAAGAGACTACACCAAATTTCAGCACTTGCATGCCAGTCTTTGTTAACCAAGGTACTTGATGTTTAAAATTATGGATCGTAGTGCATGGATTGTGTATTTTCGATGTTATTATTTTTTATTGAATAAATTCAAATAACTTTAATGTGAATTTAGATATATCTGAAGAACATATGGATAGAAACGAATATAACTAGGTCTACAACAGTAAACCTTGCAAGAACATTGATTTTCCAAAGCCATCTGCATATTGCTGAAACATGGACATTAAGAGAAAAGGAAAGCAAGAAGATAGAGACCTTGGAAATGTAGTGTTGTTAACGCATATAAGCAGCATGCAACACAAGTTTATCAATTGTGTAAAAACTGCAAATTAAACGTTACTTAATTTTTTTTTCTAGCCTGGTTTTCACTGAAGGCTTTTTTACTCACTAATACAGCTACGAGTCCTCAAGCTTTTCGGCTATATTACTAGACGAGAAGATATAATGAGAGATACTGGTGATCCAAAGGAATTTAAATAAATAAAAAAACCTGCTAAGGAATACAACCAACAGGTATATCCAGACGTAGACTAGAAATGTTACTGACAGTAAGAAATAGAGGCATATCATTTTTTCTGCAGTGTGGTCAATTTACTTGCAAGATAAAATCCAATAATCTCGACTACTCAGTAATGAACATAACGAATGGAATAAAATAATGTCTTTATCTTGGGCATTTTCACAATTCAACGGATGGTCTTCACCATGGTTATCAACTTTAGCAATGCAGTGCTTCCTGAAATGATCAATTACTGTATTTTTCATTTGGTCACTCCTATCCCCAAATAAACCACTCAATGCTGTTGCTGTGCCCTTGCACTTTGTATTTAAATAAGTTTAAGATTCTTGTTGTTCACAGTACAAGAATAAACGTTACATCCACGAACTCTTCAATAATCTATTGATCGATTTTTCCAGCAGTTCGTGAATGAGCAAGAACAGTCGCCATCACTATATCTCAAAACAATATCAGTCCGATGAGAATGTGTATCCATGCCCGGCTACTTAAAGTATATGTTACGTGCACCTCTTATGAAGAGGCACTATTGAAAACTAGAACCTTTGTTATCTTACAAACGATATGAACACATTGTCAAGTATTAAGTATTGTACAAAAAGCCAATGAAACACTTAAACATACGAGTATATACTTTAACCGCATAGTATGAAAATTGACTGAGATGGTATACAGTCCACAGCAGTATTCTAGTACCAACTTTGATATGAAGTGAAACTGAATAAATGAATAAAATTGTGTGCACTGAGAAGTAAACATGAGTTGACAATGTATGACAGAAATTGGGGTAAAGTGATCAACAATTAATGTGAAATTAAAGCCGATGTGTTAGGCAAGATGGATTGTACATGAAGAAATGACAAAATACTAATAAAACAAATGTATAATACAAATGTCAGTGGAAGGTATGGTAAAGGAAGACTTAAAAAAGTACGGTCGGAAAGAAGATAATGTTAATAGTCAGAGAAATTGTAGAAGCTGTGAACCTGTGAGAAGGCGTATGGGTGCAGAAGAGGCGAAAAATATATAATAATACATTTTTTTGTCCCTTTAACCTCTCTGCCTACCTCAACAGGGAAACAGCGTTTTGGTATATGTTTAAACTAAATGTTAAAATACGAATCAAGCTCCATTTATTCAACCTACGAACCTGAAAATTTATCATTCTTGAAAAAAACTGAAGAGAAAAAACGTGATTGACGTTTTGAAGGCGTTCCATCTTATTATTTTACTACGTTAATGACACAAACGTATCTCAACTTCAAAAGTATCTCCTATCTGCACCTCCAATCTGGGCACAAAGACAATTATTTAACGAACTTAAGTACATATAGGAATAATAGTCTGAATTTTAATTGAACGTGTTGGCCAAAAAAAACTTAAAAACGTGATCTCTATAAAGTTTTACATTAAATTGAAGAACTCAATGTAATAACAAAACGGTTACTTCAGGCAACGACAAGCTGGTTAAATGGTTATTCTAGACAAAGACAAGCTGGTTAAATGCAAAACAACATAACATTTTATAGAAATGCAATAAATCAACACATACATCATCACGCCGTTTCCTTGCTGTGGCTGAGATGACAGATCGCCAGACTTTCTTAACTCATAATATTTCGACTCTTTCACGTACCTACTTCTTCTCATACACCTCCCACGATTTATCTTACTTCTTTATTTCTATCAAAATATAATTCACTTGATCCAGTCATACTTTCCTTCATCTTCCTCTACATACCCTTCTACACACATTTGCATTGTATATTTGTTTTTTTAGTATTTCTTCATTAATTCGTTCATATGTGCCTAAGTACCCCATTGACTTTGATTCGAGTATATAAAATATGTACTCGTATTTGAGCGATAAATCAATCCGTTATTAAAAGAAATACCAAATCAAATCATTTACATTAAGATAAAGAGGACCTCAGTGGCCTAGTTGGTAAAACATATGAATTCTGACCAGGAGGTTGCGAATTCGATTACCGTTAATAACCATTTTTAAAGGGTGTCAGTCTAATTTTCAGTTCAGGCCCTTTTAACATGTTTCTGGTCGATTGTAAAAGATTGTCACATGACCATACATTTTTCAAATTATATTGTATACAACGAAAGCATAATATATTAGAAAGCATTATATAATATATCAATATGTGAATCGAAACTCCTTCAGATCGTCCCTCAGAAACCAAATAAAAATTGACGTAAAAAGTGTAACTTGTGGGTTGAGCCCCTAATATTCTACATACAGAAATATCAGTCGAACTAGCTGGGACATCTGATCTTCTGTGAGGAAACAGACCGATACTAGATGCGCACTCCCTCCCACAAATGTCACAGACCTGTGGACCCTGCTGAGCCGCCTGGCCATGCTGACGCGTGTTCGCAGCGCGTTGAATGTTTCTCATACATCTAGCCGCTGAGACGCCATCAGCCCGACAGCATACGGCTGTCCCCCTCTCACGGTTCCGAGCCACCGACTTTCAGTCCTCAGACGCCCTGCACAAAGTAAGTGACTCTCGCAGGCTGTCCTTATAGCGCTTCCTCTGCCCACCAACTCTTCGCTTGCCACCACTTCCCCGTACAAGACGCGTTTTGAGAGTCTATGATCGCCCATGTGCATCACATGCCCGGTCCACCGCAATTTCGTTTACATTTGGAGCGTTACAGGACCAAAACATCTGTGATATGATCACTCCAGTGGATCCGAAGAATTCGGCGAAGGAAACTCTGATGGAACATTTTAAGGCTTTGGATATGCCTTCTATAGGGAACCCAAGTCTCAGACCCAGAGAGAAGTGTGGAGAGGACAACAGCCTTGTAGACTGATACTATATATTTGTAGACTGAGAGATGTCTTTGCTGTAGAATACGGATTGAATGCAAAATATTAATCTCTAGTAAACGACCAGATAGGTATTCAAAAGGTCTTGTATTAAAACAACACTGGAACTTTTTTTAGTAAAATTGATAAGCAACAGGAATCGAGCCCATAACACCCGAGTTGACAGATTTCTGGCCAACTAGATCACGGAAGTTTTTAGAGTTTATTTATTTATTATGTGTATTCGCTTTTCTTCTTTGAAGTGTGATTTATTGAAATTAAAATTTTATTTTGTCAGAACAGCAAACAATGAAATTTAAACTTTTTCAAAGTTTTATATTTATTATCAAAAGGCTAGTGTTATGAAGCAGGAAGCCGGTATCCTTTGAAGTTAAAGTAAGCAAATGAATTTACAAGCTAGAAATTTTCTCAAAATCAAGAAAAGTTTCACTAAAGCCAAAGGTCAGAATGAAATTTTGTAATTTCGTTAACTAAAAGCTACTGTACTTTATTTCAACTAAAATTAAAGCAACTAAAATTCTGCTAGTTAAGGCAACATATTTTTTTTCAGTTTTTAAGGGTTGAGGTGCATCAACCTATATTATATTTGATATCTACTAGACAAGTGGTAATAAAATATCTAAACAGTATGTTTCTTGGTTTTCAGCATGTTTTCAAGATATTAACTTTCAGGTATGTTGGAAGAGATTGCCACATGGCAAAAAACAGTTAGATTGTAATATATATAACAAAAGTGTGATGCAATACAATAATTTTCTAAATATGTTTTTAATGTTGAAAAATAAAAAAAATATTTTGAGAACTAAAGGGTCTCTCAAATTGAGCGGTTTTTTAAATTCTTGGATAAAACGCAGAAGGCGTCGCAAACTTGCCTGAGTCTCGTGACATTTAAAAATTCTAATGTATGACATTTATAAAAATAGAGTCGTATTCAATACAACAACACATTCAAATTGAGAATTACTTTATATATTGTAATCTCCGGAAACGGTGATGTTAATTTGCCACCAAGATCACGTGATTTGACACCGTTGGACTATTTTCTCTAGGGTTACTGAAAAGTCAGGCCTATAAGAATGATCCCCAATAAATTCCTGAACTTAAGGATGAAATTATTTGCGTTATTGGTTGTGAGTTAGAACCACAATTATGCCAAAATGTCATCGAAAATTTGAACAAAAGAGTAACATCTGCGGAGCTGTAAGAGGTGGAAATTTGGCGGATATTGTTTTTTTGTGTTTAAATGTCATATATTATATTATACTTCAATGACCAATAAAAAGTTTTTTTGAAATCAAAGCAAATTGTGTGTTTTATTCAAGAATTAAAAAAATAGAATTAAAAAAAACCACTCAATTTCAAAAACCCTTTATTTCATATTCGTGTTTTTACTATAATTATAATTCATATCCAGTTATACAATATATGTTAGAGTAATTCTCTGAGTTATTTTAATGTGTGGATAAACAATGAAAGATTGCAAGTTAACAATATTTACTATTTATTTAATAATAATTCGATAGATGCTAAGATACATAAATATATTGAAAGGTGTGTTGTTGCAGGTAAACAAGGTAAATGATGTGCAAACTATTTTTTTTAATAAATAAATAACCAAATCTCCAAAAATACTGTGTACTGTGGTGTGTTAGTGTCAACCTTGGTGTATGGCATTGAAAATGAGTAATAAGAACATAATAAATGTGGTGAAATTGCTTTCTTGCGTAGAATATTCGGTATTTAGAAAAAAAAATTAATAAAATACAATTGTTTGTTGGAGATGAATATTATAAGTGCAATTAAGAAAGAATTTGAGAAAATGATCTATTGAGATATAGTTGTGAAAGATATACAAACTAACTTTATTTAAAAAGAATGACGAGCGATAAAGAGGAAGACCAAGGAAAGACTGGAACGAAATAGATAGAAAAATTTAAAACTTTAACTAAAGCAAAGGTAAAAAGTATAAGAAACGGGAGAGCATGTGTGATAAAATGTATGTATGTGAACGAAACATACTTTTTATACAATTATTTCAACTATGAAAAATAAGGAGCCCTCAGATGGCAAAACGTTATTTGCATATCACTGTATTTACAGTTAAACTGAAATGTATACGCAGTGAGTAAAACCTCTGGTATGTTGTATAAGTCAGGAGTATAACAAAAACCCACTGATAGTAAATTATTTTTCCTGACGCATCTCTCTGTTTAATAGGATCGTGTGCTCGTTGAGCTATCCTTGAAGGATATAAAGTGGCTTACAAAAGAATATGAAAAAAAATTGCTATCACAATGTCGTCGTTGCAAAGTCACTAACGCTCAGCTCAAGGTGTTTTGCACAAACGTTATTGATGGATCTTCAGAAAGACTTGCACGAAACTCACTCCATGAGATTCACTATTCACAATTATGAGAGATACCCATAAAGAAGACACAACTGTCGTATATAATAGAACCTGGTTGATATTTGGTTAGTCAATAAATCCTTCCAAGACACTTGATTTTTTTTAAACTAATATCTGTCCCAGTCTGATTTACACATGTAAGTGAAAATCAAACTGGAACAGATATTTATTATCTTTATGATACTATTGTATAATTTCGGGAAACAAACTAAAATGAACGAATAAATGGCAAGCTTTCAGCAAACAAAGCCTTCTTAATTTAAAAAAAATCAAACATTTTATTTGATTTACATCATGTATTTGATTATTAATCAACTATTCCTGACAAATCGTTCTCCCAAAGCTACGCTGGCGCGTCAATGATTAGACCCGGGCAATAGCAGGCGCTCAGCAAACGAGGGGGGAGGTCTGAGAGATATAGGAACATACTGGTACATAATCTGCCGGCTCGATTTAAAGCAATTACTGTCGTCCGTTTCGGTCGGCCGCTCCGCGCACTACCGAGTATTATTTCCTATCAATCAAGATCCCCTCGTTATCGAGTGGGTCGGGATAAAAAAGAGTTGAATGATATAAACGCATTGAAAAAATATGTATCTTTTTTTGGTTAAAAACTTCATAGAATCCACTGACAAGTTTCTTGTATACAAATATACCATTACGCAGCTTTCCTGCTGGGATAGATAGAAAGGACAGACCACCATACTTTTCTATCTCAACACATACTTCGCCTTCTCCAGATCTATACACTTCCTCGTATAGCTCCTACGATTTATTTTACCTCTTACTTTTCCTTCTATCAAAATATCATTCACTTGATCCAACCATACTTTCATCGGTCTCCTTCTATCACGCCTTTCACTCACATATTTGTTTTATTAGTCCCTTTCATTCATTTGTTTTACATGCTTACACCATTTCAGAGTCCTCTTATTCACCTTACTTAATACATTAGTCTTAACTTCACATTCACCCAAATCACTTCATTCCGTATTCCGTTTTTTATTGTAGCCCCGTATATTATTCTAAATACACGCGTTTCGGATCTTTTCTGCCTTTTCTCACATCCAAATTTCATTCCTTTACATAAAATATGGTACTTAAAAACTTTTGTCAACTTAGGAGATTTTGATACTGTTCTGTTCGAAATATTATGCAATGTACATAATGTCTACTTTGTATCAAGTTTCATGACATACCATATGTCTTCATGGTTATTATATTTCGAAAGTCTACATAATAAATAACCCTAATCATCTCGTCAATATTCTCACAGCATTATAATTACACTGTTAACGTATTAAAAAGAATACAGTGTCGTGTCTAAGATATTTCAATAATTTACAGGACAATGATTCAACCTCCTGTTTTCTGTATTTGGCTATATGGCACAGAGACATCAAATACTTTGTTCACTTAGCGATGTCACGTTACATGTTTTTTTTGCTAAATGAAATTAATTAAACACAATTTTTCTTTACTTTCAAATCTGGTTTCAAATTCATCTGTCAAATAATATTCGCCGAATGATGAGGATATAAATTTCCTATTTAAAACATATATCACTATTATCTAAAATGAACTAATAAAGACAGAAAATAACTTTATCTCGTTCGTAATTAATGAACTGAAATTTTGAAACTCACATTTTACATGAGAAAAACTTAAAATTTCACAAAAATAGTTATGGATCACTTAAGACGTTTAAATAACAATATTTTTTTCAAAATTCAATAACTACATGATTAAAACAAACCACTCGTTTAATGTTTACGGATAATAAATAACGGCTTACGGATTCTATACATAAACTGCGGGTAGGAATGGGTAATATCTTAGAGATTCTCGACATCAGAAAAAATAATTAAATTAAGTATCAATATCATGAAAAATCAGCTCAACCTAAGTAATATTCCTCCTCTCAGCCTACTTTCTATTCAAACACCAAATTCTTGACTCAATCTACACACTTCTTTCCCTTATAAGCCACTAAGCACGCATTTTTTGGCAGTCAACACTTGCAAATATATTTTATATATGTAATTTAGTTTGTTATCAACTGACAAAAAAGATAGAGGTATTTGAAACAGATAGTAAAATACAGGGAAGCTTTTCCGAATGTTCGAAGACAAAATTCTTTATATTTTAATCTAGATATTTACTACCTATTTTAATCTAAATTTTTACCATAAATAAAATGGGTAGTTGTGACTTTTGAGAATTTAAATATTATGGTTTTTGTTGGACTATCAAATTTTGGTCTAAGGGAAATCGTAAGTGCCTATAAAACTACATCAAGAAAATATATTTAATCATCAATAGCACGCAATATGGAGTTCCTTATGTTAAAATTAAATAAATCCATCTGTATTGAGTTACTTCTACGATTTCATCCTTATTGAAGGGTTGAAGAAATTTCTCTAATAAGGTATCTCACGGTTAGAGTATCATCATAAAATATTTAATCAAAATTAAACAATTCACCAAGTAAAGCATAGCAGTGTTAATGGAGAGTAAAAACGAATGGTATCGTATGATAAGTAACTTGTATGTGAAATGTGAAGATAATAATCTTAGAACAAGAATGATGATCCAAAGTCATGATAATAAAAAAAAGTTGAAAGGAAAAGTAAATGTGATATTTTGATGAAAAATAAAAGATGAGAATGAATTCGAGAATTCTGCTTCTGGGAAGAATGTTCTCAGACGACGAGACCAAAGGTGGAACGAGATATTGAACGGCGAATTGCAATAGGATACATCGCCAGTTCGAACTCTGCGCTGTGCAGCTGCTTTTAAATAAGAGACATTTTTACGTCCTGTATTCAGAGGTACAAAAATTCGGTCATATCTAACTAGGCTATGGAAGTAACTTAACATAAGTATACAAGTATTGCTAGTAAATTAAAATGACATTTGTTTAAAAGTCTTTGATTAATTTCACATTTTTAGTAATTTTTGTATTTTTTTTCTTTTCCTGGTATGTATTCTTCCCCTTTTCCTGGAATGTGTTCTTTTGAAAAAAATATGAAGAACGTTTTTTTTTCCACTTGAACCTAAATTGATACATACAAATAATAATTTTGAACTCCTTGCCCTAGTTAAAAATATGATAAACTTCCGCCCGGGGTTTCGGGTTCGATTACCGATGTACCCAAAAAAATAACAAAAGGGTCTCAGTCTGGTAAAATAGTTCGTTTGGGAGCAATACTCGCATGCATCGAGTATGCGTGTAAGTATTGTTGCCTCTTCACGTACGGTAGTATTGTCAGCACGTGCAAGCTAAAAGCGTCATTACTGGGGTCGAAGACAATAATGTTCCTTCATCATGTCCAAATTACGAATCAGATATGTTGAGGCGGGCCATACGAAAGACGAAGTTTGTAACTACTATTTTGAAAAAAAAATAAGGTTTCTTCGATACAAAGTAATATAGAATATAAGAATAATTATATATGAATTATAATTTGCATAACATATTTTCCTCTAATATGATTAAACATTCCAAATCTGAAATTAGCCACGCATAAACAACACACACAAGGCATTGTCGAAATAATTCAAATTTATGACAAAACAATATTATTGGAAGCAGAGCGCGCGCTTCAATTAATTTCGTCGAACATGTAAGGGGTTTAAATTTTCATGTAATTTTCCGAAAAGCACGTGCCTCGCATTGCCTGAATATCCTCTTTTCCGACCACGAAGCCCGAATGGTCGGGTCGCATGGGACGAATGCGTTAGCTAGGATTTGAAGCGTGAAAACGGACATGCGTCCCACAGGGGTGTGTGCTGCCGAGACCGAAGGGGAAAATGGGGCAAATAAAATTTTCAAATCTCATTTGAATGAAAATGTCATACCTCTGTCAAAGAATGGCATAAAATATCGTTGCTGCTTTTGATTCGAGTGATATTTTTATGCACGTTTTATCTTTTTTTTCACAATACTTTTGACGTATTCGGAGTGAATATGTCTTTTTTTTTGCATTCATAATTATCTAATGAGAGATAAAAATCACATCAAATTATTTAATTTTTAATGTTAATGATTATCCAATAAACTTGAATTCTGAATTATATAACTAAGATTAAAAGATTTATTTTAAAGATTACAATAAAATAACTTGTCTGCCGATCCGGAGGTTGTGGGTTCGATCCCCGCTGGAACCCAGATTTTTTTTAAATAGTATTCCAGTCTGGTTAACACTTACGGCCTATAAAAACATATATTTCTGGTTGGTTGGAAGAGATTGCCACATGGCAATAAACTCACCAGGTTAAAAAAAAAAGTGAAGCACTATATCAACTTTCAATGATATTTTAGTTAAAATTTTTGAGTTTGTTTCAATTTTAAACAGCTCCCACCTAGAAGGAATCAAATATTAACAACTCCTCAAAACTATTTGTATCATAAAGGTTTGTCAAAATTTAATTCAATTTTTTAAAACTTACAAACGAAATAAAACTCATTGCTTTGCATTTTATTTAGTTAATAAGTCGTTACTAATTTTCTTAAAAAGGTTTCCATGTAAAATGTATTTTTGTTTAAATAAAATTCTTTTTTAACGTGTAAGAATTAACAAACTTTAAAACAATTGAAACAATATAACATATTCGTCATAATTTACTTTCATCTTATTTTTCTTTCTATATACTTGAACAAATTCATTTCCTTTGGTTATACCATTATTATTTGGAATTAAGTATTTTTTTTATTGAATTCAAATAATAATTTTATCGCAAACTCTGTTGAAAATTAATATAACTTGACGCATCCAAGATAAGCTGAGTGGTTCGTAGAAATTTTAACCATGTATCCCAAAGAATAGAAATTAAATAAATGAATACATATTTTATCCTTCAATTGCGCAACATGTATTCATTCAACAAATTATTTTTGAAAATTTTTCAATTATTTCATCCACAAATTCTGATCGTATAGAAGGTCCACATTCAATTATCATATAGCTTTACTACTCAACTCTACGTTTGTTTTCAATTATTGTTTACTTCAATTATTATATAACTTTACTACTCAACTCTACGTTTGTTTTCAATTGTTGTTTACTTCAATTATTGTATAGCTTTACTACTCAACTCTACGTTTGTTTTCAATTATTGTTTACTTCAATTATCATATAGCTTTACTTCTCAACTATACGTTTGTTTTCAATTATTGTTCGTATCAATTCAATTTTCTGTTTAATTATTTTTGAAATTGTTTTTTTGCCATTTAACTATATTTATGACATTTTCCCGATACTTGATAGTCAGCGTTAAGTATATAAACTAAACGAAATATTTATCTTTCAAAGCTTCTCGATTGACTATTGTTGACAAAACTTCAAAGTTATCAAAAATGATAACAATATATTAACAAGGCATAACTAGTAATCGGTGAAAGCCTGTGTGGAAAGTGATACACTCTAATGTTTTAGTTGTTGATCTGATTTCAAAGTAAGGAAACAGACAAATAAGGTAGCCGTAATATCTGGTTGCATAAGGGATGTGATCTGAAAAAAAAAATTGCGAATCGAAGACTATAGTCTCTAATATATGTTACGTTATTATAATATATGTTACGTTATTAAATATTCCCGAATCACCAATTTCAAAATGATGAAAAATATCACAAGAAACAAAAAATAGTTAATACACATATATTAAGGCGCACACTCATAAAAATGTGTCTTCATTATTTTTTTAATGAGAGAAATAAAATGTTTCCCCTAACATCTTCCTCCCTTATCTTACACACCTACCCAAGTGAGTCTTGAGTAAAATAGCATCAGTAAAGGATACTTAATGTTAATGGTAAAGGTTCTTCTTAAAGCAAAATGGCCTGCTATTTATTTTTACGGGCTTTCAAATACTTGTTTAGCATATTCCCAACGGGAAACTCTTTCAATACTAATGTAAAATAAGGGAAAATAGAATGTCAATTTGTATTAAAATATTAGAAATCTTGTTTTTGTTAAAGGTAAACGTGTTGAGCTCACAGAGGCAAAAAAAGTTCTTACAAAAATTGGTATTTTTTTATAAGCGTAAAAGGAAACTTATTTTAAAAAAGCGCTGCTTAAAAAAATTGTCATGCAGATGTTTTTTTTTTCACTTTTTTATAATATATTACATCGATCAATACGTCACGGGACTAACCAAAAGATGGCGCCTCTAATAACAAATCCATTCTCAGTTAGTACCAGTCTTTAGAAGTTACGTGTCAAACTTTCATGACATTCCGACATTGTGTCATTGAGTTATAGTGGTTTAAGTGACGCTGCTTTTGCAGTTTTCAAAACAATGAAAAAAAACGAATTTCGTGTGTTGATAAAACATTGATTTTTATTGGGAAAAAATACCGTTCAAACTCAGCAATGGCTTGAAAAGTGTTATCCGGGCTCTGTTCCGTCGAAAACAACCATTTGTCGGTGGTATGCTAATTTCAAACGCGGTCGTACAGACACAAATGATGCTGAACGCTCTGATCGTCCAAATGAGGCTGTTACACCAGAAAACATAAAAAAAACCTCAAAGTCGTGTTGGAAAATTGCAAAGTAAAAATGCGTGAGATAGCTGACATCCTGAATATATCATTTGGTAGTGTTTACACTATTTTGCATGAACGAATCGGTCACGAAAAAGCTTTTTTCGAAATGGGTGCCGCGTTTGCTCACAATAGAACAGAAACAACAACGCATCGATGATTCAGAGCGCTGTTTGGCACTGTTTACGCGAAATAAACAGAAATTTTTGCATTGGTATGTAACAATGGATGAAACTTGGATCCACCACTATACTCCGGAATCAAATTGGCAGTCAGCTGAGTGGAGAGCAGCCGGTGAAAGTCGTCCGAAGCCACCAAAAACTCAACAGTCGGCTGGGAAGGTTATGGCCTCCGTATTTTGGGATGCGCATGGTATAATGTTCATCGATCACCTTGAAAAAAGAAAAACCATCAATAGCAAATATTACATAGCATTATTGAAGCGTTTCAATGCAGAAATTGCAAAAAACGGCCACATACGAGTATGAAGAAGAAAAAGTTCTCTTTCATCAGGATAATGCACCGTGTCACAAGTCGATGGTAACGATGGCCAAATTGCATGAGTTGAACTTCGAATTGCTTCCGCACCCACCGTATTCTCCAGATTTGGCCCCCAGCGACTATTGGATGTTCGCAGACCTCAAAAAGATGCTCCAGGGAAAGAGATTTGGTTCCAATGAAGAAGTGATTGCCGAAACTAACGCCTATTTTGAAACCAAAGATAAATCGTTCTACACGGCTGGCATAGAAAAGTTAGGAAATCGCTGGAATGAATGTATCGCTCTTGAAGAAGACTATGTTGATGAATAAAGAAGAATTTTGGCAAACAAATGTTATTTTTTGTAGTTAGTCCCGGGACTTATTGATCGATGTGTTATATATTGATGAATTCAAGCTTTATTTCTGCAAACTTTTTATTTAACTTAAATAAGTTTCTTATGCTAGTCCTTAAAAGTGACCACATATTCGTTAAACGAGTCTTAAATATCAACATACTTAAATACATACATACGATTAGGCCATTTTCCTGTCAAGGTAGGCTGAGAGCACTGTCTTATCTATCATGTATTACATATTACAATATATTTGTCCTCTGCATACACTTTGTCATACTACTTCTGCAATTTATCTGACATTTAAATTATCAATCACTTGATCAACTATACTTTCGTTGTTATTCGTCAGCCACGCCTTCTGCTCATATTTACACTGCATATTTGTTTTTCGTTTTTTTTTTCATTTATTCATTCTACGTGTCCAAACCATCCCAGAAAGCTCTTCATCGTCTTACTCGACACATCAGCTTTAATTTCACTTTCAGCCCTAATAATTTCATGCCGTATTCTGTAATACATTGACACCGCGTGTATTCTTCTCAGTGCACGCATTTTTACAGCACTCATATTAGCACTGCATATTTTTTAGTTTGTATTTCTTCATTCATTAATTGTATATACTCAAAATTGACGTATAAAATATGCAACACAGCACGAGATGTGCACTACTGTAAGACACAAAATCGCAACAAAATTTTGCTGACTATAAACTAGTAGGTATATTATAACATTTGACTACTTATAATCATCAAAATTTTCCAGGACTGGCAGTTCGATCCCCCCCTTCCCCCCCCCCCCCCCCCACGTAGTTATGGGGGACAAAGTAAGTCCTCATCTTCATTATTTTTTTATGAGCGCAACATTACTTAGCGAGGAAGAAGAAACTGCCCTAAGAGACTTCTTCCCGGTTGTGAAACATACGTGTGCGAAAAAAATATTAGCGACGGTGGACATCACGGGAGATTTAAAATGATTCGCAGTGCAGTAAATATACTTGTAAAGCAGCTTGAGATATATAGTTCAAACGCCCTAGCAAGTTGCCAGTACTTTTACAGAAAATTTCGAATACGTTTGGAGTAGTTAATCGATCCGAAGATGAGCCGATATAAGACTGAGTGAAAATCGCTTCGGAAATTATTGATTCGATTATCACCGCTGTACCACAAAATGTGATGAGCGAGTTGAAACAGATTTCTGCAAAAATAACAACAAGTTAAAGGGACTAAATTGAAGGTAAATAAATGTACATTAAAGTAGTCCACTAGCTTGGGTATACCCACGGAGAGTCGAAGCGTAACCTGATCAAAAATTAAATGCTTGTCTTCTCATGGGGGTGGCGACCTAAAACTGTCCACGCACTAACAGTTGCAGACTGTTTTATTTTTATGCAGTTACTCATATCTATGTAAAACAAGTATAAAATTAATACTCGCACACACATATAACTCACGCCGTGTTCCTTACGGGGTAGGCAGTGAAAACAGATCCATAAACTATTAATTTTCAATCTTCATTTTTATACATCTCATCATGCACAGTATTTTATTATTCACACTTTTCACTTAACATTTAAAAAAAAAACTTGTTTCTTTTGATTCGGTCACGTTTTCTTTAGTCTACTGCTTTCACGCGCATCTTGCACTTCTGAATTGTATACTCGCTAACTCATTTTTTTACTATTCATTATCTCCACATGTCTTAAATATCTTTTCTTACAATATCCCTTTTATCGATGCATACATTACTAATATATTCATTTTGCATTGTTTCATACGTTTACAATTCACATTTTTTACTGCACGCATCTCACAGCATTAATTTTACTTTTATTATCATTAGGCCAAATCCAAGTTTCACTTCCATGAGACAAAGTGGACATCAAAACACACTATTATGTATTGTCATTTTAGCTACTTTTAAGACATCGTGGGTGTTATATATCACATTAAATGTTCCGTTTACTTTGTTCTCTGTTTTTTTTTAAATAGATCAATCTGGATATTGGCATTTTTATATTTTTCAGAACAAATATGCGTTTTTAAGCAATCCAAATGATTCCATCATTAGAAACTCACTGCAATATATAATACTTTCAAGGTATATCTAAAACTTTTCCTACAATTTATATTCCATTTAACGATATTGTTATATTGTATTGCATTCATTTTCATTGTAAATATATGCAATACAACCTTATGACCATGGGAAAATCTTTTCCAACCAACCACGACGCTGTTTAAAAGGCATGAAATGAAACTAGACTAGGAATCTTTTTTATATCTAAGTTCCAACGGGAATAGAACTTCCAAGTCGGGAGACATGCATTTTTTAAACTAGACTACGGAGGTTGAAAAAATAAGGCAACTTAGGACATAATACTACGAGATGCTGGTTTTAATCAATTAGTTTAATTTTATAGTGTATAAACGATGTTATCGTTTATTTGTAGATTTAGTTACATAAAACTATTAAATTTCTTGTAACAAGTAAATTTTGGGCGGTGTCTCATAAATAACCCAAATGAAGATCAAAGATATAGTCTATTTTGACCTCTTACATGAAAGATTCAGGCTGGGAAGTCATACTGGCTGACCGGAATCTAATCGGAATGGGTCATCAGAAATGTAGCATCCTTCCAGGATATTTACCGGCATGGTTACTAAGGTCAAATGAAACAGACATCTTAAACCTTTTAAGGAGTTTTTCTATTTAATAACATTTTAACAGACTAATATTATTGAAAATTAAGTACGGAACACAACATACTTTTAAGTATTGTTTATTTATTCTCAGGAGCGAAAAAATATCAAGATTATCTCCGCGGATGTTTAGATTCATACTTCATATGTAACATATATTCGTATGATCGTATGAGACGATGATCTACCTAGTTAACACCAGTCTTATAAACTAGGTCGCGTAGATAATGTATCAATCCAATTCATGGTCCGAGGGTTCTTTTCCTGTTCGTACCAATATTTTGTTAAAAAGATTCTAGTCTAGTTATCATTTAAGAGGTTCTTAACAATTTTCTGACTGATTTAAAAGATATATGCTGAAAACCCCGCAATGTGTGTAACAAAATTGTTGTAAAGAATACGAGAATTGAATTTTGAATACAGGAGAGCGAGAGAGGAATACTTGGATTCTCTCCGAAAGTAATTCGAAATTTGAATCTCCGTGGGTACGTGATAACTGAACGAATTTTAAATACCTAGCTTACAATTTTTGAACCGGTGTAAAAGGGGACGATGTATAAATGATATATATATATATATATATATATATATATATATATATATATATATATATATATATATATATATATATATATATATATATATATATATATATATATATATATATATATATATATATATATATATATATATATATATATATATATATATATATATATATATATATATATATATCATCATCATCATCATCATTGTCAACCAGGGTCGATCCACTGCTGGATGAAGGTCTCCCCAAGTTGACTCCAAACAGTTCGGTCCTTTGCTCGCCGATGCCACGTGATGCTGCCATGCTTCCTGATTTCGTCCATCCAGCGTACCTTCGGTCTTCTTCTAGGCCTCTTTATGCCTCTTGGATACCATTGGATTATTTCGGATGTCCATCGGGAGTCTGACATTCTGGCTACATGTCCGGCCCATTGCCACTTCATTCTTTTGCACACCTTTATAACGTCTTCTACCTTTGTTATATTGCGAATCCAGGTGTTTCGTTTACGGTCTCTTTTAGTATATCCTAACATGCATCTCTCCATGCTCCTTTGTGCGGTCTGGAGCTTTTGCGTGTTCTTTACTGTGAGCGTCCATGTTTCGCAGCCATACGTAAGTACTGGAAGAATGCACTGGTTGTAGACCCTTCGCTTCAAGGTTATTGGGAGATTACTTTTGAAGATGTTGTTCAAACGTCCAAATGAGCTCCACGCCAGTTTGGTCCTTCGTGCTATTTCCTCCGATATGCCACCTACAAAGGAAATAAGTTGGCCTAGATACACATATTCCTGGACAAGTTCTAGCGGTTTTCCATCCACGTTTATTGGTTTTGGGGTAGCAAAGCCGTTCATCATATATTTGGTTTTTGAAATATTCATTTTTAAACCAACTTCCCTGCTGACCTCTGCCAATTCTTGCAGTTGGTGCTGAAGATCATTCGGGTTTTGTGAGAATATAACGATATCGTCTGCAAATCTCAAATGGCTCAGGTATTTTCCATCAATCGCCAGCCCTTTACTTTCCCATTCTAGTTTTTTAAATATGTATTCCAGTGTAGCTGTGAATAATTTTGGGGAAATAGTGTCTCCTTGACGAACTCCTTTACCGATTCGGAAGGTTTCCGAGGATTTGTGGAGATGTATCTTTGCTGTTGCATCCTTATAGATGTTATTGAACAACTGAGTGTATGCTCTATCAATGCCTTGTGTCTTTAGAGCTTCTAGTATAGCAGCTTTTTTGACTGAGTCAAATGCCTTTTCGTAGTCCACAAAGGCTAAGTACAGGGGGAGTTCGTATTCGTCACATCGTTCCATTATTTCTCGCAGCACCTGAATATGATCCATGGTACTGAAACCCTTCCTGAATCCAGCCTGTTCTCGTGGTTGGTTCATGTCAAAAGTATTCGAGAGTCGGTTGGTTAAAATCTTGGTAAAAATTTTGTAAAGGGTAGGTAGCATGCTAATCGGACGGTAGTTCTTAAGATCCTCTTGATCGCCTTTCTTATGGAGAAGTATTATAGTTGCAGATTTCCAATCTTCTGGAATGTCTTTTTCTTGAAGGCACCTGTTGAAAAGTGTTGATAAGATGGTATCCACTTCTCGACCTGTTTCTTTAAGGACATCAATGGACAAACCGTCGGTACCAGTGGCCTTACCGGATTTCATTCCGTTGATTGCGTATCTGATCTCTCCTGGCAAGATCGTTGGGATATTTTCGTCCTTAGTTGTTTCTAGATTCAGATTTGTATCTGGTATAGTTACAGTATCTGTATCGGCATATAGTTCCCTATAAAATTCTTCCGCTCTCTTCAGGATAAGGTCTCGTTGTTTGGTTACAGTATTATCAGACAGTTTAAGTGCAATGATGTGGCGTTTTCCTAAAGACATATTTTGCTTTAGCTTTTTCAGACTTCTTCTATTCTCAATCGTCCTTTGAACCATTTTTGTGTTATATTCGCGGATATCTTTACGAATATTTTTGCGTAGCATTCTATTGATCTCTGAGAAAGATGGTGATGTAGAAGCGGGTTGTGTAGATATCATTTTTCTTCTTTGTTTCATAAGATCTAACGTTTGCTGAGACAATTTTGATTCTTTTTGAGGATGTGAGCCGCCGTAGTTTGTTGCACTCTGTACTATCTGTTCTGCTATTGCTTCTATTGTAATCGGAAGCTGTGGTTCGCTGAGGATTTCAAATCGATTTTTGAGGTCTAGTTGGAATCCATTTTTATTTTTAGCAAGTAGATCGTTGTTTATTACTATTTTCTCCTTTTTCTTAATCACTTTGAGACGTTCAGTTTTGGTGTTGATCTTTATTTTGGCTCTTACTAGGCGATGATCACTGCCTGTTTTAAAGCTGTTGAGAACAGTGCAGTCTTGGACAGTAAATCTTTTGTTTGACAGGATGAAGTCGATTTCACTTGTGTTACCTGTTGGGCTTTTCCATGTCCATTTCCTAGAGTATTTCTTTTTGAAAAATGAATTCATAACACAAAGTGAATTGCTTTGAGCAAACTCCACAAGCCTGTTTCCTCTGTCATCTCGGGTGCCTATCCCAAATTTTCCCACTGATTCGTCATCTTTGTGAAGACCGCCGATTCTTGCGTTGAAATCTCCGATTACAAATTTGAAGTGGGATGTGTTTGCATCATACATGTTTTGAACTTCCTGGTAGTACTCTTCGATACAATCATTAGAGTAACTTTGTGTAGGGGCATATGTCTGTATTATTTGCATTCGATATCGCTTGTTTATTTCGAAAGTTAGGGACGCCACTCTGTCAGAAGAGCTATATATATATATATATATATATATATATATATATATATATATATATATATATATATATATATATATATATATATATATATATATATATATATATATATATATATATATATATATATATATATATATATATATATATATATATATATATATATATATATATATATATATATATATATATATATATATATATATATATATATATATATATATATATATATATATATATATATATATATATATATATATATATATATATATATATATATATATATATATATATATATATATATATATATATATATATATATATATATATATATATATATATATATATATATATATATATATATATATATATATATATATATATATATATATATATATATATATATATATATATATATATATATATATATATATCTTTATCTTTATCTTTATCTGCCCTTTTTCTACCCATTGCTGAGTGAGGGCACCCCTATGACTTGAATTTTGGGCTTCACATCTGTTCACCGGTTGTCTTAGTGAAACCCGCCAGGTTTTGTCATATTAGGGTAGAGGCTACCTCCGTTTTCTGTCCGCCGTACAGCTTTGGAGGACACCTAGTGATTTTGTCTCAGCATGAAATGCTTCGATTTTAACCATATTGGTACACTTGGTGTGGTATTAAAATGCTGGAAAGAAAGAATTATTAGTACATGCATTAGTAGCCTCAGTAGTTGAGAGCATAGATATTATTTTAAAGTAGTAATTTATTTTCGAATGAATTAGCATAAAAGTTTGTGAATATGTCGGGTTCAGGTTTAGATTTACTTGTTGGTCGTTTTGTTTGGTTTAAATCATTATTGTTCTTCTGTGTCTTGGTTTGATCGCTGCTGGGTAAAGGCGCTTTTCAAAGATTTCCATATCTTGCGGTCTCTCGCCTCTCTTTGCCAGGTCACGCCTGCGAATTTTACGAAGGGTCTGTCCCATCTGTTTTGAGGTCTTCTCCTCGGTCTGATTGTTTCTCGTGGTATCCAATCTGTGCTCTTTTTAGTCCATCTATTGTCTTCCCTTCTCACCACGTGTCCTGCCCATTCCCATTGACTTTTGAGTATTCTTTCCATTATGTCTGTGACCTTCGTTTGGCTTCTTATCCACATATATATATATATATATATATATATATATATATATATATATATATATATATATATATATATATATATATATATATATATATATATATATATATATATATATATATATATATATATATATATATATATATATATATATATATATATATATATATATATATATATATATATATATATATATATATATATATATGTATTCTAGTTAGACTAGAATCATATATATATATATATATATATATATATATATATATATATATATATATATATATATATATATATATATATATATATATATATATATATATATATATATATATATATATATATATATATATATATATATATATATATATATATATATATATATATATATATATATATATATATATATATATATATATATATATAAACAAATATGTATTTATGAAAATATATTTTCATAAATGTAGAATTTGTTTTACTTCCGTGAATATTTCACGGGTTGCAAGTAGTACATATTTAATTTTACTTCCTGTATAACGTATTTTTTTTGGAATGAATTATTATATGTTCAAGTGGCGCCAATAGTAAATAAAGTCCGGGAAGCACGACTACGCCGGTATGGGCATGTGCAACGTCGGTATGTAGGGTCTACAACAAGAGTCTAAAGACACCCACGAATTGGGAATTCCCAATTAGACGCAGATGGAGACCCAAGAAGAACTTATATAAGAAATTAGAGGACGACATTGCGAGACTCGGACTATCTCCGAGTGATAAGTGAGATCGAGACAGATGGAGGCAAAGGGTACAAGTAGCCGATCCTAATGGATCGGATAAAGTAAGGGAAAATAATTTTATTTAAAATATGATTTTTTTTTCAGCCACGTGATTAATACATTTTAATTTATTTGAATGAACCAAGGCACCCTTCAAAACTAAATACTTTAAAATAATTGATAAAATTTTGAAAATAAGTAATTTTCTCTTTTTTTATTTTTTGTAATGAAGACGTCTCAATTGAAATCCAAATTCGAACATTTTTATATAATTTGGGTACCAACACAAATTAAACCCGTCCTCCTCGGGGCTGGATGAAAAGCGCCTTGTCAACTAGAACATGGATGTCGTCAATTATATTGTAAAGATACCTCGCAATTATGTTTTAAAGATACCAGTACAATTATGTTGTAAACTCACTGGTGCAATTATGTTGTAAATATACTAGTACAATTATGTTAAGATATTGGTACAATTATATTGTAAAGATACTAGTAGAATTATATTGTAAAGATACTAGTACAATTATGCTGTAGAGATACTTGTACAATTATGTTGTTAAGATACGAGTACAATTATGTTGTAAAGATACTAGAACAATTATGCTGTAAAGATACCAGTACAATTATTTTGTATAGATAATTGTACAAAATAAATTAAGATGAACCAAGCTGGAAGTCATGGATTCCACACCAATTTATATGATACCCCTGGAATACTCCAGCCCATGATATTATAGATTAACTGAGTACAACAGAATATAACAAATATAACGGTCAATGACTGGAGAGTGACGATATAAGAAATATCCTCCTTAGAAGAGATATTAATCATCTTCAGACCTCCAAAGTATGGAAGACTAATGAAGCAAGTGATCTTTATTTTAAACAAGCCTATTTTTTATTACATTTAAAACTAGCCGATACGAAAAAAAGACTCATCTGCTAAAAATAGACATGTTACCACATCAATGTTCAAAATAGCGACATCCTCTCAAGCTAGTTGCCTAGTATAAATGTCAGCACAAAATACCATAAATGGTGGGAATGTGAACAATAGCAATGACGTTATACGGGAAATTGGTTTCACACCCAACCCAACAACAAGCCGACATCTCCTTTTCAATGTATACTATAGAAATTTAGATACGAGGTCGGTTTTACAGCCTGAAACTCCACTACTAGAGAGACTGGCCAAATTATTTTCATTTATATGCCGAGAAATTATGACTACCTACCACAACATTAATTAGTGCTCTCCCTCTCCAATAGACCAACAAGAGGCTATAAATGCTGTTGCATGTTCCCTAAAATGCTAATACATGGTTTCATTATCTGAGGGTGTAGTTTAGTCATTTGTTTAAATATTTAGTTTAAAAATTAATGATAAACATATTTAAGCCTGGACATGTAATGTTACATCCCAGAAATGACATTTCTATTTGTTTTTTTTAGTTGAATAATTGTTAAATCGCATGCCTTGGAATAAGTAAAAGAATATATTTCATATTAACATCAACATATTCAAGGAAAATTTGTTTGATATTTTTTTCTTATCTGCATGTAGACAATATTTTTAATGTGGTTATGAATCGAAAGTTTAATAATTTGAATTGTTTTACTTACATGTTAACCAACAGTTCGAATTTTATGTTTAATGACAAAGTCCCAAAAACGTCCATATTGCATACCATATAAAGAAAATCTTCTTGGGTCATGACGGTGATAAAACGCCTGTCTTGTAACTCGGAGGTTGCGGATTTGACTAAAGTTGGTACGCGATTTAATTTTGTAAACATATTTTCAATATTCGTAGATTGTTTGAAGTATTGATCTCAAAATGAAATTTATTACAAGAATACAGTGTTTTTGAACCAAAATACAATATTTAAAAGCAAAACATAGTATTTTTAAAATTAAATATGGTATAACCAAAACATGGTATTTTAAAACCAAAATATAGCATTTTTAAACCGAAATATAGTATTCTGAAACGAAAATATATTATTTTAAAACCATAAATCAAAATATAGTATTTTAAAACCATAGTTTAGTACTTTTGAACCAATGTACAATATTTAAAAGCAAAACATAGTATTTTTAAAACTAAATATGGTATAACTAAAACATAGTATTTTAAAATCAAAGTATTCTTAAACGAAAATATATGAATATGAATATATAGCATTTTTAAACCATTGTTTAGTACTTTTGAACCAAAATACGTGTATATATTGTAGTATTTTTTAACAAATTAAGTTGCTGGCTTTTGCTTGTATAATTTAAGGCATCGAAATTTTGAGGCCAAATAAATTAAAATCACGTGTGCTATAAGTTATTACTTGTGATCAAGTATAATTGTCAGTCATCTTTTTTTTCCGCAGCCTGCAGAGGAAAATACATTCTGATGTAAATAGATTAAGAGTAAATCCAGTCGTCAGGAATCGAACCTTAGGTGCCCGAATGCATGGCGTATATACTGATCCATGCTTATCTATAACACGACCGCACACACCAGCATCCTTAACTACAACTTATGTGAAATGGCTGAGTAATAAAAACACACAGAAAGAGAAAATATACCTGCATGTATCCCATGTGGCAGGTGGACGCATTAACCAAGGTGCCCACTTTGAACTTCTTGAAGCGTATCCTCAGAATCCAGTCTTTGGGTGTGCCCCTGAAGGACCTGAACCTGTACCAGCAGGTCATGGGCCTGCCAAACGTCTCCGCAGTCACCTCGGGAGAGCTCACGTCTTCGTATATGTCTACAGTCTTATTACAGTGGTCCCGTTTCACCTCCGCTGAAACAAAACAAAATATTTAACAATGTTTTTGCTATACATGGCACATTTATACAAACATGATAATAAAAAACTTGGTAAAACTAATTAAATATTCAGGATCCAATAGACGACTTTCGTGGCCGACGACCGTAATTGATAAAATGCAAAACTTCCACCCAGGGTTTGGAGTGTTGTTTCCTTTCACGCGTGGGGTAGTATTCTGAATATGTGCGAAAACAAGCCGCAAGTTCTGAGCCTTATTCAGTGGTACAAAATCAGAAGGCTCGATGAATGGGACAGGAAAAAATGGTATCTTCTCAATCAAGCTCTGCAATATACCCGACCCACCAATTTGGATATATTGAAGGTCATGGAAGTTTATGTTCACATGAAGATAATTGTAATAAATATTTTTTCATATATTTCTATACCGTTTCCAATTTATTGAAATTCGAAACATATTAATTTTTATTATTTTTGTGTGAAATTCTCACTTTCTGCATTTGACATTCAGTACAACCCAACATCCGAAGTTCCTACATCATAAATCCGTCACCGCAAATCACTCCTCCATTCGCCCGGGTGGCGGGCAAACGCAGTTCGTTTCCATGTACCATGGTTCATTCGCCGGAAATCAATACATGACAGTTAATCTTCATATGGGAAATCAAATACAACGGAAATTACGATGAACCACCGTTCGAGAATAAATCATTTTCATTATGAGCGTAGTGTAATATCTCATTTCGTATAGTCATATAAAAATAGCCGTTATATAAGAAATTTTGATCGGTGATATATTAAAAATTAATCGGTTTTATAAGCTACAATTTTTAAAGCTTCGTCATGTTCCTTTTTCTTGTAGAATGCCTCAATCTCTTTGGGGGTGTGTCCGGTAATCGGCTTCTTATGCGGTAACCATAGAAACTATAGGGGAGATCCTGGCCTCATCCATTCTTATAACGTGATCCAATAGTCTTTTCCCCATCTTACTATATCTTCGCTTTAGATATTCTTCTTATTTCAGTATTTCTTATTCTGTATCTGAGTCTTTTACCAGATCCATATACCGTGACTTCATTTCTGATGTTTTATGTTCGTGTGATGGTTTTTTTTATGTGTCAAACTAATGTTTTGCAACGTTCACATTTATATTGAGTTTAGATATGTATTCAAACTTATTTGTGAATATTTACTCTTTTTACTTCTCAAAAAATAACATGTTTTACATCTTAATGACACATGTTATATCATAAATTTAGCACCCAGATATTTCTTACTAAAAATTCGTTGATGTAAATTTTAATTCTCATATTTATGATGCAAACTTATTTTAAACTTTTGAAAAAATTAAGTTTTCATGTAAATTATTACATTCAGATAGTTTGGTCACCTAAAAAGAATGAACGATAAGATATTAATAAAAATAATCTATTTAATTATTTAAGAAAATACGAGAAGTTTGGGAAGATCTAGGAAAACGTTGCAAGATCAAATTTATCACAATCTAAAAGAGGGAAGAGTGAAAAACCTTTGCAATAAGATAATATGCAAGGCGAGGTGTACGGACCCGGTGGATGTGAAAAAGTGTACCACGATACCATTAATATGAGGTATTTCTATTTATTCCAAAATAAATCTGTTATTTAATGATGATGTTATTTTAAAGAATTTTCAGAATTTATGTTTATAGATAGTATAAAATATACTGCCAATTATGGTTTAAAAAGTAACCACTTTTCGTTTATAGGCGGTCAAATTCTTGACCTTACATATCATATACCTAAAATATTTTTGAGAAATTCGCTTTTCTGATTTGATTTCAAAAAGGGGATTTACCTAAAGTTCTCCAGAATATAGATTTATTTTCAATATAAAAGCTTCGTCTAACGAGTTATCTGAAGGCATGAAAAACTGAAAGGCGTTATACGAAAAATGATCGTTCGATCCCATCTTTCAATGACGGATTTCAAAAGG
>OX463848.1:17816676-17970824 GCA_949825065.1 Odontocerum albicorne | reverse complement strand
GAAAAGCTGTTAAACAAGCCTTAAAAGGAAACCAGACTCGAAACCTTTAAAAAAAGTGGGCTCTAACGGGAATTGAATCCGCAACCCTTGGGCTGGAAGGTAAGCTAACCAACTAGACGATGAAAATCGTCAATTTTGTTTAACGAAAATTTATACATTAATCAAGGAGAGAAATAACAAGAAATATCAATAAAAAAGTTTTGGTGGCAATCAAACATAGCCAAATCCCCTTTCGATAAAAATGATAATTGAGTATTGTTTTTTTATTTCCAAACATATTTCATGTAGATAGATTATTAACGATAAATCCTGAATATATATTTTTTGGCAACCGAAATTGTGGTTTCTAAAGATTTTTTTATGTCTTCTGAAATTTATTTAAGCTTCGCTGAAAAGGTTTTGGTGAAAAAAACTCGTTTTTTCTCTGTTTAGAACGAACAATCCAGGATGAATTTACACCATTTCATATAAGAAAAGTAAAAGTAATTACATCATACTAAAATAATCCATTGATAATATTAACGGAGTCTAATAAAAGCGGAGTCACTCAGAAATATTTTTTCTCTTCTTTCAAATGAACTCTCTCAATTTACTTATAACTAGGCTAACTTGATTTTAATTAATTATTTCATTACCTTGAAACTTTATGTCATCGACATTTATTCTGATTTATTTGATATTTCGAATTATTTTACATTACCTTTTTACATTTTTTTGTACTATTGATATACGTTAGAAGGAAAAAATATTTCTGAGCAAATCCGTTTTATCTGTTTAATAATATTTTTTTGAAATAATAATAAAATAATAATTAAAATAATAAATATAGACAATTTGCAAAGCTTATAGTTAATGCATAACTTGACCTTAATGACACTGAAATAATAACAAATTGACTGTAATTTTTCGAAATTGTAATTCTCGAAAATTAGACCAATTTTTCGAGACAGTAATTAGTAAAACTTATTTTTATTGAGTTAGAAAAAACTCACTTCTCTTACTTGCCGGATTTGAAATGACAGCTGATAAAGTGATTAACACCAAAAGGGCACCAAACCATCCTGAATCGCCTAATGTCCTCTTCAAACTGTGCCTTGTCAACACTGCCATGATTTTAACATCCACCCAATCTTATTATCAATTTAATTTTATCATGAACACTAAGATTTAAAAAATCTTTTTGCTTCAACTATATAAAATTCAGCGAAGATACAAATATAGTATTTAAGTTTCTGAATACATTTATTATTTAATTGTCTTTTTTACTTAAATGTTAATTTATTGATTAAGTTAGAATACACTATACTTTAGACGTCAATCTTAATCAATTATTTTTATTTTACACAAATTAAATTGTTTGACATTTGAAGGTTTCACATTCTTATGATAAGGAGTACGTGATAAGAATTGAATCAGAGGGGTATGAAGTTTTGGGGAAATAGTTTGATATTTTGTATTAAAAACTCAACACCAAGATTATTTTACATATTTTCGACAGACAGTTTTAAAAAATCTACACATTTTTAAATACAGCACAGCACATCACTAAAAAAACGCGAGTAAAACAAACGTACAAATATTTTTTGTCAACGATTTCAGCAAAAAAAAGTGTTTCAAGCAAATGTTCACAATTAAAATTAGTGTAAAACAAAACAAGCTGAATGAAAGTTGCTTTATTCAGTCTTTTCACTTTTTTCTAGTCTTTTTAACATGGTTTTTATGACCCCCTTTCCGTCGTTAAATAAAAGCATTCCCTCTGCAAAAGCAGACAGTCTGTCGCCCGGAGGTATCCCGAGAGAGTTGAGCGCGACGTCACGATACGTCCGTTCCTGATGGCTGCTCGCGCCGACTGGCGACCAGCGGCAGGGACATAATTCAGGAGTTGGAATAGAAAACGCTGAAAGTGCCAAAACATTGCGTGTAGTACTTTAAAATCGGTTTCCAAGTACTTGATGAAATATTGGATTTTCCTATAATTGTATTTCTTTACACGGGATTTCAAAATTAAAGCATTCTCATTATAAAAAGCTAAGATTGAAGATCGTCTCACAATTTTGAAAATAATATATTAATTTTTTAAAGGTGTTTCTTTTCTTACGAGTATTTAAAAAACAATTTTTTTCACTTCATTTATTGGAATTTTGCATTGACATAAATCATCTGTATATATGATGGATGAGCTTACTTAACAAAATATACGAGGCATATCCAGAAAGTAAGTGTACTGAATTTTTGTAGGTTACAATTTTTTTTATTTAAACAACCGTAGTACATATGTAGGCTATTTTTCGACATAGTCGCCATTCCTCTCAATGCAGGTGGTGAAGCGGGGTATCAACTTTTTTATGCCTTCCTCGAAGTAGTTTCCCGCCAACCCCTCCGTCCACTTCTCCACCTCCTCCTTTACCTCCTCGTCGGTTGAAAACCTTTTTCCACCCATGTGCAGCTTCAGGGAAGTAAAGAGATAGTAATGTGAAGGTGTTAGGTCAGGAGAATGCGCGGGATGGTTCAGGACATCCCATTTAAACGAGGCGAGCAGATCTGTCTGGCATTGTCGTGCAACAGGCAGACTCCCTTTGTCAGAATGCCTCTCCTCTTGTTCTGAATCGCCCTCCGCAATTTTTTAAGGGTCTCACAGTATCTTGCAGAGTTGATGGTCTCCCCTTGAGGCATATATTCAATTTAAATTATGCCTTGACAGTCCCAAAACACGGATGCCATGATTTTCTTGGCTGAAATTGTGGTTTTGAACTTTTTGGCGGAGGGTGAAGAGGTGTGATGTGACCGTTTTTAAACTCGCAAAACCACTTGTACACACTCGTACGATTCATAGCTTTATCACCATATGCAGTTTTCACCTCATTATAAACCTCAACCGGAGGTTTTCCCTTCCAAACGAGATAACGGATGACGACGCGTATTTCGCACTTGGCGGGAGATTGGATTGACATTTTTCAAGAAACGTGTTGTCGCGTCGACACTTCTCAACGTACTGACCTCGAACTGATCTCGTTGTGGAGGGGAAGGGTCAGGCTACACGTAAGTGTAGCCAACATGTCGAAAATAAAATCCACCCGGTCGTGAGAGCCTCAGTACACTTACTTTCTGGATACGCATAGTACATATTATATGTTAATATTTTTAATGAAGAAACAGATGGAAAACTTTGTAGATTACGTATGTCAAAATACAATATCTTTCACGTAAAAATAATTCACAAAAATTATAAAAAACTTGGTGAAAGCAGAAATATTAAAAAAATAGCTTTAGTATAAATATATTTTTAAATGGCTGCATAAATTATAATACCTTACTTCTTTAAAACAATATTTTCATTCAACTGAATTATTTTTTATTGTAATCTACAAAACGATATAATTATTTTATTGAAATAATTTTACAGCATCACACTTGATTTCAATTTGTATATTTTAGCCGCAAGTCTTACCCTCTCCCCTCGAAATTTAAATTGAACACTGTCCTCTGATTCGATCCCCCCCCCTTCTTCATTTTTTACTGTTTGTAATTATCTGGATATCTACTATAGCATATATCTGCTACAGCTAGATAAATATCTACTACAGCTAGATAGATGTCTGCTACAGCTAGATAGATATCTGATATAGCTTTATAAAGCGGAAGTGTTTACAGTGGCAATTGTTCGATAGATAGTTGACTTGTTATTGTTTATTTAAACTTGGTTTAGTTAAATTTTAGACCTCATTATATCTGAAGTTAATAACAAGATTTTATATTCTTAACCAACGTAATCTTAGGATTTTCAAGTCACAGCAAAAATAATATTTTATTAAGAAAGAGCACTCTACAAATAATGTTTGTTTTTATAGTAAATATATGTGCTCTAATACCTTTTTTGTTGGTTTCAAGAGATTAATCAAAGAAATTGGAACACAATTGAATAAGTAAAGAATATAAATTAAGTCTCTAAAATACCGAAAGGGGCAAATAAAGTATAAAAAATGGAAGATATTTAAATATAATACATTATAAATAAACTGAAATAAAAAATTATGAGCCTCTCAAAGAAACTTAGATTTTCAAATTTTCAACGTCAATTGAAAAAATGTAAAAAACTATTTAAATTATAAAAGTAACTCTTCTCACGAGAAGACTAATAAATGAGTAATTCTCGATATCGAAATCTGTATTGTGTATCCTTAACTTTTCTTAATGTGTTTTGATTGAACATAAAATATTTGAACGATAAATAAATAGTGAAATATATATTTTTTAGCCCTCTTGCCATTCTCGATCTCCACCCCTCAATGATTGGAGGTACCCCCACCACTCAGTGTTTACACCACTGTACACTAAGAGGGGGAGGAGTACTCATAGCGGGGTTGGTTCAATTTGACGATTCACAAAACGTCAATGAGTCAAGTTGTACCAAAAAAGTGACAGCTTCAATATGCTCCAATAGACGCGCCTAACACTGTGTTCGTCTTTATTATTTTTTTTCATGTTTTGAATTTTGATAAAACTCTTTACAGAAAATCTAAAAATAATGTAAAGTACGCCAGTCAATGAGAAACGTGTAAAAGGACAAATGTATAGTGTAAGTTCGATATCCAATGAGTTCTGAGCTAGTTTTAATTTCAGACCTTTTTGATCTTAAATTTTTGAGAAACTTGTTTCGCACTTAAGGGCAATCACAGATCAAGGTAGAAAAAATACCTTTATGATTGGAAGATAGTGGTACGGTACGAGATTCGAACTGCTGACTTTTTGCATAGAAGTCAAGCTGGTTCGCTGTGTTGAAAACTAAAGTAACTTAACGGGACTCAAAATTAATAAATAAAAAAATGAACACATCTTTGGCAATATTTAGAAATCGTATATGAGTTTGTTTATTTTGGCTCTACAGGTGCTGATAATGGTAGATGTGAAATGAACACATCTTTGGCAATATTTAGAGATCGTATATGAGTTTGTTTATTTTGGCTCTACAGGTGCTGATAATGGTAGATGTGAAATGAACACATCTTTGGCAATATTTAGAGATCGTATATGAGTTTGTTTATTTTGGCTCTACAGGTGCTGATAATGGTAGATGTGAAATGAACACATCTTTGGCAATATTTAGAGATCGTATATGAGTTTGTTTATTTTGGCTCTACATGTGCTGATAATGGTAGATGTGAAATGAACACATCTTTGGCAATATTTAGAGATCGTATATGAGTTTGTTTATTTTGGCTCTACAGGTGCTGATAATGGTAAATGTGAAATTAACACATCTTTGGTAATATTTAGAGATCGTATATGAGTTTGTTTATTTTGGCTCTACAGGTGCTGATAATAGTATATGTGAAATTAAAAAAAGATAAATGGTGCTATATCGAGACTAGGAAAGTTGCAGTCCGAGCGCATTAAAATGCGGTTCATGTCTTATACTAACACTGACTAAAGAAATTTATTTGTAATCTTTGATTTCATTTGCATATACGATCCTAGTTTTTTTAATTACCATACAACCATTAACAACATTTGTAAAGATAGATAGATTAATTGCTGGGAAAGATGCATCGAAATATGAATCTCACATTCTAAGATGTCTCTTTTCAAAGCGATTTTTTTAATAAGCTGAAAAGTTATCCAAACTCTAATTTTATTGGAGTGCAATATATCGAAACACATATAAATACGTTTAAAAGAAATTTGGTAATAAAATGCTTAGGATTGAAGCCAATTGAGCCAAATTTAAAAAAAACTACAAATTAACTAAAAAAGAATTATATTTCCTTTTAGTAACGTAGTCTGTTTCTTGATTTCCCACCACTGTCTCAATATGACATCCTTTCTCCTATATAACCGCAGATGAAATTGATTTATTTTTAATACTTAAATCTTCAAATGATTTATTTCTTTTTTGGTTATTATCTTAGAATTCTGCATTTAATCATGTTATTTTCCTTTTATAAAGGTCTAATAGTGAATCTTTAATCCTCGGACAAAACTGGAACACTGTAAACACAACTGTTTAACAATTATTCTGGTTCGTCATTAACAATTGCGATTTGGCAATAAACCCGCCAAATCATACATTATTGAGATAACTGCATAAATACATAAATTAAATGGTGAGATTGTGTAATACATAGTTCTTGTATTTTAATATTGAATTAAGGCTTTTTGAGGTCACAAGAAAATTGCAAACATAAACGAACCATTTCAAATATCCCTGAAAATACTAATAGTGTCTTTGTTAACCAGGTGCACATTCTGAGGGAACTAAAATGAAACCCATTTAAATAATTATAAAAATCAGAAGCTAATTTTTCAATATTCGCGGACAAAAGCTGTTTTTCAAAGGAGAAAGGGGCCGCGATTATATTGATGTTGCCCTACGTGTACAGGTTCAGCGGTTAGGCCAGTATGCTTGCGGCGTATGTAGGATCATATATCTTCGTACCGTGTTATATTTTGGCAAAAGCTCTGTAAGCCAAAAGTGAAAAGTAATCTCTTCGTCCAGCTTCTACCTTGACACATTGGATCGCGCTAAAACCTCCGAGGATTGAGCAGTAACCATTTTCTCTATTTTTATAGTCTTTGTACTGGTGATATATAGTCACAGTTTAAAATTAATTTGTAAACGATAAAATATACAGAATGTCTGGAGTGGTCCTAATAACCTACATTTAATAAATTAAAAAATATTTAATGTACTTAAAAAGTAGTTTTTAATATCAAATTATATTTAATTAGGTAAAATAACGACCCCTATCCACTATTTTGATAATATGCCTTTTTCTGAATCTAGAGATTGTGAGTTTGGTTCCCGGTTTAACCTAATTTCTTCAAAAACGCTACCAAAAAGGTTTTTATTTATGAAATCTTCACCGTCTTTCTGGATAGTTGTGAGAGATTTTGACATGAAAGTTTGTACAGAATACAATGAAAGTGTAGTGTATAAAATAATATATTAATATAAAAATATTTCAAACAAAATATCAATCTAAAATATTATAAGTATCATTTGTTAACTTAACCCAAACCTCTGATTGAAAAATTGTAGTCCAAAGTTGCCAAATAAATTGAAAAACAAACAAATATTTAATAAATAGAACAAGAAACATAAAATAATTGTATCATAACATATTGCCAATCCTTTGTTTCCAAATAGACGTTTGTCCGACGTCGGGTTATATTTTTGTCGTTTTATGTGAAATAATTTTTGTTCAATCTTTCTAAATTTCGCTTTTCAATCCTATTGCCTTAGACGGAATCCAATTTTCACCAAGAAAAGTCGAATGGTGGCGCGTCCCATATTATTTTGGCCCAAAATACTTCAATATGACTCGATTCTTTTGTCCCAAACACGGGATTGGGTTTTTTTTATTGAAGAATATATAGATATGAAGAGAAAAAATAATCAGGAGGCAAGTTGAAAAAGATAGAGAAACAGGAAATAATTCTGAAAAAAAAGAATGGGAAAATATAAGTAAATAGCTTTGCGAAAGAGAAATACCCAGGGGTACACAACAAAAAAGGTAAAAGGGAGGCCTTATAGCTTTACCAGTTTCGACACAATATATTTCGGTTAAATTAAAGCTCAAAATCTACAACTTTCGTTTAAAATTAAATGTGTTTCATGGAAATTGTATGGACCAAGTTTAACACTTACAATATTTGTTCAAACGCTTTCCGTTTTATTCGACCATTTTTTTTAGTTTCTAGCTATTATTTTAGCTACACGTTAGAATTCGTTCAAATGGAAACCAAACAATTTAATTTTAATTTAATCTTTCTAATAACACCATATGCTCCATTTAATTTAAAAATTATAATTTAGTGTCATTATTTCTAGACATTTATCAAATAGTACAATTTATTTTTATTCCTAACGTTTTGCCCTTTTACCAGATGTGCACATAAAGTGCCTTCTATTGTATTACACGTTCTTTGCATACAGTTACACCTAGCTTGCTTATTATCATGTTGGAATATCTTCCAACCAAGCAGAACATTGTTAATGAACCCTCACGGGAATTGAACCCGCAACCCACGAGTTGGATGACAGGTTTTTTTATCATCAAGGCCATGGAGGTCATCTTAAAAATTTGTTAAATTAAGACATGTTTTTAATTTATTTAAATTAAGACATGTTTTTAATTTATCTTTCTTCAATAAACTTTTAATGTGCCACCAGAAGCTGTTGGTCAGAAGGTTTTAAAAAATATTCTGGTCTGCTATACACATATGCCCAAAATTCTAGACTATAGTTCGTTTTCAATGTAGTTGCCACAAGTAGGCTGATTAATGGTGCTCATTAGGTGATTAATCGCGACACACGTGTTTCACCTATTTACATCTCTACACCTTCCTTTTCAGCTCGGACTTTTTATACTCTTTTTTTAATACCATTAACTTGATCCGACTATACTTTCTTTGGTATTCATCTATCTTACCTTCCTCTTCCATTTCAATGTATACGTTTATTTTTAAAAGTATTTCTATTTTAATTTGTTCAATTCTACGAGTATAAATTCAAAATCGACATTATAAATATTTTATCAAAAATTACTTTGCACTATCCTATATCGTTATTTGTATTTAATCATTATTAGAAGAACACAATAACTTGTTGATATTAAAACAGTATATTTATGGTTAATTTAATAAGGAATGTGTAAAAAAAAACTGTATAAAAGCTTCAACCAAAATTCTTTCCTCCTTTTGTAGATTTCAACAAAAGCAAAAAAAGAATGGATATATTTTTGGAAAAACCGGTGTTATTGAAAAACAAGTAAAATATTGATTTACACCACCGTAAGGAATATTTTAACACATTTCATCCCCTAAAGGATGGAGTAGCTTTTTATACAAAACTCAATATTCGAAACAGAACCTCTGATAGGTGGTTTACCGCCTTCTGAAGCCAAAAGTGTCGCCTTTTGTTGATAAAATTCAATTAAGAAAAACTTACTCACTTATCCTGCTTTAAAAAAAAGTCATTCATATTTTGGTCAAAAATTTTCGCTTTTGTTCAAATAATAACTAATTTTATAATTAAAAATATAAAAAGTAAAAAAAAAAAAAAGTGGCGCATTGAAAATTATTTGAAGAGCCTGGAATAAGATATTGAAGCCCCGACTCTCTGAATTAAAGGTTTGACAACATCTTGATGAAGAATTGATGACTTCCGTGGCCCATTTGGTACGATACCTGTTTTCTTACCCAGAGATTGCAGGTTCGATTCCCATTGGTGTCTAGATGTTTTAATGATACGATAGGCAGTCCCTTGTGATCAAGTATAATTGTCAGCCACCCTGCGGATGGAAAACACCTTTGCACGGATTGATATATTGCGTGCAAGCTGTCGCCCTTCAACAGCCTTTCGTTAGGCACAATTTTTTTTAACTTGGGCATTGTTTACGTTGCTACATAGCGTTAAAATAATTCATGATACAGTAGCATGTAAGCCATAGAAAAATATGAATTCTAATGTAAAACAGTATTGGAGTAAAACCAGCCTGGAAGTGAATCCGGCAGGAACTGAAATTTTGGAGCTCTAGAGCTTACCTTGAGCTTCAAACTATTGAAAAGGTTTTTAGTCTGGTTTTCATTTCAGGCAAGTCAAAAATATTTCTAGTTGGCCGGTGAAAATATACTTTAATCCAATACAATTTCAACCAGCTCATATATGGTAAAATTATACATTTAATGTTGTCTTGTGAACTTCTTCTAAATTAATAACACGGTTGCTATCCTTAAATTTCAGGTGAAAAAGTGATGGCCCTGGTAAGAAAGTCTTTAGAAATAAACTGTAAAGCTTCCAATACGGCATCAAACGTTAACCCCTTGGGATTTGAAGGTAATGTGGTTCGACAGATATCTTGTGTTATTTGTAAATATTTTTTCTAGGGCAATACGTTCTTCACAAAATTGGAGCAAATAAACGCATCCAATACTTACAGAAAGATTGTATTAGAAAATATCGTTAACGTTATTTTAAATATTCTTACAATTGACAAATAGTTTTCATCATAATAACAATCAATGATTGGTTCTATTGTTTATAGTCAAGGCATTAACATTGTGGAGATTTAAAGACATTGTAATTTGTTTTATCAAACACATTACAATAGTTGGTTAATAAAACAAATTACAATGGTTGGTTCTTTCTAGCAGTAATCTTAAACTGTTTAATCACTCAACCTATATTGTTATTTACCAAATATTTTGTAAAACAAAAATTTACACCCCTTACTTGTAAAATCAATTATGATAAAATATTTAATTCCGCGTACTTGGAGATCACTAAAATATCAACGAAAAGTCGTTCGATTCACATTATTTTCGAAGAATTCTCAAACCAAATAAACAAACGACCATATTTCCGACTATCGTGCCAGATTCTAAAACCTTAAATAAGGCAGTAATGAAGTTTTCACGCTCTGACAACTATTTCTGTAATATTGAACAATCTTAGTCATCCTCAGTATATGTGGAAAAAGGTCAATTTTACTGACTCTCCTTTTGATCTGGTCACGGCAAAATCCTTTGTTTTCTAACACATCATACATCATTGTACACGTCATCTTTTGCGGTTCATCCGACAATGATGACAACGTTCAATCAGATGTACTTCATCCCTATCATAATAAAGTATAAAAGAGTTTTATTTATCTCCAAATATCCCTGATCCCTAAAACTTCACCCCTCATCCCTAAATCATATACAGTTCCTATTTGTATCCTTATTTTCCTTGAGATTTATATTTTATTTAAATTTTTGTTACTTTTTAATATTATTTTTATTTCTTAAACTTAGGACACAGTCATTGATACTGGTAATAATTTTGATACAAAGATGATTGATTGGAAGAAATTGCTACAAAACCATAATCTGACACATTTATTTATTTTATTTTAGCACTTGTGTAAAACCTGAAGTGCTAAAAAAATTTAAAATGCATTGAAATAATCACATAACACGCTGTTCGTTGAACGTGTTGGCAATATTTTGTCACACAGAAAGATTACAATAAAATTATCGATTTCGATGAATAATTTTTTGGGTACCATAGGGAATGGAACCCATGTATGTGAAAGACAAACATGTTACGAACAAGGTCACAGAAACAGTCAACAGATTTCAATTATTTATCAAAGGAATACATACGAGTACCATGGCAGTTTTTCTAGATAGTTATTTTTTTGTGTACATGGTTAAACATGTGACTTCTGCTGCTATATGGTAATTTTTTCTAACTAAACATTAAACTGTTTTAATCCATGATATATTATGCAAAAAAATATTTGTTTAAATTCAAGCAAAAAAAATCAATAAGAAATCTCTATACATTAATGGAAGAAGCAGAGGAAAGAAACTCGTTGAAGGATAAATAAGGCAAACAAAGGTTAATATGGATGAAAGGGTATTTTGAGTAAGTTAATATTTTTTTCAATTCCCTCTTAAACTTAACGAAGGATTTTGCACATCTGATAACTCCTGGAAGCACGTTTCACAGTCGCGACAAATAAACCGCAAATGAAGATGTGTAAAATGAGGTGATCTTTGTGTAAATACAATGTATAAATATGTATAAACCCCAAAGAAGTGAAAAACATTGAAGTATTCTTAAGGCGTCTAAGCAATGAGACATAATTCACTAGCGAACAGACCACAATTAGACCACGTTGGGCTGCTAAGGTGGCCGTATTGACCTCTCGCTTCATACAATATTCATGAGAATCGGCGAGACCATCTTCTGAGGTGCCCACACCCCGAGATAGATTATTGAAACATCCACATCCATGGGAGGAACACGAATGGGAGGGGAGGGGATATTAGGAACATTATATAGATTCACAATTCAGATATGGGGGAATAAAATCATACGCCATTTAATTTCTGTAATTGATGAATAGATTTAATAATTTAATTTACATAGGTTCTGTTTTGTTAGTTATGAAGTTGATTCGTTATAAGTTATTTAATATATCTTAAAGATTGTCCAGAAAGTAATTTCGAATATTTTATTTAAATTCAATAGCGAAATGACACAAAATGCTCGTGGACGGTAATTTTCAATATTTTTATTGATATCTCAGCAATCTTTCATAAACGCTGATTATTCTCAGATAAGTCTTAATTTAGTCGTCGCCAGTGGTAACGGCCTTCCAAACTTCATTAAATTCTTCTTCATCGTGTGCTCAATACTGAAGTCGTGGACCTCTAAAATTTCTCGAACTCGGCGCACCATCTGTCTCCACAAAGTCAATGCGTGACTAAAACATATATGCCATTAGAGTCTGTAAAAACATCTGCTAAGATGATAGTCCACAATATTATATTAATTCCAATTTTGATATATGGGAGTGAAAGGTGGACGTGGAAAAGACAAAAGAATGCTATAGAAATGCATGCCCTGAAAATAATAAATTGGAAAACTGCATGATAAAATATAGGAAAAATAGAAATAGATGAAAGCGAACTGATGGCTGATGTATGAAGAAAAGCATTCTGATATGGTCTGGGCATGAAGAACGAATGAACAAAGAGTCACAAAACAAATGTATAGTGCAAATGTGAGGTGAAGGCGTGGTAGTGGAAGACCAAGGAATGTATCGTTGAATCAAATAAATGATATTTTGAAAGAAAGAAATGCAGGAAGTCAGAAAAATTAAAAGAGTTATATGAGAAGGTGTAATGAGCTAGAAGAGACGTAGGATGTGTTTCGAGATAGGAAAGTCTGGCACTTTGTCCTCTTTGTCTACCCCGACAGGTAAATGTCGTGAAGGTATGTATGCTCGTATTATTTCTAATACAACGATTCAATTTGATATGACGCAAATACCTGTTTTGTACTCTTTATTTTTCAAATTATATGTTTGTTTTTTGTTTGGGAATTTTTGTTATGTTTGTTTACGACATTTGTGTATGAATTCAAATGTGAACTTCTAAGATTGATCAGATGTGTACCATCCTTATTTACGTTTAAGAAAGAATAGAAAAAATATTACAATACTCAGAATATCCTTTCAACCTTATTTTCCTTTACTTCCCTTTCTTATCCTTCAAAAAAATCCTTTCTCCTAGTTCGAACATTATTAATATAGATTTTTACATATTTTTTTTTTACTTAAATTTTAACGTACATTTGTTTTTTTGTAAAGTCTGTCATGGTCAAAGAATTTAATTAATAAATGATAAGCCGGTTAGTTGGAAGATATTTCTGTATAGCAACAAGCCCAAAAAGTGTACCATGTTTAGTCATGTCCACAAAATAATTGAGAAAAAAAAAAGTTCAAATTAAAGTTTCAAATCTCACGAATTTCTGCAGCCCAGGCTCATTTAACACTAGAGGTCGTTTCCGGTTTCATCCGGGGTGTGTGATAGGGTAAGTCAAATTCCGCTTTCGTTCTAGTTATACCCAAGGTTTGAAGAATATTTTTTAAATCTAATTAAGATTGAAGGTTGGTAATGTTGTTTAGCCCAAGGATAATATAATTATTGATTATCCTAGTTTTCTAAATTAGTTCTAACTCATGGTTAATTAGATCCGTTTTCACCCGGGTGTGTGACATTGAATTAAGTTTAACCCACCTTTTGGGTATTTTTGTTAAGTTAATTATATTAAAAGATTTCAAATCTCACGAACAATCGCCGATCAGACTAATTAAGCGGTTGAACCCAGTTTTATCCGGCTGTTTATCGGGCTAGGTAAATATCAGTATAATACAATATGTTCTACTTACGCTCAAGGTTGACGAATTTCTTTGTAAAATCTAATAACAGTAAATAATTTTAAATTATTAATAATTTATTAATACGAATATATGAACTATGCTCATACCTGAAATGCTTGTTTAAAAACGACAGTTTTATATAATTGAGAACTAATGACGGGATGTGTTTCCTCTAGACTTTTTTGTAGAATTTAATACGCATAACATTACGCCGTTTCCCTGTTAAGTAGGCAGAAAGGAGAGAGTGCCAGGTTTTCCTATCGTAACACACATGCTTCAATTATTCTAGATCCATGCATACAGCTCCTCTGATTTCTCAGAATTTTACATCTTTCTCACATAACTCCTACGATTTTTCTGACGTTTTATATTTCCTTGTCTCAACATATTATTCCCATCCAACTATACATTCCTTAATCTTCCTCTACCACACATTTTACTCACATTGACACTGTATATCTGTTTTGTTTGTTTTTTGTCATTCATTCGTTCTACATGCCCAAACCAACGCAGATATGGTCATCCCATGTTTTATTCTCAGTGCGTGTATTTAATCGACTTTTTTTACATGTCCACGTTTCACTTCAATAAATTAATTCGGTACTAGAATATTGTTGTATGAATAATTCGATATTTGAATAAGTTTTATCAGATTTTGATACTCTTCAATATGAGTATGTATGTGTCAGTGTCCCACTAACTTTATTGCATATGGCTACCCACCATTCAATGTCTCTCGTAATTCTTCCATCATCAGAGAAAATGCTACCATAATAGCAACATTCCTCAACTTGCACGTACATTTCATAGCACACCCATATATCGCCGCTGCTTTCCATTTCACATATTTCTATCACCATGATTTTACACATTGCAACATTCTTGTAATAACTTGTCGATGCACATAAAACCAAAATATTGAGTATTATGTGTAATGACAACTTTTCTCCGACTTACTTTATATTTATCGTCGCTGCTGAGTTTCTTTAAAGGTAGCGTAATTATTTTTACATTAAACCTTCACCAAGTGATATTGAGAAAGGTTTTAATGTAAATACTAGTGTATTGAAGCGTTAAAACAAGACCGTAATCTATTCAGTGGTTCTGGTGTAAAGCACATACACACAAGTAGACATGTCTAACGACACATTATTTTTCCATATCAATAATTTTATATCCGATTTCATCTATATATAAATTCAGCGTGTTTTTGTCAGCTGTCTCAGAAGACACTAAGCCTAGTCAGACGGCTGATATAAATCACTGTATTTTAGAATAATATTTTAACGTTTCAATCAAATTGAATCTTGAAATTTAGGTAATTTTTTTTCAATTAGTCTTCTCAGTTTTAAATATAAATTAAATTTTCTTATGTAAGGGAAAAGCAGAAAATAAACAATTGTTAATCGTAACATATTTATTACATTTACAATAAAAGCAAACAATTGTTAATCGATACTATTAATTATAATTAAAAAAACGTACCAAATACCTCAAGTGTTAACACTATATCCCGATCCCGTGTTTTAATGTGATCGATACCTCTTCCAAAAAAGGATATATTACAGACATCTTATCAATATTTTGTAATCGATTCAATCTTTAAACAATAGTGATCTAATTTATGATACTTGATTTCTAGCATAGATAATACCCTAGGTAATAAAATATGCGTGAATTCTGATATCGCGTCATCAGCATGCAGTGAAGTGTTAAATTATTGAAGATTTCGACATATAAATCTGGAGCCCAACTTTAATCTCCGGTATGAAATGAAAATTTTAAATAAGTATAAAAAATATATTTTGAGTAAATATATAATGTCTCATTATAATATTTACTTAGATATATCAATTTTAGTAAATCCTTCACAAAAATTAGAATTCCTCAAAAACAAGTCGGGCACTTGGAAAATTTTGTTTTAGTTTTGATCGGGTTTTAAAGTATATATGTTATCTATTATACGAGGATGTTATAATAAAGTCAAATGTGAATATAACAAAAATAGTTATTAATCAAATAACATTATGATTGTTCTTATATTGTTCGTACATAAATTTATGTGTCCCAAATACAAAGAAAAAACACAAATAAAATATGACTGGAAAACATAACTAATCCTTATGTTGTATATAGTCTTACCTGTCGACTTATTACTAGATGAAAAAAACTCCCGACCAAAATCATAGTAACATCAACAATCGATTCTCCTGGTAAAAGTCAAGGATTTTACAAATTAGACCAAGGAGGTTGAGAATTTGCAAGATATTAAACTCTAGACCCTTGTTTAGCGAGAATACTAACAATTACACTTCATGACCGACAACATATCTAAAATCTCATCTAAAAAGTCTTCTAGCGATCACAGTACGAGTACTATACATTGAACATTTTTATTCTCAATCCTGTTTTCCAGGACATTTATTCCTTGAGAGTAAAACGTTTTATGTAACGGAGGTCCCCTTTTTAATGTAATAATATTTTTCCAGTTTTTTCCAACTTACCTGACATTGACCTTTAAAACCCGTTAATTAAATCAAATCGTTTCGCGCCAACGCGTACCTAATGCGCTCACTCGGATGACTAAAAGAGAGATGGTCGCTTTAAGCAACGTTTTTTCAAGCGTTTAAAATGATAATAATTTGATTTAATATTTACAGACAAGTGAACTTTAACTGTTTCTTGGTGAATTTATTCGAAAAAATTATTACTTGATGCAAATTACGCTACATACATATCGTTACGCCTTTCCTTGTTGGAGTAGGCAGGGAGGAAAGAATGCCAGACTTTCCTATCGTAACACACATATTTATCCTCTCATACAACTCCTTTACTTTCTCTGAATTCTTACATTCCTTCTTCAAAGCTCCCAAATTATCATTGCGCTTATAGGCAATACTACTGCACGCAGATATGTAAAAACAATCAAACATATATAAAACAAACGTGTTGATACCAGAGAAACTATTTGGCCAAACTGGAACTCATTCATCTTATATTGTTTTCGGGTACCATAAGAAATCGAATCCGAAACCCCTGCGTGCAGTATAGCGTCTTACCTACTAGACCACAGAAGTCATCATACTCAGAAGAATACTAATCCAACTATCGAAAATTGGATAGGTTGACAAAATCATGAAATGAATTGGGGTATTTTTGTAAGTGACAGCGAGGAATCGAAAGGAATAGGAATAATGACCTCCATGACTTCCATGAATTTCATGACCTCCATGTCTTCCAATCCGAAGGTTGCGGATTCAATTTCTATTGAAAGATAAACATAGAAACCATATTTTTCTCGATCATCGTGAACCGTTTACAATATCAATTAAAGCCAGTTTTGGGTCGCCAATTCGTTTTATCAACTCAAAAAACCTTTTTTATATTCACCCTTAATAATTCAATTCTACTTTTTTTTCATACATTGTTGTAACATTTACATTGTGAAACCAATTAATTGAAAACTTTTCGCATAAAGGAGACATGTCCTGTCTCATCAAATAAATAAATATAGGTTTATTGACAGCAACATAGTATATAGGTACATAATATATTTAAATACACTTCAAAAACACATAAATTGCAGAGAATACATTGAAGACAGAAGATACCAAAAGGTCTGTGTTCATCTAATAACATCCCCTCGGTCAAGATACACCCCACCAATATAGGGCGAGCCCAGCCACGGGGACACCAGATGTTATTCAGCCCGCAACCTTGCACATGTAAAATAAGAAGAAGAGGAAAAAAACAGAAAATAAATAGATGGCAGAAAAATAAACAAATCCACAAATACCACCTCAGATTAATTCAAACAAACAAATAAAGGTTCCTTGACAGTAACACAATGTGTACATATATATGTTATAATAAACTCATTCCGAGTATCGCACATACATCTCAAAACAAACTGTAGAAAACACATTTAAGATAGAAGACATTAAAAGGTCCGGGCTCATCCCACAAAAATTCCCCCGGCTGAAATACACCCCACTAATGTAGGGCGAACCCAACCGCAAGGACACCGGGGGGCTTTCAACCCATACCCCCGTATATCTAGATTAACAAAAACAAAATATATGGCAGAAAACAAAATAGAAAGTAAACCCACATAACATATATTATACAACCTCAGGCTAACTGTCAGCAAGAACGAAAAAAAGAAAAGCCTCAAGGAGTCCAAATTTTATAAAAGTAAAATGAGAAATGGGACATGATGTTCACACATAAAAAACCACAACACAATACATTGAAATAATTAAACAGTAATATAAAAAGGAATGAGAATATAGCGTACAAACACGCGCGCACAACCCCCGACTCACCACCAGCGAAAAGAGAGAAAAGAAAGAAAAAAATCAGAGTATAGTCACTTTCCCTTTTATGTCTACAGTCATAAAATCATCATCATTAAAAAAACTACAAAAACCACCATATCTCTATAACCATCTAACATACCATATAATCATAAAATAATCATACTCAAAGACTACAAAAATCAAAAGATTTCTATGACCATAATCATAATCATACAATCATCATAACTCAGACTCCAAAAACCACCATATCTCTATGACCACATACATTGGGCTAGAAATACTTTGGTATCCGGAAGGTAGAAATAGTTTGGTATGTGGTAGGCATTGGTATCAATAATAGAAAAGCTCTGCTACTTTTCCAAATTGTAAGCCTTATTTTAAAGAGAAACCTTTTTTTGCAACCAGGAAATACTGGTAAAAGTAAATTTCGTTTCTGAAGGGACGGAAAAATGTATGCTTCTTTTGAAATGCCTTAAAAATACACCCTTAGAAGGATTTACAAATTGAAGATTACTTGTCCATCCTTCATTTTTAGGTAAATTTCGATAAAAACACTACCTATTCCAAAGAGTTTCATGTCGCAACTTCCGGGAAATTTCAGTACACTTTCTTTGATCTTGACCAAGAGACTCCAAAACTACTCTCCGTTAAAAAGAGGATCTATTTGTTTATTTATTACTAGCGTATAATGAAACGTTTCCAACAGAATTATGATTTTTTCGCGAGAAATTATCGAGTACCAACACTGCACCATAAAATGAAAAATCTTTCCCATTCTTGCGGTTAGTGCCGGAAAACCGTTTAAATTTATTTCTGCTTCTTTTTGTCTAAAATTATATTGTCTTCTAGTTGATTTTGTCAAAATTCGAACTCTCTTTCTACGCGTTTAGTGAAATCAGTGCACGTACGAGTATGTGTGAGTATGGCGTTTACGTTTTTAACACTATTCGCATTTATTTTTTATGTTTATAATTTTATACTGGCACAAAAATAATTCAGAATGTATGCAACAAAACGTGGAAGATGGGAATCTAATCCATAAAAAATATTAACAAGGAAATGTGAAAACTATAGGACCATATTTCTCATATCACATGCAAGTAAAATACTGTTTTGTATAATCGAGAACCATCTGAGGCTGTATCTTAGCTAGCTAATTTGTCCATATGGAGAATATATTATGAGCAGAACTTTTGAAGACTGGGACAGCGGGATTGACATTGGTGGTGGGAAGCTCACAAATCTGAGATATGCAGATGACACGACGTTCATTACCACATCAGAAGAAGAAATGGCCACATTCCTTAAAAAAATGTGAAAAACGAGCGCAAGCTCCTGGGCTGGAAAATTAATAGATCAAAATTAAGCTTATGATAGAAGACCGCAGTAACAAACGGCCTCCAAGTAATTGCAATCATGGTCTTAAAGTAGTTACAACCTTTATTTACTAAGGCTCCAGTATTACCAATAATGAAGGCTATGGTGAAAAGAGAAACTTAAAATGCGATATCAAAGTTGGATAAGATATAAAAGAACAGAACTATCACCATCATATATATAATACGCCTAGTACAGGCTCTAATCTTCGTAATATTCATGTATGGCGTGGAGACTTGCACTCTGAGAGCAAGTGAGAGACATAGAATAGATGGAGAAGCATGTTACGAATTCCAAAAGGTGAACTAACGCCTCCATTCTCGAAAAACTGCGAATCATTGACAGATTGTCGACATTATGCTTCGACGAGTCCTTCAATTCTTTGAGCACATTTCACAAGAGAAAGAATCCCAATACGTTGGGCTGACCAAGTGAGAGACACAAGTGGACTACCCTTAACAACTGTCTAACAACTGTGCAGGGATGGATGGAGAGGAGTTGTCAGAGGCTATCACGGAAATCACGACGTTCAGTCATGAGCTACACGACAGAATGATGATAAATTGTATTATTTATTTTATGTAATGTAACATAATTTGGTGCACAAGATATAAGATGAGTCCAGACCTTTTGGATATCTTCTCTCTCACGTTTATTGTTATTCAAATGCCTTTTACGAGTATATGTATAATATATATCTTTATTTGCCCTTTTTCTACCCACTGCTGAGTGAGGGCACCCATATGACTATCCTGGTAACTCCTGGTGTATTGGTAAAGATCCGGCAGCTTTGTCATATTAGGGTATTGGCTATCTCCGTTTTCTGTCTGCAATACAGCTTCGAAGAACACCTAGTGGTTTTGTCTTTTTTAACCATATAGGTACACTTGGTTTGGTATTAAAATAGGATATATGTGAATATACTAACTTTATTACTATCAATAAGCTTATTATTTATTTATTTTTAATGTTAACAACACATATAACCACACATATATCCACGTAACAATAATTAAAGCTAAATAAATTATATTAACTTTCATATAAGTGTTTAAATGGAGTTAAACCTATGTCTAAAATCTTTATTTCAAGAAATAAGATAAACAATGTCATTTTCTTGGGAATCCTACGTTTTCATACGGTGGATAGAAATATGGCGTATATTCACATCAGGATAAATCAAAATAAATGGTAACCTATTTTGTAGTGAGCTTTTCAAAAGTCAAGCTTCCAGCAATTTGGCATGGAAATAGTGTATGGCGTTCAGATGCATTATTTATGTCATTTCTTGTAAATTTAGATACTCTTCTGCAGTGGTGGAAAAATATATTTTAACATTATACCTCTTGGGCAAACCAAGTCATTCTTCTTTTTGCAAGGGATGGTGTTTTTTACTACAGGAGTTAATCGGGTTCGATTTCCATCTGAAGGTTTCGGGTTCAATTTACGATAGTACCCAAAAAAAAAATAAAGGCTAACAGCCGGGTTAAAGAGTTCGTCTAGTAGCACAACTAGCTCGACCTAGAAATGTGCGAGTGCTGTTGCCTGTCCACGTGCTATGGCATTTCCATCACGTGCTATGGCAAACTGTGAACTATTTTGCTCTATTATTGAGGCCGAAGAAAGTATTGTATCCAAGCTACGCTCTTCAACATATCCCTATTATAAATTTGGATATCTCGAGGGGTACAATATGAACGAATATACAAGCGTATCATCATAATATTTCCCAATTGGGATATGCACAGGGTGCCTATCTTTCGCATCACTTCAAATTCCTTCGCTTTTTTCAAATACATATATCTTCTCAAATATTCCCTACTCCTCTTACTTCATACTTCTCTTCTTTCACAATATAATTCAATTGGTTCTACATCACGTTCCACGGTCGTCTTCTACAATAACTCCCATTCATTATTGCATTGTATTTTTTCAAGATAGATTTTGTCACCTATCTATTCAATAAATCTAAATAAAAGTTCATATTTTGTCATAAAAATACACATTACATAGTTTTCTCAGTTCACGCATTTACTCAATATGAAATGGAAAATTGATCATAACACATTCTCGGAGATATGAAAAAAACTTTGGTATAAAATAATAAGTTCAAGAAATTGCAATAAGGATACACTACCGGAATGGCCGTTTTTATTTCCTCCTTTGTATGGTATAATCAATAGGATTTTTGCAAATTTTAAATTATTGATGACAAAACTGCTTTTGACATTGTTTTTACTATGACATTTTTTAATCTACAATTGCGAATAAAATCCGGCAATACAGTATCGTATTAAGGCTTCAAATTAGTGTATTCTATGTTAAGATAAAATTTGTTGGCATTTTGGCTTACTTTTAGAGTGGAAATGGTTTAAATTGCCAACGCAAGACAGTTTAATTCCTCTTTTATATAGTCATCCCCTCCAATCAGAAGTTTGGGGGTTCTTCTCCCCAATTTGGTATCGCCACTGGTCATAGCGATAAATATCAAATTGGTGCCCTAAGATGGCTTCAAGAATCAAGCTGCATTTTATAGCTCGTAATATCTCATGTTTATCTTCGATAGTTGCCACTTTCCTAGTAAATAACGGCCATTTTATTATACATTGGTAGTTTAATACTAGAACTGGGAATATTCTCACAGAATCATGGGTTATTTGCTGGTCATAAAAATAAACAAGGAAACGGTGGATTAATTATATACTTTAATATTTATTTGAAATTTTTGTTATAATTTTATTTTGCAACCATCATTTATTTTACAGCCAACGAAAATCATAATCACTTTGGATTAAGTATAAGAAATTGCTTACAAATTCACGTATCGTCACTTATTTAGCAAACTAAATTCTACCGCCACCCCTCAATATCTCGTTGAAATGTTCAACGCCTCTCCGATCACAGACTTACGCTAAAACACAGATTACCTTTTGACAATTCCAGTTCCTCGCTCCTTATTCTTCACATCGTCCATTTACTATCCATGACTGTAGACTCTGGAGCCAGTTACCGGTTGCCGTAAAACTCATAGCCTCGTTAGCTTCCTTCAAACAGCGGTTTGAAATATATAACACTTCTCTTCAGTGACGAAATGTGTTTAATGCTTTAATATTTCAATATATTTCATGGTTGTGAAAATATCGTTGTAACCTTTCGCACAGGCACGAATTTGCTAAACTCTTATCTAGTTAGCTAGAAAAGATTTTCGTATGGCAATAAGCTCACCTCTTATAAACTTGACAGTGAAGGGTCTAAATATTAAGTAAATCATAAAGTAATTAGTTCCTGCCCCGCCTTCTTTGTTCATTCCTAGCCCTAAGACGAAAACAATGTGGCCTCCCATTCACGCCATTCAACATGTCCCCATCACTAATAAAGGTATTCTGAGAACTAACAAACGAATGAAACAGTTAACCCAGTAATTATATTTCTTGCTATATCATTTGATTTTCCAGAAAAATAAATTTTTATAATGATGTATTGCAAAACACAGTAAAAGTTTTTTCGTAAAACAATCAGTTTAAAATTGCGTTTGAAAAAGCATAGCTTAAAATAGATATTATTTCATTATATTAACCAAAAATAATTAGCATTTTCAATAAAGAGAATCAAATATTATACATGAGTTTTAATAAAAATCTATTTTATTAAAAACAATCTGATTTGATATAATATTGTTATCCTACAAATTGTACTAACTACCACGACACGTCTTTCTTTTTCATATACCGAAGTTCTCGTTGGTCAGCCTGAACTCGGTTTGTTACGAGAGCATTACTTAAGTCTAGATAGTGCAATAGTTTAGTGTTCTAGTGAACCAAAGCGAACATTTTGAATATATGGAACTTTTTGCGTTGTTTAATTGTTTATAGCTAATTGAGCGTTTCAAATTGCTTTATAAATCTCAAGTGCTAATGAATTTAGCACTTCAAATTACTTTATAAATCTCGAGTGTCAATGAATGAATCGATTTATATAACTTTTCTGAATAATTTTGATTAAACTTACTTTGAATCATGACATATACGTACGTACCTATCACACAATTTCCCTGTCAAGATAGGCAGAGAGGACACTATGCTAGATTTTCTTATCTTTCAAAACTTCTTTAAGCATACACCTCATAAATTTCTTACTATCTCTTACTTTTATATTTTCTTCTTTTAAAATATCATTATTTTGATCGACAAAACTTTCCTCTTTCATGCTTTTCCCTTAAACCATAAGTTTATATTACATTGTAAAGTAGTAATTTGATAGACAACGCTTTAGTTGTTTAAGAAATAAAATTTTAGTTTATTCTTATGTAGATATCCATAAATGAAAACTTTAACTTCATATTTCAAGTTTATTTACATTGGTAGCGCTTTACATTTATTTCCATCATATAGCAAGATGTCACTGTATGATAAAAAGAAAAAAGAAATGTTATTTATAAAAAAATATCATTATTTATTTGCATTATGGAATAAATTTAACTGACAGATGTGAATTTAATAAGAGTGAGGATGCATTATTCGTAGAATACTAGGATATGTAATTATAAATCCTGTATAATTTCTCTTTTTTTGTTCATTTACTCGGGCCCACAGTCACAGTAAGATCTATCAAAAGCATATTTTCTAAACAGGTCAGCAGACATTTTATAATTAAAAAATCACACTGAAAAAATTGTTTGCTACGTTCTTTTTGCTGAGGTTCTTTCTCTAAAGTCAAGAATTAGATAGCAACCTTATCGAATAAAGACATGAAGGCCCAAAGTGAATTCAGTTCAAAACGTTTTATATATTGTACAATAGATAAACGGCCGAGAGATCTTTAATACGATGAAAATTTCAGTCAAAATGATTACGTATCCATTTCCAAGATTTTACGAAATTCCATGCATCTCTCAAGCATTTTTAGTGTTTTATAAGGGCAAACTTGAAGGTGCAAAGATGAATATATATTTTTTACCTCTTAAGTTACATCAAATACATGAGACAATAATTATCAAAGGCCACAGTCATAAAAATCATCATGACGTAAAATTAAAATTTCGTCATGGTGAATCGGTTAAACTGAAAATTGTTAGGATGAAATAAATGAGGAGCATTGAGTTGGTTCGGTCACATAGGTGGAATTAATTATGGAAGATTAAACTAAAGTAATTCATACGCGTGGTAAATAAGGTACAAAAAGTTTAAAAAGATCTTAAAAAACGCGACAATACCAATTAAATTTTTTTTTACAGATTAGATAGCGAATAGCCTTAATTAAAGAAGAATGTGTGTCACGAGGTTTATGAAAGATGAAAAAACGTCATTTGTGTCAGGGTAGAATTAAGTGTAGATATGTTCTCTATGCCAATAGAAAGATGACGCGATGTTGATGAAATAAGAAAGTGAATATCTGTTTTATCTTCCAACTGAAAGGAGTCGGATAACAAGGATGATGATGTCACTGTATCTACCAACTGAAAGGAGTCGGATAATAAGGATGATGATGTCACTGTATATACCAACTGAAAGGAGTCGGATAATAAGGATGATGATGTCACTGTATGCTCTTTGTGTAACATACGAGTATTTATATCAAACAATATAACATCAGTTGTGCTTTTTTCCGCTCGTGTCGGTGAAACTCTGCGTTCGTGAGTATCATTAAGTGTTACCATGGATACGGTATTGTACATATTATTTAGTTCATAGCATAGTTAACTTATACTTCAGGTAAATTTGTATCATCATTGTCAACCAGGATCAATCCACTGCTAGATGATGGTCTCCCAAAGTTGACTCCAAACAGTTCGATTTTTTGCTCGTTAGTGCCTTGTAATGCCGCCATGCTTCCTGATTTCATATCCAGCGTACCTTTGGTCTTCTTCTGCGCCTCTTTATGTCTCTTAGGTACCACTGGATTATTTCGGATGACCATCGGGAGTCTGACATTCTGCCTACGTGTTCTGCCCATTGTCACTTCATTTTCTTGTATACCTTCATTACGTCTTTTACCTTAGTTTTGTTGCGTATCCAGGTATTTCGTTTACGGTCTCTTTTAGTATATCCCAACATGCATCACTCCATGTCCCTTTATGTGGTCTAGAGCTTTTATGTGGTCTTTACTGCGAGCGTCCATGTCTCGCAACCATACGTCAGTACTGGGAGAACACACTGGTTGTATACCTTTCGCTTCAAAGATATTGGGAGATTACTTTTGAAGATGTTGTTCAAACGTGCAAACGAGCTCCATGCTAGTTTTGTCCGTAGTATTTCCTCCGATATGCCACCTACAAAGGAAATAAGTTGGGCCCAATACACATATTCCTGGACAAGTTCCAGTGGTTTTTTATCTAAAATTATTGGTTTTGGCTTTACAACAATTACTTATATTTAATACTTGTATTGTTATCTAAGTTGTGTAATCTGTTGATAAATATATACCCGGGAGAAACCGGGTTCAACTGCTAGTTACATAATAAATTTAAAAAAATATCTGAGGATAATAACTTTTTCTTTTAATTAAAATATGTAAAAACGGTTTTTTTTATTAATTATTTAGACGTAGTTCGCTTTATTCTAAGTGAAAACATTATTTTGGTATGTAAATATTTGATTAATGTTTCTTTAAACAGAAATCAACTTTTTCAATCTAAGTTAAAGGGCGCGAGCGTAAAAAAAACATCGATAATCTTTGAATTTCGAGCATCCCTTAACTTTTAAACATTTTAACTTTATTTTTTTTCTTTTCTGTTGTATATTTTAAAGCGTCCTTTCGAAATGCAAAATAGCTAACCTTTCCCATCCTCATCTCATTAATAAAACAAATTTACTGTTAAAAAAAGTTTTTGGAAATGGGGTGAGTTTGCTTTCTGAACTCACCGCCAGAGCGTAAGAGAGGGTACATCCAACATCCACCATTCTGGATTAGGGTAGAAAATTAAATGATTGATGGATACAAGGGAAGGCTTTTAAACTCTTCAATTATTGGTACTGGGGTGTAAATAGTTAAGGTTCAAGTCTCGGCTAGAATATTTGGGGACCCGAGGGGTGGATGTACCAACTTTGTTGTTAACCTGGCATTCGATATGTTTTATTCAGTTATTATTTTTCTCAAAATCGTTGATGAAAATTAACAAATAAAAAGATCAATATTTTTTCGGGTGGTTTTTAAGTTCAATTAAAAAATTGACCTCCGTGGCCTAGATAGATTACGGGTTCGATTCTCGAAGTTTTTTTAGTATAATTGAATTTTAGAACTATATGACATGTAACTGGTTGGTTTGAACAGATCGTCATACGGCAATAAGCTCGCTAGGTTGTACTGTATAAAACAAAAGTATTATACAATACGTCAAAAAGATTGACATGGTTATGGACACCTAAAGTACCGTTTTTAAAAAAGCTGGTTGATTGGAATAAGCTGCTACTGAGCTATTAAACGCTTATTTTAAAAAACATGAATAAAAAGAGTGCCAATCTGGTCAAGTTCAACGTAAAGGTTATTGTTACTTTTGTGCGGTATTTATTTTAACATGTACGACGGCATACTGTGAGTTACGAGCCTACCCCAATGGCTTTTAACCAAAAAAGTCGATTGATGGGTTCAAAGATATTGCTGTTTCCCGACTATGCACTTCGACATGTCCATAACACTAATGTCATTCATCCATTCACATGATAATCCTTTAACTTGTCAGAGATGGCCATTTGGACATATAAAAGAGCGTGACTGAGGAACAACATTATCTTGTAACTGAAGCAAACAAGGAAGTTTGTCGTCAGACTTGTTTGGAACACTACCCACGTGAAGATGCAATTACACTATAGCGCGTGTGAATAGTATTATCAGAAAAATCTATTTTACAGGTCTAAAATCCTTTTTTGGATACCTCCGGGAATCGAACCCGAAATCTAACCCGTGGCAGTCCAGTGTTTTACAAACTAGGCCACGAAGACAGCCGAAAAAGATGTTGAAGTATAATACTTCTTCCGTGAAGTTGGACGTACAGTTTGTCATGTCTACTATATTTTTAACTTCACTATACCAATACAGTTATGCTGAATCAAAAGAGGTGTTGAAGTATAATACTTCTTCCGTGAAGTTAGACGTACACCTCGTCATATCTACTATATTTTTAGCTTCACTACACCAATACCAATAATTATGCTGAATTGTTCAATGTGAATGAAATAATAAACTGTACCTTTATCTGTTCATTTATTAGTTAAACAATCAACTTTTTATGAAAAGCTTACTATACAAGTTTTACTAAAAAAATATTTATTACAAAATAGAACCAAAAAATTGGTTTGAAACTTTGCTTTAAGAAAGTTTTGTCGTTTTTGACCTTATCTGGGAAAGAAATGAGTCTGAAATTTTTCAACAAAAGCTCTTAAAATTTTAATAGCTCTTGAGATATTTTGAGGATTTATTTGCCCCTAAATACGTACAGTAAAACCCCTGCAGCGCTCTTAATACACTCATGTATCATATCATACTGTGAAAATACCCATCACAAGAAAGATTCAGACCATACCAACTTCCTGACGTAGAAAGGGAGTGAGAAAATAAGACGTCATTTTCCTTAAGTATTTTTTTATATAAATTTTTTACCACCTAGTGTATCCTTTTTATGCACACTTGTTCGAGAATATATTTCTTTAAAAGTCATATATTAACAAAATTCATTGTCTAGTTAGTAAAACGCCTATCCCCCAACCTGGGGATGTGGGTTCGATACAGTTTCGGATGCGAGTTCGACCCCGTTTCGGATGCGGGTTGGTTCGTATTTTTTTATAAAGAATTTCAATCTGGTTTCCACTTAAGGCCTGATTCACATATTCTTGTTAGTTTGGAGATATTGTTTTGTAGAAATAAGACCACTAGATTGTACTGTACAACAAAAGTATATAACAAAATAACACAAATTTTTGGTCAGTAATTAATTATGTAACGCATCTTCCAGGTAATCATAAAACTCATGTCAAGATTTCGAATTCTGGACGTTTCGATCATCAGGTGTTAGTAATTTGTGCATTTGGCTATTGTAGGCAAAGGGGGTGTTGTAAATAAACCTTCATCTTCCTATTTATAGTTCCTTTCCACTTCGAAGGTTGATGCTTATCATGGCTACCTTAACATTTAAGGCAGCAGATCTGATGAAAATTATGGTGCCACTGGCAAACCCCTTCCGGTTATGATTCAACCAAGAGATTCTTCTACTTCATCCTACTTCTACCCTAAATTTTCCCTTGCAATTTAGTTTTAAGAATCTTATATTTTTGTCTTCGCATAAAACGTCCAAAATACTCTAACTTCCCTTTGATGAACGATAATACTTTTATATCTTTATTCATCCGTGTTAGTAAATGTAGGAATATATTTTTTTTTAATAATGAAATTTTAAAAAATGTAAAATTTAAAAAAAAAATAATAAATCATAAAAATCAATAGGTTTTTACTACAGATGTTTTTTTAAAGGGACTTGAATGTGTAATATGAAACTATATAATAGTGAACCTTGTAATCGAGATAAACTAGTTTTTAATATTTTCATAAAGACACTCGAGAAATATTTATTCAAAAATGTTGTATTACCCTTTCGTTATGTAAAGTACACCCTGACGAGATTGTTTCCATATGGTAGCTCTTCCAACAAAGCAAAAGAATTTTCAAGAAGCCTTATGTTAAAATAAGGTTTGAAGATTTTTTATAAAAAATCTAATCCAGATTAGAAAACAGGCTTCTTACAAACTATTATATGTTACAAAGGTCTACGAATCGCTCAAGTATTTTAATTACTTGTATCTATCTACACTTAATTGCTTGTATCTATTTTTCTCATACTTTCACATGACGATATTAAAATAACCCTGTTTTATATTCTAATCGAATCTGAACTTAAGGTTTATATGTTGAGTAAAACGAAGAATACCAATCTGAGATGGATTGGGCACGTTAAAAGAATGAATAAACCTAGAGAAATAAAACAAATATACAGTGCAAATATGAGTTGAAGACGTGGTTAAAGAAGATCTAGGAAAATATGGTTGGATCAAGTGAATGATATTTTGAAAAAAAGAAAAGTAAGAGAACCGTAAGTGTTGTACGAGAATGTGTAGGGATGTGGAAGAGGCAAATTATGTGTCAAAATAGGAAAGTCTGGAAATCTGTCATCTCTACTTACCTCAGCAGGGAAGTGCCGTGATGATATGTATGTAAGTACATTCTACTAAATATAATGAAAAACCTTATTGAGGTCCTTGAGGGAGATTATTATTTCCTACTTAAACATTGTACGTACTCGTGTTATTTATTTAATTTAATTTCATGTATTTGATTATTTTGAACATATCGTGTTATATTTGATATTCTTTATATCATATATAGTTTTTGTAAGATATATCATGTATGTATTTTGAATTATTATTAACTTTATTTTTAGTTTCATGTTGCTTTGATTAGCAAAGGACACTAAAGTGTTATTTATTTTGATTTTTATTCTGGTAAAATACATTTTATTTATTTGCATCAAAAGTTATTGTGTGAATATGTAATTGCAGTATACGAAAAACAATACGAATGTCAACAAAAAATATAATTTAAAGTGGGAACTTAATTAATGTGTATCTGGGTGCGTTAACTTGAATTTATCGTGTCCTCAGTAAACTAGATATTTGCCTGCACTTTTCTGAGGACATATAAATATGAAATCAAGCTGATATGTTTTACCGAGTTGGATTTATTATTCCATACCTTTTTCATAAATTTTCATCAACTTTATACGTTGTGAGACCTAATTATAAGTATGTACCACATGAATCAACCCATTGTGTACTCCGTCATTTTAGAGAAATCAATAATAGACCATCACACAATGTTCTCCATGTACTCATCAAAAACACACTACGTTAAAAAATTCAAATAAATTTTGACTACAATTTACTCCTCCTGCAAGCTCAAGTACTCAAACTCCTGTTTTAATAACAACCACGCTCCGATCTCTTGCCTGAATTTTTCGCACTCTCTTTTCTTTTTGGATTCGGTATCTCATTATTTGTCATGCCAGAAACGCGTATTGCCTTTGAGCAAAAGATATTCTTACTTCAGAGATGGTGAACATTAGGTCAGTTGTCATGCGTTTTATGTGTGTTGAATTCACATTTTATTTTTTTAATTTAATTTCACTGATGAATAGAAGGGGTCAGGTTCTCCTAAATCATGACAAATCGACTATAAAGAAGAATTTAACTAAATGCATTAACTTTTACTAATTTAAAATAATAATTAAACATTTAATAATCAAGGTGCCATTGTGATTTTGTTATTCAAGGGTTCCCTTAAATGTTTCATAAGATATTTAAGGGCGCTTAAAACTTCGTGATTTTCAAATATTTCTTATCGACAAATGCCCCCGTGGAGTGAAAATGGATGTTAATCATTATTTTGCCAAGTTTATATCTATACCCGAAAAGTTTTACCGATCTTTAATAGTCCAAGGAAAATCAACTCGGAATTGTTAGTCATAATGAAGCCGATAATAAACCGTAAAGTTTCCTTTCTCAAAGAGTTATTCGCAAACAATTTTAACCGCTTATTATTTATATAACTTGTAGTTTTTATTGCATCTTTAATTATTTTGATGAGTTTGCGAATTTCTAAAAATGTATTTAAAGAAAGAATAAAAGAGTTTTTTTCATTTTACTTGTTTACTTATGAATTGATTTACGGCTAGTTTCGACCATTTACGTAGTCAACAAAACACAATCAAAATTCAGAGTGTGAGTATCTACATAAATACAAGATAATACAGTACAATACAAAACTATGAAATCAATAATATGATAAAAAAAATAGATACAAAAGTATTATCACAAATAACAGGCCTGGACCCAGAAGTCTTATAAAAATAACTGTTAAACTTAACTTTGGCATATATTTATGAGAAAGAACTACGATATAAAAAAAATAACTGTAGCAGCAGGCAATAAGTGAATGATGGGATTAATAATATATTTACTCATCAGATTACCTTAAAAAATAAGAATATATAAACGAAAATTGTGCATAGCAAAAAAGTACTCGTAATATAAGTACGGTAAAAATTAGACCATTGCGTAGAATGAGTGAAATAAAAACGTAAACCAAAAATAACGAATAAGGATTTCAGGAAATAATGCAGATTAAAAGAAGCGGTTTAAGATGAAGAAAGGAATTTTCAGATGGTTTGGCGACTTATAAAGAATAAATGGTGAAAAATTAACAAAACTTATCAATACAAAGATTATAATAGGTACGAGAAAGTTTAGGTCTAAAAAAACGTTACAAAACCAAATAAATCAAATTGTGAATGAGTGAAAGCTTTTTTAATAGGAGAACATGCATGACGGGGTGTATGGACATAGCAAAAATGAAAAACTTATTACAATATAGAATGAAGTGGATATTTGTTCTTTGTGCATACTCTTATAAGAATATGATGTTATGGAGATGATAATAATAATTTTGAAGGCTCGAAATTCAATGGTTTTGGCATTATATCGATATATTAGAATCAGAAAACTAGGATACATATTCCGTATGATTCGAAATGTGCTCAGTGAAAATATTCTTAAAAGTATATACTTCGCCTTACGTCAGTCAGCACTTTCTTACGGTATATCAGTTTGGGGGGGATGCACCTTAACCCAAAAACACATATTGCAGGTTTCCCAAAAATTGATTGTGAAAATAATTAATAAACTTCCTGCTCGGTATCCCACGGCGGAGCTTTTCAGAGAGTATCAGGTCCTGAACATAGCCAATTTACATCTCAAGTCCATTCTCTGGCACTACCATCGAGAGGAAGGGAAGATGCAGACTCAGCAGACACACGTGACACGCATGGCAACTAATGAAATGTTCACCATCCCTAGAGTTAAAACCTCTTTTGCCCAAAGGCAATATGCTTATTTGGCTCCCATTACATACAATGGCGTGCCGACTTCAATAAAGGTAAAGGTAGGAAAACCATTTAGACAGTCGATCGGAGCGTGGTTGTTATTGCGACAGGATTTTGAGTACTTGGGCTTTCAGGATGAATGATGAGTGGAAAGGATTTATGTGAGTGTGGGTTTCTTCTTGTTGCTTTAATTTTGGTTGTTTTTGTATTTGTGTTTCTGTGTATTTTTTTTTGTTTTAATTTTGTTTTAATTTTAATTTCTATTCTTATGGTTGTGTGCGGTATATTGTGGGATGAATATTTTTGGTCTTTCTGGAGTGATGATGTGTGAGGAGTTGTATTTCGCAAAATGTTTCCAGTTGTAGTTGAGTGTCACTGTTTGTCAGGTTGATGAGAGCGTGCAATAAAAAATCGGAAAGAAGTATCGATTTACTTTTTCATGCTAAATATCCTCAGTGAGATACAGGCAAAAACTTAGTTTACTGGGGATACGACAAATGAAAGGCAACAAACCCAGATCCATTAAAATTGTATGTCCAAATCAAATTACCTGTGGTTTTTTCGCAAATTGTGTATATTTCTTGTCATGTGTAATAATAAATAAATTTAAAAAAAATTTGAACATTGTGTTTTTTAAGAAGGCCCATCTCTATAAGACCTTTCAAACTAAATTTAAGTCGATCTTAACAAACCACTCGTTAAAGGATTAATTACATTCCCACACATAATTTTTTTAAATATGTTTAGATCTTGAAAATTACAAAAATCGCATGTTACTCTTCAACACTTCAAAATTGGTGATTCAGACATACTCGTATTGGAGAACGTGGCCGTTGTCTGCAGCCCCATTAATCTAGCTTTCGAGTTAGAACCAATGGAATAGGAATGAAACTCGCTGTTCATCACTGTACGTGTTAGCAATATTACCAAACGCGTATAAAGGCAACGGCACTCACGCACATCTAGTGCTGGTGATTATTGTTACCAGACGATTTTTTACTAGGCTGAGAACCCATAATTTTATTTTATTTTTTCAGATAATATCGGAAATCAAACAAAAAACTTCTGGATGGAAGTTAAGCATCTTACCAACAAGGTTACGTTCAAATATTGATTTCATATAACATATACGAAGATTATTCTCTACGAAAGATATATTAATTAAGGCATATTCAAAAGCAATTTTCGATTATCATTGCTTATTGACAACATAATCAAATCGATTCAATCATTCTATGTCTGATTAAATTTACACTGAAAATCAATCAAATCATATTGTTTTTCTGACTTGTTGCGTGGGTGGGTACTCAATATGTTTTGGAATAGACATTTTTTTATTAAATTATTTGGATTTTAATTTCTATTTGACGAATTCAGAGCAAACATTATATTATCAGGAAATATAATGAAAATTTTATAGAAATTAAAAAAAAAACATTATAACATGTCATTTACTCGCTTTTGTTTTATACGGTATAATCTGAGGAATTAATTGCCACGTGGGAATTTCTTTTAACCAACCAGATAAAATGGTATCGTCCGGTATTTGAAAGCTTGAAATGAGCTGTAATGTTCGAGTATAATATAATATAAATAATATTTTACCCAATTATATATTATTGCATTACATTTTCCTTAATTGACGATGCTGACGTCCATAATATTTTTTTATTATGATTTAATTTTTTCATTTTTTTTTTATTCAAACATACACACATACCATTACATCATTTATCTACTGGGGAAGGCAGAGAGACCACAATTTTCTATTGTGACACTTCTACATCTTAACAACTATGAATTCTTTAATTTTTTTTTATATATCTTTCTTTCAAAATATTATTCACTTGATGCAACCACACTTTCTTTGGTCTTCCACTCACATTTGCACTGTATATTTGTTTTATTAGTCTTTCTTCATTCATTCATCACTTACGTGATCTTCTTCATCTTACTCAACACATCACCCTAATGTTCACATTTATCCGTAAACAATTCGTTCCTTAATACGTCGTATATTGTCACTGTTTTTTTTTGGTTCACTGTTCACAAGTTGACGCACTTATTCAGCTCTATTCAATATTTTACCACGTTCACATTTTGCTTCCATACATCAAATACAGTGCTTAAGTACTATGGTGGACTACCATCTTAGCAGGTTTTGATACTGTCCGTTTCGAGTATATAAGTATTGGTGCCTCATGACTTCGTTTCCCATCGCTACACGCCATTCGATGTTCCTCAAAACTCTTACGCCGTGTGAGAAAATACTACCTAAATAATAAAATTCTTCAACTTGCCGTAATGTTTCATTCTTCACCCCTATATCACATTCACACTTTCTTTCACTATCTTTTCACTTGTTACTATCACATATCACTATTCTTTCACGTGTTACTATCACATATCACTATCCTTTCACTTGTTACTATCACATATCACTATCCTTTCACTTGTTACTATCACATAGCACTATCCTTTCACTTATTACTATCACATATCACTATCATATATCAGAAGATCTACAAAGGTTTCGTTTTAGTTCGTCTTCCCTTGATAAGTTTTCTGCGGGTGTCTTATCAAAGTAAGTTTTTATAAGCATATGTAGATACGGGTAAGTGTCTAATCTAAGACAGCTGCCACCACTTTCCTATCCTTATTTTCAACTTATGTACACGCGTTTTGTAATATTTTAATCTGCCAATAATAATAAATTCGAATCCCAAGTAAGAGCGCCCTCGAAGAGAGTCTGCTCTCTAAACGGCACTATGTAAATTGTTATTTCATTATTATTTTTACCAGATATTACACATGCATCCGTTAAAAATAAATGAATAAATAAATATTTATTTATTTATTCATTTATTTTTAATGGCCGCAAATCATACCAAAAACAAACAAAATTTAAACCGAAACAGCAAATAAACTGTAAAATATTTCATAAAACACCAATATTGAAAAACACATATTTGTCACAAGGGTATCAAAAATAAATATTGAGCACTTCAATTCAAAACTGTTTTAAATTAAATTCGTTCCATAAAAAATCCACATTGAAATAGCCAAAATATTACTAATTTCAATTTTCCCCTAGAGCAACAGAAAATGTAATTTGTGCAATCGCGCAAGGGTAGAGTTAAGTCAATAAATTATGGTATGAGCGCCCTCCCTAAACATATGGCCAAAAATTTGAAGAATCCGCTTAAGACAAACCGTTGTCTATTGAATATTGAATGAGGCTAGCACCATCTCTTATACACATTAATTAGCTGCCTGTTGTTGGCTTTATCGTCCACGTTTTTTATTCCACTAAGTACTACTTTAACAATACGTTCAGAATAAAAAGAAAAATCCAAAAGTAAAAATGTTCCGGAATTGAACAAGGACGCCTTCATATTGAACAAGTACACTATTCACTCTTCGATTCTTAAGGCACATTGTTCCTGACCAAGGAAACAGTTCGGAGAGGTTTGTAGTTACTGGACTGGAGTATTAGAAATAGAAGCACACTGATGTCGAGATATGTGAGTGTGGAAAAGGCAAAGGCTGTGTACGTGAATAAAAAGTTACGAAGATCTCTCCTTTCTCTCGTCCTAAAAGCACCATGGTATTAAAGGTCTTCGGCGAATCCTTCAATTCTTTGGGTACATTAATCGTGGCCAAAGAGACGGTATGGAGAGGTTTGTGGTTGCTGAAATCGTGAAAGGACGACGTACAAAAGGAAGCATCCCAATTCGTTGGACTGACCAAGTGAGAGACGCAACCGAACTACCCTAAACAACTGCCTTTCAAACCGCGGAGTACAGGAATGGATGATGGAGAGGACTTGTCAGTGGCTATCATGGTAGTTACGATACTCAGTCATGAGCTACACGATATGATGATGATAAATTGAATTATTTATTCTAATGTACTATTCATTAGACCTCTACGTTAGTAAATTGAGCTTTTTAAATTCAGTATTAGTGTCAACTGAGTGGCTCTGGACTTAAGTAAATGGGATGAAAACTGTCATGATGGCGGCAAACCTCCGATAGGAAACGGTACCTCGAGAAGCAGAATATTTATGGCTAACTTTTATATCCCACGGCGTATCAGGTGCAAAAAGCACATATTTATAAATCACTATTTTAACTCTGATAACTTGATTACTTCTATTTATTTTAATATTAAAACATACATACTAACAATCAATTTCCCGGTGGGGATAGGCAGAGAGGAAAGAGCGCCAGACTTCCTATCGTGACACATTTTAAGCCTTTTCTACATCCACACAACTCCTACGATTTCTTTGATATTTTATATTTCCTTCTTTTAAGATATCAATCACTTGACCCAAACGTATAATCCATCGTCTTCGTCTGCAAAGCCTCTTACTCACATTTGCACTGTGTGTTTGTTTTGTCAGGATTTCTTCGCAGATACGTGCTGCACGCCCAAACCAACTTAGAGTGCTATTATTCATTCGACTTAATACATCGGCCTTAAGTTCACATATCCTTAATTACTTCATTCCTTGTACTGGTATACATTGTTAACTCATATATTACACGTTCCCCTTCCATACATTAAAACCAGCACTAAAATACTGTTACGGACTGTCATTTTAGCAGATTTTGATAGTTCTCTTCGAGTAAAAGCACATGTGCTTTCCCTTTTAGCTCTTTTCTTTTACCGTGACTTTGGATTACACCACATTTATATCTCATACATTTTACTTATCAAACTCTTTAATTCATTTTAAACTTCCATCTACACTACCATGTCATCAGCATACAACAATCCGCATACATTTACATTCAACAGTTTAATATTTATAAATTAATTCATTTAAAAAATGATTACCTCGGTACTAAACTGGACAAGTTGAGATTATTATTAAAAAAATCATTAAACCATGGGGACGGTTATTTCGAATTCTTTTACGTTTTTCATTTGTACTTTACATCCCCATTCATTAAGAAGAACCGTGAAAGCTTTCAGTTTTCCCTCTCGAATATCAAAAATGTATAAGAAAAAATAACTTTTTGCTCAACTTTTTTATAATATCCATTTTCTTGAAGTTTATTCAGTCATAATTCATAATTAAAAATACCTGCGAGGTGCGATAAAAGATTTTAGAGATAAAACTTTTCCATAACTCAAAAACTTGTTATATTTAAGGAAAAAAATATAATCAAAGTATTTTGTATCAAGAAAAAAACATAACCCATTTTATGACAAATTTTTCAAGCTTTTGATGAATATTATTCAAAATAAAACAAATTAAAACCTACACATTTTTTTTATACTGAAAAATAAATAAAATTTTTGATAAAAGGATAGTTAATAATATTAAGGACGAAACTTCAAGTCACTTACACGAGGTAGGAGCTAGAAAACAATAATTTATCAACACTGTACTTCATAATCTTTAGCCTATTTCATCTTTATTTTGATATCTGGCAATATTTCGTTATATTTTGGTGGCTAATATAATATTATATAATTTTTTCGCTTATCTATATGTCCAAAAAATAAATCGTTATTCACCTATGTTCTGTCAAAAAAAAGTTGTTTCATTGAACGCTGTATTAGACTTTTTCACATATGTACGTGTTTATTTATTTAACACTTCATTATAAAACAATGTGGCAGGCTCATTGCCAGACGCCAATCTCTTCCAGACAATCGAACAAAAGTAAATAAAGGATATTCAAATATATATTCACCTCCATAAAATTCATAAATAATGTTGGCATGTTATAAAAATAAAAGATATGAATTAAAGAAAAGTGGAAGAGATGGTGAAGAGGAGAGAAAAATCAGGAATGAAATACGTTATATAACTGACTTGAAATTAAGAGTTTTTTTTCAGTCGCTTTTCAAAACATGCCAAGTAATGAGCGTCTTACATTAGTTTCTAACTGGTTTCAAGCCTAACTTCGTGGATAGTGAAAAACGACGTAAAAAAATAAGAACATCTCTTTGAGCGAAGCGCAAGTCCATGATCGGAAAGATGCTGAATATTCTCGGCGAGATAAGAGGGGGCGACGGGACAGCTAAGAATATTATACAATATTGATAGTATGTGAACGTTGCGTCTATTTCTAAGGTTCAACCAGGTTAGCTCCTTCTGGTTCGAATTTATGTGATCGTACTTTCTCAGGTTCAAAAATAAATCTTCGATAAACATTTTGAAGGGGCTGTAATTTGTCCAGCCGTTCCTTCGTAATAATCAAATAACAGACGTCCACAAAGTATAAAATCGAAAAGAGCAATGAGCTTTGGGGTAGTGTTGTATAATTTTCTTTGTCTGATAGCAAAATACTCCGAAGAAAACGGACTAAATTAATAAATACCATTATTCATATTTATGAACTCGATTTTAATTAATGGAACTCATTTTGAATAAAGGTAATCAGAGTTTAAGGCTTTGATAGTTTTATATTATTAATTTATTAACTCAGTAACAGTTATTTTGTTCAGTTTGATAAAGTAATTGTACGGCGAAACAGTTGTCACAGAGTAAATAAACAAAGAATATAAAACTATCGAAGCTTTTAATTTTGATTTTCGTAGTTATTCAATAACAAATTGCAATTGCTTATTTACTCAAAACACTTCCATTGAATAGCGTGAATCATTAGGTTGCCTACTTTTATTGTATATAATGTAGCTTACAGAGTTTATTACTGTATGGTAATCTCTTCCAAGCAACCAGAAAGATGTTAAACAAGTTTTAAGGGAGAATAACAGACTAAACCGTTTTGAAAAAATCTTATACTAATGGAAATCTAACTAGTATTTTATGGGCTAGAAGACAGGCGGGTTATCAATCAAATCATGAACGTCTTCGATTTTATTGCTTGGTAATTTTAAATTTCATCTAGAAAAAAAATAATTTGTCATGCAAATAATTTGTCATGCCGTCACGCGAAACACATTTCATGATTTGATTTAAATCGAAAGCGATGGGCATGTAGAAGATGGGAATATTTAGCAGTAGACAAGTTCTATGTGCATACATACATATATACCATCACGCCCTCTTACTGTCGGGGTAGACAGAGAGGACAAACATATCCTTAGCCACCACCACATCAACACACCTTTTCATACAGCCTCTACGATTTCTCTAACTTTTACATTTCCTTTTTTCAGAATATCATTTGATTGATCCAATCATATTTTCCTTGGTCTTCCTCTTATACTACTTTCACTAACATCTGCACTGTATGTCTGTTTTGTAAGTATTTCTTCAATAATTCGTTCTACATGCCCAAACCATCTCAATGTATTCTTATTTATCTTACTTATCACATCATCCTTCAGTTTGCATTCATCTCTTATCACTTCGTTCAGTATTCTGTCATACAGTGTCTTTGTATTTTTCTCAATGTACGCACCTCTAGAATTTATTCGGCTTCTCTCAGTATTTTTCTATGTCGACGTTTCACTCCCAAATATCAAAGTTGGCTTCAAAATATCATCTTCTTAGCAGATTTAGATGCTATCCGGTTTTAGTATACATGTTTTAGTGTTCCATTGACTTTTGATTACAATTTATTGCGTAAAGAAGGATATCGAACGGAGTGTAGCGTTAGAAAAGAAAGTCAATAGGGTTCTAAAACATATACGAGTATACTTGAAAACATACATACTCGAAGTCGGGTTTAATGGTTGATAAATTAATAAATTAAGAAAAATCCAGATTAGTAATTTGTTAACGACATTTTACGTTGTGCATTAGGTGCATGACCGCGCGGTAACACACTGTACTTCCGTGCGGAAGGTCATCGGTTCGAACCCCACACAGTGCTACTCTCCTCGAACGACACAGGCACTTTTTCCGCCTACTGTTTGAGAGTATACGGATACCTATGACTTCGGTCATATATATTATTAAAAAAAAAATCTTAACAGTACAACAACAGGGTTACTCCATGTCAGATTTGGTTGAGTTCACAAGGGACCTTATCCAGTATTTCCTTAATCTTATTTCTTAACTGGGAGACTGGTTGCTTAATTTTTTTTATATATATATATTTTATATTTGTCCTATAACGTCACCTAGAGAGAGTATTTTTTATTTTGTACATTGAGTTTTGTAGTCTTATGTTATAAATTAATTTGGTTTTATTTTCCGTAATACCCTTTCCATTAGTATGTTCGTTTTTAGACGTTATTAATATAGTCATTGGCAACCCATGAGACTCTTCTTAGCATACTTTGATCCCATTGTTAATAAGTATTGTACATATGAAATTTTATTATATTTTGGTAAAATCTCATATAAGTTCAAATGCCTCTTCAAGCTAAATTTAAAGAGCACTGTTGTAAATTATTGCATGATGTTATAACCTTCGCTCCCCAGACAGGGAAGCAATTAGCCATATATCTGCAGACAGAGCCAGCAACCCCCATCACCATCAGTGCCTTCACCTGCTTCATCCACCCTTAGCGGGATAAACGCACAATAAACTCCAATTCCTGGTTACTAGTGGGCGGGCTCACCTGCCGCCCAGTAGCTAGTTACATACTCCCCTTAAGTACAATATCTTATTGCATAAGTGTTTATATTGTTTAGAATAATTATTGAAAGCGTTCAATTTAAGGAAAGCTGACTTTTTATAAAATATTACCTCAGGAATGCGTATTTTGCAATTGATTTAATCCAGTTTTGAACATTTCATTTCTACTTTGAGATCATTTGTAGTTGTTTTAAAGTTTAAGCAGCTGTAATTTTTAATCGTTTAAAATTGTTGTTTCAACAATTTACATTTTTCTTATTTGTTCCCTTATTGTCTTTAACAGTGGTGGTGCAAATTATCCTATTGTGAGTAGATAACCTGTATAAAAATCATGTATCTCTTTTTGAAATAACTTGTTACAGCGTTGTTCCTGATCACAAATATTACCTCAAGAGCGCTTTTTAATTATCTCAACAGAATATATGTGAGGTTTTGGGACAAAAATATAGCACCATCCAGTTATTAAGCACTTAAGGTACAGAGAAATATTAATTCTGATGTAAAATGGCCTAAGAGTAAAACGAGTTCGAACGTGCATCCGCCAAGAATCGTACATGGGGCGTCCCCTTGCTTAGCACGAATGCTCATCGAATTACTACGGTCGCCAAAAAATATATTTATTTATATATTAAAAGCACATTAACAATATTTAAAGCACTGAGTACATCGTTTATTACAAAAAAAAAAGTTAAACAATAAACACTTAAAACAGAATAACTAAAAATAAAACAACATAAAAAGCATGTACACACGTCAACACTCTCACAAAAATGCAATTATTTTACAATATGAAGTTATTAACACATTACGACACCATCTGCAAGCGAATAACCCACACTTTTCCAAACCTGGCGCCACTCTTAATATTTATGTGAAAATCAAAGTAGTATTTAAAAAGTTTAATGCAATGAACACACAATGGATCCATCATCAATTCAAACAAGCGTCATTATGAATTAACATACATTTAATGAATGCCATGGAGATAATCTACAAATTGCTATAGATGTAATAAAATATTTTCATGTCTTAAAGAACAGAAACAAAGATATTGGATAAACACAAAAATACTCCGACCATTCACAACGATTGAATCATTATTGAATCAATTTATTTTATCAAACAATTATTTAATCAAATTGTGTTTTCAATAAATTATTCAATCAACTTGTTATATCAATCAATTATTCAAACAACTTATTTTATCAATCAACAGACTAGAAAATATAACGATAATTTAATAGTATGCCCTCTGTAAGACTTGTTCCACTGAGATATTTTTTCCTTGAGTATTAAACGTTGATTTCAAATAAATCTAACAAACAAACCAGGTAATTAGTTCCATGCGGTCTTTCGGAGTGAATTGCACTTAAGCATGGTATACTCGTATATGTATTTAAAGGAATTTATAGGGCATAGAGGTTTTGAAAAGGTATATTAAATTTTAGTTTTTTACGTACGCTTGAATAAGATGTTCTTTTTATAATTTATAGTGGATTCCAGTAAAGCATGGAATATACTTATTTTAGGTAGTTTATAGAGTATAGATATAATCAAAAGGTATATTAATTTTTAGTTTTTTACGTAGGATTGAAAAAAAATATTTTTTTATAATTTATCCTTCGTTTGAAAAATAACTAAGAAATTTTAAATATTGTACATTTGACACCACCTGGGATCGAACCGAGGGACTTGTGCGAGTAAACTACACGTAATCACCGCTATACTTTATAGAAACTTTCAGGGTCCTTTTTTCTCATAAAAATAATCGGGAACATGGGCAAAAAATCATAAAATAGGCAAATGAAAAACGAAATTCAATGTTTCCACCCGGGATTGAACCGGGGACCTTAATACACGTGATAACCACTACACTACGGAAACTGTTGATTGTAGACTCGTAATTTTATTTCTGCATTAAGATAATTGGACGTATGAATAAAATGTTATTAAAAATGCAAAACAAAAACACATTGCAATGTTTCCGCCCGGGATCGAACCGGGGACCTTGTGCATGTGAAGCACACGTGATAACCACTACACTACGGAAACAGTTGATTGTAGACTCGTTATTTTATTTCTGCATTAAGATAATTGGACGTATGTGTTACTAAAAATGCAAAATAAAAACATATTGCAATGATTCCGCCCGGGTTCGAGCCGGGGACCTTGTGCATGTAAAGCACAAGTAATAACCACTACACTACGGAAACAGTTGATTGTAGACTCGTTATTTTATTTCTGCATTAAGATAATTGGACGTATGAATAAAATGTTACTAAAAATGCAAAATAAAAACAAATTGCAATGTTTCCGCCCGGGTTCGAACCGGAGACCTTGTGCGTGTAAAGCACACGTGATAACCACTACACTACGGAAACAGTTGATTGTAGACTTGTAATTTTATTTCTGCATTAAGATAATTGGACGTATGAATAAAATGTTATTAAAAATGCAAAACAAAAACATATTGCAATGTTTCCGCCTTGGATCGAACCGGGGACCTTGTACCTGTGAAGCACACGTAAAAACCACTACACTACGGAAAATGGTGGGAAAAACTACATTATGGAATTTCTTAAATAAAAATCCCTGACCGAATGTCCATAAATTTCTTTAAAAATTACCAAAAAAGAAATTAAATGTTTCCGCCCGGGATCGAATCGGGGACCTAGTGCGTGTGAAGCACACGTGATAACCGTTACACTACAGAAACCGATAGTGTTGATAGCAAAAATCTAATAAGCAACAATCAAAAAGATTTAATACTTTTTCTACTTTAATTTTTGAAATGTCAATGGAAGCAACATTTAAAAAGATGAAGTTAATTGGAATGAATTTTACGAGTATATTCTTTGTATGTAGCCTTTTAGAAAGTAATTTTGGACAAAGATAATTTAAAGTTGTGGGCACTAGAAAGAGTAAATCAAATAAAATTTCCTTTGTACCTCATTGTTATCTTGTAATAGTAGCACTAGCATATCCAATATGTCTGGTATACCAAAATATACTTAATTTACTTGGATCTACTTGGATTTACTTGAATCAGAAAAAAATCCTTTCTCTTGACTCAAATATATGTTTACTTGTGAGCTGCATTGATCCATAATTTGATCTTAGTTGATTTTCACGATGGTGCGATACTCTTAAAATTCTACTCAACTACAGATTTTTGACCAGCTTTAGTAGGAAGAGATAGACAGATTACCAATATATTCGAGTTAAAATTAAGCATAAACAAAATAAGTAAAAAATACCTAGTATATTGCAAAATATGCAAGAACTAAAAATCTTCCACAAAATAATCTAAAAAAAAACAAACTTATTTCCTATCAATGCAATGCCCCTTTTAGACTCACTATTTATCTATGTGGTCTTAGTTACTAAAATGTTAATTTTACTTTGTTGTAAAGAAGAAAATAATAGAATTCTTGTTATTCCTCTTATCAGTAAAATATAAAGTATTTTTTTGTGAAAAAGTATAAAATGGAGTTCCACAAAGTTCAAATCGAAGCTTTTGATAAAATATAGGGAAATTATATTTTTAAGTAAACCTATCATGCTAAATTACTAACTCACATTGAAAGTTATCAATAATAATAATTGTCACAGTGATAAGTCGTAAACTTTAAATTAAAACTTTCATAGTGATAAGTCGAACTACAGTAAACTTTAAATAAAAACTTGAGACAAGAAATATACAATAAAATAGCCTTCGCGCTCAAGTTTTTATATTAATGTTTATCAAATCAAAACTCCTCCATAGAAAACCTAACCAAGGCACTAAAATATTATAGTTATATCAACCTTATTGTGGCCTTATGGATTAGTATTCTGGACTCGAACAATGAAAGATCAGTATCGAATATTTTAGTTCGGAAATAGAGCGATATGAATAATCTAAGGGCATAGACCAAGTGGATCGGCAGGTGTATGAGGATTGCGTACGTTGGGCAAAATAATTGATATTCCTCGACTAATATCAACCAACCAGCGTTATTTTTGTAGAACTCAGAACATCTTTGAAAGTCTTAATAATACATATTTGAAATTGAATGGAATAAAACCAGGAATAATTTAATACTAAATTCTTCAAACTTTAATTTTGGAATTAAAAGTAGAGAAATTAGAAAATAAATTGAAGACAAATTACAACGAAAGGATCGTTGTAAGGGATGAGAGGTCATATATTTTCAGTAACATTCTCATTTTTAAGAATTTATGATAATTTGCAAATATATAAGTTCGTTGCACAGTCAGCAAAATAAACTTGAATTAAAAACCAGAAATTGATCGTAGATTGATGCAGTTGGGTGTTTCTGAAGACCGAATCATGTTCTGAAAAATACATTTAAAAGTTTTCAAGTTCTGACAGTTATATTGTGTGATTAATGTATAGAGTTAAAGGATGTGGACTGTTTTCAAATCAAGTAAGTGGATTATAATTAAAGAAATGCTCTTAAACTAGATATGTGCACAGTTTCGAGTATAATTAAAACGGCGCGATGTTGTAAACACACGAGAAGTCGCGATTCCAGAAACCAAGACTAGAAATGTCAAAATAACGTATGCTACATAGTTTTTATTTTTTTTCAATGATATGCCAAAAAGTATTAAAGGAACTAAGATCATCCAGAAGTTTTAAATGTACGATAACAAACAATTATACCGGGGGTTTTAAAAAAGAACGTGCAGTGCAGGTTTCTTCGCTTTTACCTTATTAAAGAAAAATTAGCCCTGAAGCGAAATTTTTCTCCATATCACTTTTCTTTGAAAAAAGTTATTGGAAGAAATAAAAAAACAAGTATTTATTATGCATTATTTCATAACCAATTTCATTTTACCAGCTCTATTAACATTAATGTAATACGCAATTTAACTTATAAAATATATTATAGTCGTTAAGATAAAGAAAAATAATAATGAAAGAATATTTATCATATTGGGTGTTAACATAAGTTGTGGCCGTTTTTTTTCCAGTTTAAAAATGAACACCAAAAGTAAAACGAAATGGTAAAGGTTATACGTCATTCAAAAGAAACGTTTCTGCTCTACAAGATATTGTGTTTGCTTTTACGTTACATATTTTATTTTATTTGATTACAAGCCTTCAAAATGGAATGTCAAGTAGACGAAAGTGAGCATTTTCGACACCTTCTTCTGTTCGCGTTCAATCGAGGGAATAAAGCTGCCAAATCTGCTCGCGATACCTATTTGCGAAGTGTACGGTGAAGATGCTTTGAATTAAAATACAGCTCGTCGATGGTTTTTGCGTTTCAAATACGGTAATTTCGACCTGAAACACATGGAAAGTTCCGGGCGACCAGTGGACATCGATGAGGACCGCTTAAACCATATTATTCATGAAGATCCCCTTCAAACCTCCGTAGAATTGGCTGAGCAGATGAATTGTAGTCACATGATTGTTTAACGCCATCTTAAATCAATGGGAAAAGTCTAGAAGTTTGGCGCTCGGTTTCCACATGTTTTGAGTGAAAACAACAAAAATCAACGTTCGACAATTTCTGCTGATTTGCTTGCGTACCATCGAGCTGCGCATGGCCACAAACAAGCAAAGGTTCCTTGACCGCATCATTACTCGTTATGAAAAATGGTTTTAAAGTAGTGATGAAAAAAAATGGTCGTCGACGAGCTGTCCTTTAATTCATACCATCTTCACCGTACACTTCGCAAATATGGTGAGCTGCTTTGTCAGCTTTATTCCCTCGATTGAACGCGGACAGAAGGAGGTGTCGAAAATGCTCATTTTCGTCTACTTGACATTCCATTTTGAAGGCTTGTAATCAAATAAAATAATATATATAACGTAAAAGCAAACACAATATCATATAAAACAGAGAAGTTTCTTTCGAATGACGTATAACATTTACCATTTTGTTTTGCTTTTGGTGCTCATTTTTGCATTAAAAAAAAAACGGACACATCTTATGCAAACACCTTATACATTAGAGTGCAGTAGCAGAATAGAAGGTAACTTGCTGCATATTTATCCAACCACGTGTTCATACTTCATTAGGTGCAGGAACATTCAGTTCCAAACAATAAGAATTTACAATACATTCATGTGAGAAAGTGATGATTTCGTAATGCCCCATCTTCAAATTAAAAGTAATGAAACAAGTTGACTCATTGATAGGAGCAACGAGAGAAATGAGGATGGCGTTTGGAAGTCTCCAAATAAAGATGCGAGTAAATTAAAGATGGAAACGTAGAGCGTGTATTATGAGTTACTGATTTTGTAATGTCACGTTTTTAATGTAAAAGAAATGTGAAACCAAGGGGATCATTTTCAGGTAGAAGTTGAAGAGTAAAGAGGGCGTTTGGAAATTTCCAATTAAGAATGCGAGTAAATGAATGATGCATAAGTAAATAAATGTGTGATGAGTAAGTGGACATTATGTTGATGTGCATGTTGCTATTATGATACGGTTGGAATTGTGTATGTGATAACTTAGAATTTAAGTGTGTGCCAAAATGTGAATGTTAAGTCCAAATGTTTGAGCAGTGTTTAATTATATAAGAAAAATATATATAAAAATCGTAATTTACGAATCAAACCACTTCGTCACGGCCTTGTCTAGTTAAGTGTTTTTCTATATCCACAAAATAGTGGATTTATACATTATTATTTAATTTTTCTGTTCAGTTCACTCCTTTCATTTAAACTATTGGTTTTGTAAATGTTGTATTGAAAATAATACATAAATAAGTTAAAACTAAATTAGAAACATACCAAAACTACGGGGAAAACACTCAGATGAAAAGAATACTAACGTTAGCCCAAAAATATTGTACATCTTTAATAAAAATAACAAACCTCCATTGTTTGTATTTATAATCCGGGATATTCATCACCTGGTTGTATAAATGACAATGCATTCAGTTCATTTCCTTTCCTCCCTTTACCCTCTTGCGAAGCCTTCCGTTTCTTAGTTTCGCTTTGTTTCACCAGACAAAAGGTTCAGTAATTGAAAAATCCCGCCAAGTTTAAGGATTGTCGCGTGATGGCTGGATCCTCGGTAAGCCACAGCAACTGGGATGAGGAATTACGGTACGCGAATCAAATACGGTTTTCAAATAATTGATAGGAAAAAACATTCACAAATCTTTTTATGAAACTCTCTAAATTTAATATAAATTTTTGTGCTATGAGTTGTTATGTGATCGATTTGTTTTCGTCGCTGGGCCTCTTGATCTAGGATCTAATCGCCATTTCAGCGACAATCGTTATATGCTCCTTCACGTCGATCATGTGATCTTATGTGAGAAGAACGCCAGGTTTTAGACGCACACTCCCTCCCAAGACGTCCCAGATATGTAGATCTCGCTGAAACATCTGATTACTCTGACGCATGTTGGCATCACGTTGACTGTTTCTTATACGTCAAACTGTTGCAGTATCAACATCTTGAGAACAGATAGCCTTCCCCTCCCACGACCAAGAGCCACCTGGTCACAATCTTCAAGCGCCCCGTACAAAGTTAGCGACCTCCGCAGACTGTTTGTATAACCCTTCTTCTGCCCATTGACCTTTCACTTATCTATTACTTCCACGTATAGGGTACGTTGTCGTAGTCTGTACTATTGCCAATCACATATCAAGTTTACTTTAATTTTGTCTCTACAACCATATACTGTATATGTTTACAGTTGAAGCGACACAGGACTAAGTATGAAATGTCTGCGAGTCAAATGTGTTGAACGTTAATTGTATTGGTAAAGAATGCTCATTTAATTTTCAATTTAGGTATTGATTTATTTTACTTAATAAGGTAATTTTTTTAATATATTAAACGGTTAAAAATTGAGAGGACTTAAAGGAAATATATTTATTTAATACAATGCACGGTATTTTATTCAACATAAAAAAATCAATGGTAAAATTCTAATTCAAATTTAAAATGCATGTATGTGAATACAAAATCAACGTGTTACAAAAATGATTAACATTAACATGAATTATGCACAAAAAATATCAGGAGTATGTTCATGCATAGTACTTGCCATATTATAATACAAGCATGTGATCGGCCAGGGCTTGGGAGGCCCAAATCTGTAACATACCAAAATAAATGTATGCTTGTAAAAAATAAAAACAAAAATGTATCCATACAATCAATCCCCTCAATGCACATACAAATCACGTACCGAAATTTCAACATATTTTTAAAGATTTTGGAAAGTTTGAGAGAAAAAATATCAAGAAGAAGAAAAAGAAAAAAAAAACAACGAGTTACGCCGTGGTGTCAAAGTTTATAATTCAAATATGATAAACCAAAAAATGTGATTAATATTTTTTTTGTAGGTCAAACTGGTTTATAAAAAAATATATCTAAGGGGTCAGAGTTTTAGGAAGCATTCAGATCGTTCAGCATGTGTCTACAACATTTTTCTTCCGACGTCTTTCAGACAGGTGTCCTATTGACTTCTTCTCCTTATCGTGTCAAAGGAATTGACTTCTTCTCCTTATCGTGTCAAAGGCGCTTAATTATCCCCGCCCAGATATTTCACTCCTATCAAATCTTCTACGGTTCAAGACAAGGTAAAAGTGCAAGACAATGGGACAATGCAGCAAGTGTTGCATTGTCCCATTGTCTTGCAGATACAAAGTGTCGATCCATCACGCAACATTTCTTAGAATAGCACGTGGCGCTTGGTTCTCCTAATTACTGTTAGAAGCACATTAAGATAGTTTCAAATTCTCGAACGCAGCTCAGCAAACTTATGCTTTACTTAAAAATACTTTAAAGCTCAATAAACGACCTCCATGATCTAACTGGTAAAAAAAACTGTTTTTCAACCCAGCTGTTGCAGATCCGATTTCTATTGGTACCCATTTTTTTAAAGGTTCCAGTTAAGTTTTCATTTACGGTCTCTTTTCCACATGTCTAGCTGATTGGACTTTATGCAACGGAAGCGTAATAAAAAAATATATGTATTTTATAAACAAAAGAAACAATATTGCATAGAGTATTTGTGTTATAGGACCATGCTTTTGTAGATCTTCCGAACGTTACCACCACATATTAGAAGATATATAAAAAATACCTTGCAGTTCATCTTTCCTTGGCAAGTTTTCTGGTGTTTTCAAAGTAAATGTGTTTTTCTAAACATATACACATGCGAGGTAGTATCAAATCTAATGGACGCAGTCAGCACCTTCTCATCCTTACACTCAACTAACTTAAATTGTTGTAATACTTTTAATCTGTCAATAAGATGGCTACGATTCCAGAATTCGAACGCCTTTGAGAAGAGTTGCTGTTTAAACGAATATATAAATTGACCTTTTATTATTTTACTATAATAACTGTGCCAAATCTTGCGAATGTGGTTTATGATTTAATAAAATGGATATTAAAATAAAAAAGGAAGAAATTTTAAAACTAATTGAAATTTCTTTCAAGACAATGTAAAAATGCCAAAATATAATAATAATTTTATTTTTCAAAAAATTTCCATTCACCAATATTTATTCTAACTAGGTGACTCGAAAGAATGTTTTCTATCTCTTGGTCTAGATTACATTTTGCTTTCCGTGCCATTTTGATTATTCTACAACTCACGTTCCGTCTTTTTTGCGGATAAAGACGTTTGCATAAAGGATTTAACAATTTAAATTGCACTGTTTTATTTAAGCGACGATTGGATATTTCAAAATGAACTATAAACATTTTTAATGTTAAGTTAAAGTAAAATAAAATAATTTTGAATTCAATTTTATTAGGCTTAGGGGAAATTTTCTTCGTAAAAATGATCTTAAATTTTTTTATTATGATATAAGCGATTTTACATTTCAAATATTGAAACTGGAGTTGTGAATGTATTGTCTCTTACAAGTACGAGTATATGTGAATTTGTTTTCTAGCTCATATAAAAATATTAATAACATTACAAATTTTACAGCTTAATGGTAATTATTCTTAATGAAAAGGCGAACCACGGAGTTCAAATACATAACAATACAAACAACACCATTTTGTGGATAAAAAAAATTATTTCACTATTAAATCAACAAAAACAATCAAACCAAATCGCAGATTGTTTTTGACATTGAAGATGATTCTTATTTTAATAAATAATAACAGATGTTGCATTACTTTAATATGTTGTTTATAGTTAAGGCATTAACGTTGTGGAGGTTTAGACATTGTAATTTATTTTTATCAAACACTGTTTATTCCACTTTTTGTGACGGTATAACCCTACCGGTTTCAAGGCTTTCACCTCATCTTCAGGGGAGCGCAAACAAGTCTTATTTGTAAAAATAAATTACAATTACTTTAATATCAATAAATAAAATAGGGCGCATAATTCACTTATGAAATTAAAATCACTTATTTTTATCCACACAATAATGCGTTGAATAAATAATGCGAGTAGTCGCGATTGAAGATTTTATAGATTTGGCATTCAAATGTCAGTTGATATATCAAGACCGTATATAAATTGTGTTTTGAGGAATAGTAGGTAATTAACTCCTTAGTAGCTTCTCCTATATTGTAGTGCATATTGCAGTGCATATGTGTTTTAATGAAGAATGGACATTTCGTTTTTGAGAACACATACAGATATTAACTTTTCGTTTGTAAGTCCTCGTAATTTATAAAAAAAAACTCTAAAACCGTGCATGGCACGGGCTATGACATGAAGTTTCATAAATTTTCCATAAATACATAAAGATATTTTTAATATTTAAAAACACAGTTATATTTTTTGTTTTTTTTTTCAAATCAATGTACATATTTATTAAATCAACAAGAAAAATAATTTAATATAAAAAGCATACTTTTAAATAAACATTTTCATTCATCTATACACATATGCCTCACAGCAAGTTCAACAAAATCGTTTTTCCACCGGCGATTGCTGGCACTTTATTCCATCATTTGACCTTTATTATTCAGCTAACCAAAAATGTGAAACACTTGTCTTTTAGTGCCTCTTGGATGCTACTGGATGAGTATCTTTGTTCAACTTTTATCTGCTTTTCTAGGCATTGTGTTATTGTGTTACACCTTTGCTGTAAACACTAAAACCTGGAGAATTGATTAACTTAAGGCTTCTCTTCTAATTTACCACAAACATAATAAAGAGGCCTTTGGGGAAAATAATTATACTTACAAGATAATTCATAGCACCGTTTAGAGATCAAACATTCCTCTAAAGCTCTTCAACCAGGACTCGAACCCACTTATTATTGACCGATTACAAATATTAAAAAAAATGTTTACACTAAGGTTCGCTATAATTAAGTTTATCTTTCATCATTCATTCGATCTCCGTAGCCAAACATTATCATAGAGTTCTTCTTAATCTGTGTTGTATAAATAAAATTAATTTATATTCATGATTTTGAAACAAAAATTTAATTATTTTAACGTTAAAAACACGTTTGTAGGAATCAGGTGAATCACAGAACGTGTTTGTCCGTAATCCCCGAGGGTGTCTTATTCTAACGTTCATTTCTCTTCTCACAGACACAAATTGTAGCCGTACTTCCGTTTACTCCGCCCTTCCTGTCTACGCATCGGAAGTCCTTTGTTTTCCTTTTATTGTTTCACCTTAGGTATATTAAATCAAGGCGTTGTGGCAGAAAGTGCTTAAGATATAAAAAATGTCGATATTTCTCAGTAATATTGCAGATTGTACTTGCTTTTCAGTACTGACTTTCCAGTGAAAGGACCCGTTTCGGAATTTCGAACAGAAATAATTTATTATAATTCAACTCAATCATCTTACCCAAAATAAAACATATATCTAAAGCATAGAGTATGATACTCAAAGGCCAACAAAAGTTACTGAGCATGTGTTTGATATGGTATAGCGTGTGTTTCAAAATTGAAATACTTACGTTATGTAGTAGATTCTGTATATGTTATGTTTTATTTTCACTTCACGGTCACAGTATGTTTTGTTTCATTTTCGACTTCAATAAGGTTAATTTAATAATATATTTATTTACTTATTTAACACTTTTATTGCAATACAATCTGACGGGCTTATTGCCAGGCGGCAATATCTTCCAACCAACCAGACAAAAGTAAATAAAGCAAGTTACATGTTCGTATAAATCATTCAAATGACTATCCATCCCCACGAAATCCATAAACACATATATGAGCACATGCCCACGAACCCCACAAAGACGGACAATCACCCTAACATTATTTTTCATATAAAGTGAGATATCAATCAAAATAAAAGGAATAGATGGTGGAGAGGAAAAGAAAAGAAAAATCAGGAATGAAACACGTTATTTTACTGACTAGAAATTAAGAGTTTTTTCAGTCGCTTCTTAAAGCATGCCAAGGACGGAGCGAGTCTTATATTGGTTTGTAACTGATTCCAGAGTCTCACTGCATGGACAGTAAAGGACGATGTAAAGAAAGAGGAGCGGTGAACTGGAAAGTGTCACACCTCTTTCCTATTTAAAACAATATTAGGTTGTACACAAAAAAAATACATATATTAGTTATAAAACATTACCAACATATGAGGTGTGACATATTCCGGGCAGCTCCGCCGGCTTCTTATGAGACAAGAACTCTTTAGATCTCTGGGGTTTGTTGGGTTCCCTTAACTCTGAATAACTCTCTCTCACTTACAGCAGGACAAGGCGACTCAATTTAAACAAGTATAATTTGGAATGAAACAGTTTATTATATTGTAAAAAAAAAGAAAAAAAGAAAAAAAAATAATATATAAAAAAAACTTGACGAAATGTCAAGAAAAAAAAGTTTAAAATTGGCAAGAAAGAATGTGTTGTATTTATCAAGGGAGATTTCAATAACAATTTGAAATTACTTTACTCGGTGGGTTTTTAGCGTGGCGACGAAACTCACATTAAAAATAGGAGGAATAATATTCACCCGTAATTAAGATGGCGTCCTGGACTTCTGCGATACACGAAGAAAACTAGTCTGGCTGTCCTCGGTACAAACACACTATTCCTGGACAGACGTGCTAACCGCGTCGTATCTGAAGGCAGAAGAGGGCTCCTCGTGGGGGTTCGGGCCTTTTATAGTCACTTGCGAGAAAGAGATGCTACATGACTTCCTTCTCTCTTTAAAAAATACTAAAGCTGCCTGTTAGACCCGAGATTATAAGGAAGGACAATTGACTTCGGCATTTCTATACAATTCAGCAAAGCAAAAGAAAAAAGGGTCCATGTCTAGACTCTACTTTATCTTTTTTAAAAGACAATTGAGGTCGGCATCTCTTAGAATTACTCAAAAGGATATATCGTCTAGACAGAATTTAGTGTTTCCTTGAACAATGGATTTCTTTTTATGACCGTGCTTTTGTTTTCACAGTCGTTTACCGATGGCCTTACAATCTCGATTGTAGTTTTACAACCCGAGCCGACCACCTAAGTTGCCGCTGCACTATTTCATTTGTATGACCCAAACAAAATTACACCCATTATAGGACCCTTTTCTTAAACAAACAATAACCATGGGATTCTCTATAATCCAGGATATAATCCTGTACTGCAAGGCGGTGAGCACTTAAAATAACATCCTCTCTTTTATTGGTTTAATCCTAGCGACAGTATTAGAAATATACTAAATTATTTTGTTTCGAGAAGCCAGTTTCAGGAGCATGCAAATAGTGGGAATTTAGTCTTGGGGACGTGAACTATATAATTTATCGAATACCGTCCTGACACCCCACCCTAAGTTAGCGAAAGAACAAAAAAAACAACAAAAAAAAAAATTATCCTCCGTATATCACAGACGCATCAGTCCGAGGGATGTTTCTAAGGAGCGAGGGGTGTATGTACCCCTCACCGGATACGGTTTCGTGGCCGATTTATCTCTAGTCAGCATTTGCCATAGGTGTAGTCTTAATTGGTGTAAGACCGACCACGAGGAAGGAAACCACGTAAAACCTTTCCTTGACTAGGCTCCTAAACAATTTAACTTCAACACATAGGCGGTTACACAGGAGCGGGAAACAATCCTTCCCAACTCCTTACACATAAAAAAAAAAAAAAAAACAATACACAATGGTACAAGATTACAGGAATTGATACAAAACAAAACAATGCACAATGGTACAAGATTACAGGAATTGATACAAAACAAAACAATGCACAATGGTACAAGATTACAGGAAATCGATACAATATTAATAAAATCAAATCACACAAAAAAGAAATTAAAATAATACTATACAATCGGGTAATATAATTATTAAAATATTAAACTGCAAGGTCAACTAACAATCAAATGTTGACCAAGAGGGAAACAAATCAGTTAAGCCATTCTCTCCTTACAATATTCTGAGAAATGGACACAGCTTAACCAAAATAATAAAACAAATCTGCAGTCTTCTCCCAAAGGCTGACTTTAGTGGGTTCACTGAAGGTCACGGGCAAACCTATGAACCAGCTGACCTTCAAAGGTGATTCCTGAAATTCTCCCCTTTCAATGTGGATTATCTTCAAAGGTGATTCCTGAAATTCTCCCCTTTCAATGTGGATTTCGTCCAACCAACCATCCACATGGCTCAACACAAAATTACAATCCCACTTCCCTTGATACACCAAAGACAACACTTTACAACACAATCCTTTCCTCGCCCTTCCCTATACTGCACAGTCGGGAACCGATAAATTTTAAAGCGGCCCCATATCACGGGCGCTTCTCACAATACGACCGCCCCTGGCACACAGCACAAGACGGTCCAAACTTCCGGCCACTTCCGGGCGAAATGACAACAACAAAGATAACAATAAATTTCTCAATTGCCAATATTCATCATTTACAATTCTCAAGAGGTTCACACAGAACCTTATACGTTAAATTACAAATATCCTATGGTTCACACAGAACCATTTTCGAGGACTTGTATCTCCTTAAGTTCACACAGAACCTTATACATTGAATAACAAATATCCTATAGTTCACACAGAACCATTTTCGAGGACTTATATCTCCTTAAGTTCACACAGAACTTTACACATAACTTGGGTTTCCTCAGACTCCAAGGTCTGGACAACCGTTGCAGTAACAATTCACCACCACACAGAATGGTAACTGTATAAATGGAGCCTTAGTTCCCTTTAAAAAAAAATACAAAACATAATACAAAATTGGCGAGTAGCCCCGGTTGAAAGCAGGACGCGTCTACGGACCCCCAGAACAGAGCCAAGAATCACGTGATACCACATACACAACTTTGGTCATCTAGGATCCGAGCGACAGACACGCGACCCTCACGAACCGAAGTTACCCTAGCCCGAAACATGAGCATGACAGAACACATCTGTAATCGCAATCGCTAATGTGGGTTCATGAGGCCCGTGATGGAGACACACAGCAATCCATCCCAGATGTATTCTCAGGCCATCTTCAAAACCTTTATCGGTTGGGAGGCTAGCTTCCCCCAACCCGGACTCTTAAGGCTGCCCAAGGCCTCTCGGTTATTCACACCGAGCCAAAGTAAGGAGACAATAATAAACAACAAAACTGGGAATTCAATTTACCGAGCGAGACCCACCATACGTCCGACCACAAGGGCACGGGTTCGTTTCGAGATTTCACTATCCAAGAAACGCAGCCCCCAGTCATAACGCATGCTGCCAACGCTACAGCAACCAGAGCTCTTATCCCAAAACTCAAACAGAGCAAACAATACAATGGTAATCATTGTAACAGTTACATAAAATCAGTACAAGTTTTAAACAGAACAAAAATACAACGGCAATTACCGTAACAGTTACATAAATTCTGTCAAAGTTCATTCGAGAACGCACCATACTCTTATCCTTATTCCTCCCAGCAGCACCACTACGACCTCCACATTACCCATAAACCTTTCATCGCGCTGCCTCACAGACTACCTTGCGACCCCGTACTCGGTGAGTGCTTTGACAGAACAAAATATATTATAATATTTTACACACAACAAAAAAAAAATTAATCATTTTTATTTCAAATTATATACTCCACACTCAACAGGAGTCGACTCGTCAACAAGATGACTTACTTCAATACTATAGCCCTTAAACACCGTGGAATGCTACACTTCCCCAACAAGAAAATCCGAACACTGCAACTATCCGAAACGGATACTCCACTGTACCATCTGTACAATCTTTTCCAAAATTCAACTCGGTGGAAAGCAACACCTACTCCATAGCACTACTGAACAATTCTACTGCTATTAAACTTGCGGACCACCGTCCAGCGATAGCATTTGCGCAAAGCAAGTATCCACGATGGATACTCTACTGAATCCTCAGTACAATCTTTGGAACGCTACTCTCGGGGGAAGGGTACATCCCTCCGTCAAGAAGTTCGGAATACCTCACGAATTCTTACCAGATAAGACAACAATTAGGAAGACAATCCTACCCCAATACGAAATTCGGAACACTTCCAAGAATTTCTTCACTTAATGCCCTAACTTCTGCAGCCAATAATTCCGATAGGGAATCTAATGAGAAGGTAACAATTACCACTAAACAAACCACAACAGCTGTTAGGTAACCCAATACCTAAGCCCGCATTACACAAGAGCAATTTGATCCTGAATGTAATACGTGTACCTTCTACAAACGGTACTAATCACCTATGTATTACATGAATTCTTACTTCAGAAGGACCTAAGTCCTTCGTTGAGATACATATAATCCTACTCTAGGCTCTCAGCATTCCGCCACTCGTGGTCCAGGCTTAGGTTCATTGAACGCCAGGTATTCTTTGGTGAAGTCACCGGGTTGAATACCAGCCCATACATAAAACATATGGAAATGAATCCATACGAGATTGCCCACGGCCAGCTCACTTATTCATTCACCCTTGTGCAATCATAAATTTGCACCGGTGACGTCACATGACATACTAAACTGTCATTCGCCAAGGAATCCGACACTGTACACCCTCAAGGTATATAACAAAATATTTAATTTAATTATTTTAAGAACCAATTTCCTAACCACGAATGACTCCCAATAAGGCGCTGACGAACCCATCACTGCACTGTCAACTATCAGCTTATCTATAATCCACCCGGGCACAGAAGCTGTGCTCAGGACCGGACCCATATCATATGTTTGCGTCCTTATCGCGTGACGACGGACTCGCCGCATAAGGTCTATTCTAAGCTATACTGTATTCAATAGTCAATCTATATAGTATATGCAACTACTAAACTTCAATCGTTTTCTAATAAGAGAATAACCCCTGTATTCCTTCCTTCTTACAAGACAAGAATGGTAAATCAAATAATTTGACTCTAGGTCACGCTTTCCAGTTCCAACCGAGTTCCAAACTGAGTTCCCAACTCCGTTTCTGGTAAAACGACCAGAATTTTATAATCTCCAGCTATCACCTGGCCACGCTTTCCAGTCTACAATGAGAGAATACATTATTAACTCTCCTGTTACTACAACCACAAAGAGGCTATACTCGCACTCTGGTTACCTAGCCACGCTCTTTAGTTCTACGGAGCGAGTGCTCATCTAACGCTCTGTTTATTAACACAATCGAGGGTTCTATGAACAACTATTGGTCACCCGACCACGATCTTTAGTTTGGAGAGTGAATACTCCCCTAACGCTCTCTTCATTAAGACAGAGTTCTCTACTGAATCACTGGTTATCCGACCACGATCTTTAGTTTAAAGAGTGAATACTCCCCTAACGCTCTCTTCATTAAGACAGAGTTCTCTATTGAATCACTGGTCACCCGACCACGCTCTCTAGTTTCTAAAGAGAGATTACTCAAATAACTCTCTCGTTATTACGACGACAACGAATGCTACACTCGACCTTCATGTCACCTGACCTCGTTCTCTAATTTCAAAAGAGATAACAAACTAACTCACTCGTTATCACCACGACAACGAATGCTATAATCGATTTCTCGTCACCTGGCCTCGTTCTCTAATTTCAAAAGAGATAACAAACTAACTCACTCGTTATTACAACGACAAAGTGACTTTACTCGACTTCTTGTCACTTGGCCACGTTCTTTAATTTCAAAAGAGATAACAAACTAACTCACTCGTTATCACAACGACAAAGTGACTTTACTCGACTTCTTGTCACTTGGCCACGTTCTTTAATTTCAAAAGAGATAACAAACTAACTCACTCGTTATTACAACGACAAAGTGACTTTACTCGACTTCTTGTCACTTGGCCACGTTCTTTAATTTCAAAAGAGAGAATACTCAACTACGCTCTCTCTATTACGACGAGAAACAGCTTTTTACTCAGATACCGGTCACCCGACCACGTTCTCTAATTTCAAAAGAGATAACAAAAACTAACGATTTCTTTGTTACGCCGACAAAGAGTTCCATTCTCGAGTAGTGGTCACCTGACCACGCTCTTTAGTTTCTAAAGAGAGAATACTCAACTACGATCTCCCTATTACGACGAGAAACAGTTCTATACTCGACTACTGGTCACTCGACCACGCTCTTTAGTTTCTAAAGAGAGAATACACAAATAACTCAACCGTTATTGCAACAACAAAGAGGCTATACTCTATTTATCACTTGGCCATGCTCCCTTTATGTGCTTTGACCAGGAGAATCCGGACTAATTCTCTCCTGACTTTTATGACATGGAATGGTATACTCGACTACCGACTACCTGGCCACGCTCTTACGTAAAAGGAAGCGAGGCGAGATCTTTTATCTTCCTTAATTATTAGCTCGAAAACTGAGCAGAGTTTTCACAAATCCTCAACTAATCACGACTGGAAACAGACAATCTCTGCGCCATCTTTATGCTATCACTTCTTACACCCGCGATAATTCGTTATCTGACAAGGGTGGCTCTAAAGAATGATTTTAAATTCTCTATTCTTGGAATATAATCTGTAAGGGACTCAACTGTTTCTATACATAAGCCTGTCTAGTCTGCACTTTATCCTAAAGTCTTCCGACCCATACCCTTCTAGGAAAACCCTATAGACTACCTGGCAATCACTACCTTTTTAACCTTAATTCTGAGAAGGTTAATGTTGCATCTCACAGGAACTATGGCTAGTTGAAGGAAGTCTATTTACTTCTACTTCAAGGATAAACAAGCCATCTTCTTTGTACCCAATGCACCGACACAAAACAAAGGAATCTATTCAAAACGAAATTCTTTTCGAATTTCGAAACCAACCGTGTTATCCAGATGCACTGACAGAAACAAAGGAATTATCCTAAAACCATATTCCTACCGAAACCCATAAACCACTTTGTTAACAATCGTATTGATACAAAAACACAAAGGAATCTAACCAACCGAAATTCAATTCAGTGTTTAAAAACAGCGCATGTAAGAAAACTCAGCATCGACTGACTGATTATCAATAAAATACAACAGCCCTTTCTAACAATCCCTCTGTCAATAAGAACAGCCAATATCACCGAACGACATCAATTATGACGCAATACTATTCACATCTAGAGCCTTCTTCTAGTTCCCACTCTTTTTCTTTTTCACAATATTTACTGCCTGACCTGCTACACCGTTATCAAAATAAACTATCCATAATTATGACGCAATTCCTCCTTTTGCCTTTGACTTTGAAAATCCCTGAACCGACACTGCGATTTCAACTATTAATTATTCCTAAACAACGTCCGTAAACCGGATCTCTAGCGCGATTGAAACATTATTTACGGAAGTTACCTTCTTTCAAGGTGAGATTGATCTCAATTAACCAGGAACCAATTCTTGTTCAACTGGAATATTCTACGATTTCAACACTTCTTAATTATTGTCATGATGACCACGCACTTCCTCTATTATTTATTAATTTAATCCATTTCAAGTACGACACCACGTGCGAATCAACTTCCTCAAAGAAAAACATCGGACAGTATTTCCAGCCGCAAAACAAAATGGCGTCCGTCCATTACGCACGACCATTCCATAATTAAAATTTTCTAAACATTGAACTCCTATCCTTTATTTCCTTTTCGTTCTACCACAATTCGCAAAATCACTAAACTGACCACTGAGATATTAATTATTATTTACTCCTAAACAAAATTCGTAGACTGGATCATTTACGTGATTGGAATATTTCTTACGAAAGTAGGGCGCACATAACACTTTGCCCAGCCCATCTCCTTTCAAAGATGAACTGGAGCTTAATCCACGTGGAATTTAATTCTTTTTAAGCCTGACTATCCACGAAATACCACACTAGTCCTATTTACAATTCTCTGACCGCGCACTTCTTTTCTTGAAAACAGGGGAGCAGAATGAAGAGATCTTCCCTCGGCCTTAATTGGATACATTGCAACAATAAAACAATAGGACAAAAAGCCCAACCGAAGCAAATCAAAACCTTACTAACAAAACAACAATTCTAACTCGATCGTTTTGTTAAACAAACAAGGTTTCTCTAAACAACGTAGTTCAAATTTACAAACAACTATAAACCAAAATGTAATTCAATCTCTATAAACAACTATATCGTTTATAGATCCACTACTGAAAGAAACTATTAAATTCATGATTCGGCCATTATCGCTTCCCAAGATCGAAACCAAAAATAACTTGCTCCAACGGAATCTTTTTAAGTAAAAGAAGAATCTAACTTAAGCGAAACTTCTACTTTTTGCAATATTAAACCGTTGAAATTCTCCATATTTCGACAAACCGAGCACCAAGAAATGATTAATCCTTGAAAGAAAACCCGAAAAACTGGGCCAACTGAACAGCGAATTATTTCACGAAAGATAGGCGTTTCGTGCGCTTTGCCTAACCACGCACCATCTCAATATGAGATTGGTCTCAAATAACTCGGAACACAATTCTCCTGACAACAGAATATTTAGTGAACATTAACTAGAAAATCTATTCTTTTTCTTCCCTCGATTAACTAAAATTCTATTCAGAATTCAAATAATGAAAAAACTCGAAAACGGCTCTTTACCAAACCGGAGCCCGTATACACGCAACAACAAAGACGACCACGCGGTCGCGAACAGCGAAAACAAACGCGGGAGAAGCATGGTTCAAATCTCCAAACACACTGACTTTTTAAATCAAATTTGATAAGGAACACACAATTCTTAACAAGAAAATATTTGGAAAAAGTTAACTAGAAATCTATTCCAAAAAGACTCGAAAAACGGCCTTTCCAACTCGGAGCCCGTAGCACATGGGAACAAGGATGACCACTCGGTCGCGAACAATGAAAACAAACGGCGCACACAAAAATATATATAAAACACTTTCCTGAAAATAAATTATTATTTAAAACACACAAAACAAATTATAAATAAAAAAACCTTGTCCAACGAGGGATCAGAGATACCAGAGTAAAATACGCCGCACGTTCGGGGGCCAATTATGTCACACCTCTTTCCTATTTAAAACAATATTAGGTTGTACACAAAAAAAATACATATATTAGTTATAAAACATTACCAACATATGAGGTGTGACATATTCCGGGCAGCTCCGCCGGCTTCTTATGAGACAAGAACTCTTTAGATCTCTGGGGTTTGTTGGGTTCCCTTAACTCTGAATAACTCTCTCTCACTTACAGCAGGACAAGGCGACTCAATTTAAACAAGTATAATTTGGAATGAAACAGTTTATTATATTGTAAAAAAAAAGAAAAAAAGAAAAAAAAATAATATATAAAAAAAACTTGACGAAATGTCAAGAAAAAAAAGTTTAAAATTGGCAAGAAAGAATGTGTTGTATTTATCAAGGGAGATTTCAATAACAATTTGAAATTACTTTACTCGGTGGGTTTTTAGCGTGGCGACGAAACTCACATTAAAAATAGGAGGAATAATATTCACCCGTAATTAAGATGGCGTCCTGGACTTCTGCGATACACGAAGAAAACTAGTCTGGCTGTCCTCGGTACAAACACACTATTCCTGGACAGACGTGCTAACCGCGTCGTATCTGAAGGCAGAAGAGGGCTCCTCGTGGGGGTTCGGGCCTTTTATAGTCACTTGCGAGAAAGAGATGCTACATGACTTCCTTCTCTCTTTAAAAAATACTATAGCTGCCTGTTAGACCCGAGATTATAAGGAAGGACAATTGACTTCGGCATTTCTATACAATTCAGCAAAGCAAAAGAAAAAAGGGTCCATGTCTAGACTCTACTTTATCTTTTTTAAAAGACAATTGAGGTCGGCATCTCTTAGAATTACTCAAAAGGATATATCGTCTAGACAGAATTTAGTGTTTCCTTGAACAATGGATTTCTTTTTATGACCGTGCTTTTGTTTTCACAGTCGTTTACCGATGGCCTTACAATCTCGAATGTAGTTTTACAACCCGAGCCGACCACCTAAGTTGCCGCTGCACTATTTCATTTGTATGACCCAAACAAAATTACACCCATTATAGGCCCCTTTTCTTAAACAAACAATAACCATGGGATTCTCTATAATCCAGGATATAATCCTGTACTGCAAGGCGGTGAGCACTTAAAATAACATCCTCTCTTTTATTGGTTTAATCCTAGCGACAGTATTAGAAATATACTAAATTATTTTGTTTCGAGAAGCCAGTTTCAGGAGCATGCAAATAGTGGGAATTTAGTCTTGGGGACGTGAACAATATAATTTATCGAATACCGTCCTGACAAAAGTTCAATAAACAATCTCTGTTTGAGCGTAGCGCTAATCCATGATTGGAAAGATGCTGAAAAATTTCGGCGAGATAAGAGGGTGCGGCGGGACAGTTAAGGAGGGTATACAATAGAGACAGTATGTGAATTTGGCGTCTATTTCTAACATTCAACCAGTCCAATGCCTTCTGGTATGAAGTATAATAGATGCACAGGATCCTATTTAAAGATGGAATTGCTACCAATTTTATGGTATATCAATCTTAATAACACAATATACTCGTATTTTAGATATAGAGAAAAAACATTCATATATACCATCACGTGATTACATTGCCGGAATAGACAGAGATGAAAGAACGCCAGACTTTGCCATCTCAACACACATTATTTGCTTCATCTTCATCCATACAACTCCAACGGTTTATCTAGCTTTTCACGTTTCCTTATTTCATCATTTCATTCACTTGATTCGACCACACCATAGCCTTGGTCTTCCTCTACCACGTTTTACATTACCATTTGCACTTTATACTAATTTGTTTTTAAGTCTTTCTTTATGCGTTTGTTGTACAATGTCGAACGATTTCCGAGTGTCGTTCTTTATTTTACTCAATACAACAGACCTTTAATTGGAAATACTTACAGAAAATGATAAAAATAATTTGTTTCATATTATATATAGGAAGAAGAAAGGTGTGGATGCAAACATTAGTTAGGATTAAAAGGGGAAAGATAGGCAGGTGTGATAAACATTGAGAGATTTGTTTAAATTAATAATACTAAAAAAGACAGTTTATACTCGTACAACGCCGTTTAGAGAGCAGATTCTCCTTAAGGGCGCTCTAACTCGACAATTGAACCTAATGTTCTTTTTTATACTTATAACATTCTTAACAATTTATTCCGAATGATGCACGCATGACATGAACCCATGTAATTGGAATTTTAATCATTAGTTTTAAAATATTAAGAATACGTTTGCTCTATATGTATTCCTTGATTAACTTCCTGTCAATGATGTTTAAAAAAATAAGTTTAACCCCACACAGCTGACAGGTGACACAAATATTTCGAAAAATGTCAATATCTTACCTTAATGCCTTTTGCTTCTCTTAAATAATGCAAAACTTACTCACAGGTAAACCTCATTTCAGTTCCCATTAATCTGGACCCTACCCTTTCAATATTTTCCAGGAGCTTTGGGAGTAACTGGATTGAGATACAGTATTCCAGAGGGCCCTGAATGACTCATCTGAAGGAGTACCGTGGCCATGCTTCCATGTCGACTCTAACTAAAAATGATCAATCATAATTTAGTACATAATGTATATTGATGGAACACCGACTTATAGAAGTAAAACGTGGATATGGAAAATTAGTGAGAGGAGACGAGTAATTTTAGTTAAAATGCGTGCACTGAGTAGAATATGTATATCAATGAACGACTAAAAAAATATTTGGAAATAAATGTGACCTTAAAACTGGTTGAAGTGATTCGGGCATGTTAAGTGGATCAGTCACGAAAAACTGACTTTACAAATATGTAATGTATATTAAGTAGGATTTGTGATGCAAGACAACCATGAAAAGCTTGGTAAGACTATGTGATTGAAGTTTGAAATAATGGAAGGTAAGAAGTAAAAAAACAGAATTAGCTGTATTAGGAAATGTATGGATGTAGAGGAGGTGAAAGAAGTATGTTATGTTGTAATAGACAAGTTTGGCACTCTGTATTTTCTGCCTACTCTTGCAAAAAATAGGGTAATGTTATATATGGAGTTGAATGCATCTATTATATTCCTATTATGTATCCTCGGATATTACTCCTTAAGCGTTAGAATTGATTTACGCGCCTGTTTACGCATATGGGAAATGCTAACAGGAAAAATGGTAAACTCTTTGTTGATTGACAAACTTTTGTTTAATGTACCGGATAATTATTTGTTTGTTGTTTTCGATGCCGTATTTACGAGATGAGCTGCTAAAAACATCACCACTTTCAGAAAGAATGACCTTGTTGAATGCATTTTTGAATATCGATATGTTATAGATGGATAAATTTAGGATAGAACTATTTAATACATTTTGTAGGTATAAAGGAGTCATTTCACAGGAAAGCATGAGTAGCATTGTTCCTGTTGTCGTTTTGCTATATTTAGACTTTTTTTTTCGTATTCTTTGATATCATTGGGTTAAGTCTGTATCAAATGTTAAATAAAAAGAATAATAAACATTAAGATCTTTCACATTAATGTCTCGAAATTCTAAGTAACTTTATTTCTACCCTTAAAATTCTTAATTCCACAACCGTATCTTTTCGTGACCAATTTATTCTCACTTGGCTATTTTTTAGTGCTACCAAATAAAATATACCGCAAAGGGAAAAAAATCTTTAAAACAGTGTTTCTCAAAATTATTTGCAATGAAATGTCCTACAATCAAGAAAAATCTTACTTCTGTACGGAAATACCAGGTTCTTTTTTATGGCGAGTATCCTCAGAAGAACGTTTGTACCGATAACTTGAAAAATATTTTCCAAATACTGTACTCAAACTGGTTAGTACTCGTATCAAATATACTAAGATAAGGTAGAAAAAGACCGAAGAAAGCCGAATAAATGCTGTTAATATGCGTACATTAAGAAGAATATATGAGGTGGCAATATATGACTGTGGAATGAAGTGATAAGGGGTGAAGGTGAACTAAAAATGAATGTGTTGAGTAAGATGAAGAAGAACAATTTGTGATGATTTTAGCATGTAGAATGAAAAACATAAATAGTGTTAATGTAACTGGAAGGTGCGATAAAAGAAGACCAAACAAAGTATGGTTGGATCAAGTGAATGATATTTTGAGAGAAAGAAACGTTAAATGTCAGAGAAATCGTAGTTTGTATGAGAAGGTATGATTATGGTTAGAGAAAAAACTAAGGATGTGTTTCAAGAAAACGATCCTGGTATTCTGTTCTCTCTGTCTACCTTGACAGGAAAATGGCGTGTTAGTGTGTGTATGTATGTTTGTATTGATCCAGGTGAAAAATAAACTTTTTACCGACTAGGCCAAGGAGGTCGATATGAAGAACTGAATGTGAGAAAAAATATATTTTAAGAATTATTATATTTCTTATGAACTAAAGAAAACATAAATTTTCTGTTTGGTATAATCACATATAACAAATATGTACGAAAAAAATAAACCTCAATTTACAATATTGTACCTATTTATTATTTATGTTATACTCGTACATAAAACAGCCTATTGAAGTTTTCATGAATAAAAAAATACTCACAAAAAAGGCAAAAAGCTTTAATACTACTATTAAATAATATTTAACTTATTAAAATTAATCTTGTTATATTAATAACTACGACACGTGATTCAACCTTGCAACCTGAGACTCTTCAGAAAGTTTATTATATCTACGTAATTCCTAATTCATATTTTCGTATGATCCTCTTCAACATGTCCGCATTGCTTGTGTCCACCAGTTGATGAGCTAAGTCGGAATAAAATATTGTCTTTTCGCACCACTGATCGAGCTTTTGGGTTTTCGAACGACTGTTGTAGGCACGAATTTCTAGTTTGTCATTATTCGTGCTAGCAATAATAATAGTTTTACCGAAAAGTGACGTCACCAAATACTTGCGGATGGCGGTGTTCGAGACATTTAGAATTTCGCCAGTCTCTTGAATCGTTAAACGCTGGTTATTCTCGATTAAAGCCTAGATTTGGTCGTCATCATTGGTAATCGGACTTCCAGAGCGGACACAATTTTTAACCATATTTGAAACACACAATCGCGCCTACAGCATCATTATCATATACTGTACGTATTTTTTTATAAACGGTTGTTAAAAAATACCAAACATCGAAAAAATACCTTATATTGTTCTACTATGTTATCTTACATATTTATGAAATTGCAGAAATAATGTTCTGAACTGCAACTTTAAATAATAATATATAATACATTAAGCACGTTTATAATTGAGTAAGTAACGAAAATTTTGTCCTAATAACGTACACATGTACATCGGAGAAACAAAAATTACTTTCAGAACAACTCAATACCACATAATGTATGTACGTCTAGCGCGTGGTAATATTGTTACAAGACGAACTCTCTCATAATATTAGTACCCTTTCGTATTAAATTTAATGTTTACATTCATTCATTCCACGTGCCCTTACCATCTCAGAGTGACGTTTTTTATTTTATTCAACACATCAGCCTTGCTACGTCATTGGATTTCCCAACATGCATTATCAGATCTTTATTTTCACATCTCCCCTGTATTAAACTCTGGTTCCTTCACACATTAAACACAAATCGAAAGTCATGGTGATAGGTAAATTAAATGCGATATATGGGTGAACAATGTAAGTTAAAGAATTCTTTTATTTATGAAGTATTTTCTCAGATGATGGAAGAGCTACGCGAGATATTGAACAGCGTGTAGCGATAGGAAACAAAAGTCGATGGTGCAGTGAAACATATACACTCGAACCGGGATGTATCAAAATATGTTCACAATAGTATTCTAAATCCAACGTTGATGTATGAAAGTGAATATTGGACGTGAAAAAGACTGAAAAGAACCAAATAAATGTATGACAGAAAAATACATATGATGATAACGTATGACAGAATAAACTAATTAAGCGATTGGGATGTTGGATTAAAAAAAACTACAACGACATTTGGGCATGTAGAACAGTGCAAATGTCAGTAGAAGACATAGTAAAGGCAGACCAAGAAAAAAGCATATTCGGATAAGGTGAATGATACTTTGAAACAATCGAAAAATCGTATGAAAAGATGTATGGATGTAGAAGAGGCGAAAGATATGTGTCACGATATGAAAGTCTGACGCTATCTTCACTGCTTATCCCGACAGACAAACGGCGTGATATAGTATTCTGATAAATTTATCGTTTATTATAAACTTGAATGTCTCCAAGGTTTGAGAAACCTTACTTAAAATATATCCACCTAGATGTGCCCCTCTCTGCAATCTCCCAGGTGATTATAACTTCCCCGCGCAGAGCTTAAGGTTCATATTCCCCTGCCAGCTAAAGGGATTTGCGCCCTAAAATCTTTCAGCAAACCCATTCGATGGGATTTGCGACCTCAGACCTCGCTGTTATGGTACGACAATAATATATAAAAGGCTATTTTTGCCAAGACTTGATATTTTTTAATTTAAAATACTTTTATCGTTTTTTGTTTCAAATAATTCAATCGATCAATTCAGAAAACTTTGTTTCGAATCTCGATAAATTCTTTTTTTTTTAAATAAACAAAAACTCTATTTGATACTGGACACACAATCAATCAATTGATCTACATGACGTAGTTGATAAGTTGCTTGTCTTCCACTCGGAGATTCTGGTCTCGATTCCAGATTATATCTTAAAAATTAAAAAGGGTCCCTGTCTTGTGGATAAGTTCGTTTGGTGACAAAAGTGTACGATAATATTGCCAACTTATGAGATGACTAACAGCGAGTTTTGTACCAAGTCTAGTATTCCAAAACTAAAAGGCCCCAATAACGAGGCTTTAGATAAGATTTTTATCTTTTATATTAACATGTCATTAATCGACATACCAGATATACTTCTTATGAAACTACTTCCATCGTATTTATTCAGCTGATTCGATTAACTTTTCTTTAATTCCTCGTTTCCCTTCCATACATTGAAATATCCCAGTGCCATGTTTACCCTTCACATTTGTATCACAAATGAAAATGGAACCCGTCTGGGCTATTAAATATACCATGACAATGATTTTGTTCCTTTTCGGAAGCCAGTTGACAGCAGCAAAGAGGTCATCGTAAAAACGCTCCATCGCCTCTTCGTTAGAGGCATATGTAAATGATAAGGACCAAGACAAATCCCACCTGTAAGTATAATATGAAGGTCCCTCACAGCTGCCGATCATACGTAGGAACTTTAGTTGATCATACGCGGTCGACGAAAGATCCAGGCATAATAAACGTGACACAACGCCTCCTTAAGATCTTGTGTCAGAGAAAATGAGTATACATAATATTTATAGTTTAAGTAATTACTTATAATTAGGCGGAAAAAGCACCTCATAATGAATGAATCAAATGATTCTATTCAATGAATCAAAATCCCTTATTTATATATAATTAAGGATACCATACGAGTGACTTAGCACCTCGTTAACGCCTTTCTTTCCCCTCATCTCTCCTTTTGAAATTATTATATTATAACAAATTTGTAATATTTAAATCGTCTAATGATTCCTTTCATCTTTCATCTTACAATTCTGTCTTTCATTATTTATTTTTCTTAGTATTAAGCTCTGATGGAACATTTCCACTGAATGTTAGAAAATAATATTTTTTGAATAGTTGAAAAAGATACAATGAAGTGTTTAAATAAAAAAAACTCCAAAATTATAAGTTGAATATTTTTAATGAAATATTTGATACAATTTATACATTTATTTTTAAATGGAAGTCATGGTCTTAATGGCTTAGTGGGTAAGACGTCTGTCTATCGGTTCAATTCCTATTATCTCACAGATTAAAAAAATATATTCTGTATGGTTCTCACTTACGGTATCTTTAAAATCTTCCTGCTTTATTAGAAGAGCTGACCGCATGGTAATAAACCCGCTTGATCAATGATGCTGGAGGTTATCATGTCTCCTATCCACGCTATTTAATCTCTACAACGCCAGTTTTAAAGAGGAGTCGTGCGAAAGAATGGTTGTGGATATGACGGTAGGTAACTAATTAAGGACCTCTCGGAAACCGAACCAAGAATGCAAAATAGCCACGCCTCCTATTCAACTATTGGTGCCAAAATAATAACTCACTAGTCTACATACTTTATTTACATGCCTTTATTCAAATATTTTTTTTAAACTTACCCTTGTTTCTACTCGTATCAATCCGATGTTTTCTTTCAAATGCAAACAATGAGAAAAACAACCGATCAAGATTTGATCAAGGGAATTCTTTATCTTTTAAGAAGGGCCTTTCCTTTTTTTTATTTTCTCCTTAAGTAAACATTACCACACACTTTAATATATATAAGATGAAGAAGAATATAGAAAACAGATCCAAAAAACACAATGGATGTGTTTTCCGAGTAAATATCGCAATGCTGGGACGGCGGCGTTTGTTCTTGGAAAATCACGGTCCACGATATCAGAAATAAAAGACGATTTGTGACAAAGCATAAGCAAAAGGCTCTAACTTAATCCAAAATTAAACAAAATAAAACCTCTGTTTTTTAAATATTTAAAAACGAATATTTTCATAAAAAAAATATTGCCACATAGCAATAAACTTGCCAGGTTAAATAAAAAAAAGCCAAATCACCAAACGCTTCAAGCTATTTTGTTTCGTATAATTGTTTTAGTTTACAACTGTGAAATGTGAAAATGCTTGTTATTGTGAATTTGAATTTAAAGTACTCGTATGTATGACATGCGAGTTTGTTTACTAAATATTTGTTGGGCCGCGGCGAAGGGACATTATTATTAATATCTTTAAAACATTTTGACATATTGCGTTGATATAATTAATATACCTAGCTTTTGGGTGTTTCGTTCAAACAATGCTAATATTTTTTTGCTGAGAGTTGTTGAATCTCACAAGCGTGTGCAGCTTGGATTTATTAAATTATTAATTTGTGTTTATTTAACATAAAGTGCAAATCAGCTGTCTCATAACAAACAATGAACCTTAGAGAAATGCTCTAATATAGATCGTTTGTATTGTGTAAAATAATGTATACATTTAAACAAATAAATAAATTCATGCAATGTCCAATAATGGTCTCAATCAAACGATTTATCTGAAAAAACATCGGATATTGTAATATCTCAAAAAATATAGGTCTTCAATATAAAAAAAACGTAATGAAGCAAAAAAAATATATATGTTTATTTGAGAGGCATTTTAATATAAAGTATCTAATATATGAGAACAAAATATTTAAAATAATTTGTATATAAATCATTATAAAAGTACAAAAGCACGGTCCAGGTGTGATGCTTGCAGCAGCTAATGATACATGCCAACTAACTTGGAACATTGATATCTTTGGCATCGGATTTTTGTATTAGATTTATCAAGCCTACGTGCTTGCTGAAGTACAGCAGCTTTTACAAAATAAACTAACTCAAACACAGGCGTCTTTTATGCATAGGATTACAAATAATCAAAGTCACTTTGACGTTCTTAGAAGCTTATTTATGGTTTCGCTGTTTTTGAAACAATCTCAAGTAAAAGTTTTTATTGGGATTTCTTGATCCATTCAAATCTCTCGTAGGTGACTCATCACTATCTTAGTCATAAGTGAATACTTATGTATCTTACCTTAAAACTGTTAAAATAATTATGGTAAACGTTTCTTTCTAAAAACTGTCGTTTTGTGTATGTATTATTTTTTCATTGTAAATAATATAATCTGACTGGTTTATAACTATGTGACGAGCTTCTCCAACTTACTAAAAAACCAACCTTAAATGAAAGTCAGACTGCAACCCTTTTTTAAATCTCTAGATACCATCGGGAATCGAACCTGAAACCCCGGAATAGAGACATACTCTTATTTACTTATCCAGACATAGCCAAACTACAACTCGCGGGTCAAATCCGATCCGTGAGTTCTATTTTTGTAACCCACGTACGCAAAAGAAAATATGTCTAATCTAACCCTGAAAAATATTTTAATTTGAAAGAATCAGCAATGAAAATATTTGTGACATTTGATTCAACTTAAAAATGCAAAAAAAAATATAAATATATCCATAAAAAACAAACTTCTTCAAAGTTAAATGAAACCCATTTGAAAGCAATATGTTATTATATTATTATGTTATTAAGTTATTATGTTATTATGGATACCAACAGCAAACATACATGGAAAAATTCATTGATGGTACAAAGAAGCTTCGTTTTACTCACTGTTTTTTTTTTAAGTAAATGTAATTGATTTGTATAATGATAATTGATTTATAATAAATATGTATATGATATATTGTTTCATTTACCGTTGTATTCTTAACTTTTTCTCTGACCTGAGATGGCAACTGTCAGACATATAACCCGCATAGATAAAAGTTTAGGGACGCCTGAACTAGGCCATCGAGGGCGTCCTTAAATAATCATATCAAGTATATATATATATACCATTTCAAAACGATAAACTGTATTGTGGTATTTATTTTCATTGAAAAGTCTATAAAATAATAAATATTTGTTTACATGGATCCGAATTCATTCCAACCAACGATGGGGCAAGTGTTGAGATGAAATCCAATAACATTATTATTTCTTTTATTTACTCAAAAAAAATATCCCCGCGAGGTTATTGGCTGAGAAAGATAATAATCTCTGGTGCGAGTCCCTATGTAGACCAAATAAATCATTAAAATACAATAAACGTCTCTGAGTTTCTTCCAATAAAGATTATATCTTGATTGCATCACTTAAAGAAGAAAAAAAATTCTACTATGAAAATCAATATATTATTAGACGTCTATTATTTTTTTGACAAAATGTAGGTACGATCTTACACCCACCACTAAAAATAATTAAATATAATTAGAATAAGAATTTGAGTGCGCGTGAAAACAAAATCAGCGTGTTACAAAAGTATTTTAAAATAATATTAATGGGTTTTCACATACAGCCTTTTAATTTTCTTTATGGTTGGTTGAATGAGATAGCCACATGACAATAAGCCCACCAGATTGTACTCTTATCAGCGAAAGTGGAATACAGTACGATACAAATAAAAGTTCACAAATTAGAAATAATTGTTAAGTTGACACTGTCAATTCCCATTACTAATAAAGTTCTAAATACTTCCTTTAAAAACATTTTCTGAAATTTTGAAGATGTCAATATCCGAAGCCCTTTTCAAAAAGAACAGCCCGCGAAAGAAAGGAAGACCACTTGCTAAGATAGTTCTAAACGGAAAGCCTCAAGTATATTAAGATACTCTGTATGCAAAATATTTTTCTGTAATTGAAACGAAAGATATTTAACTACAATCCCTAATAATCCACAGAAAATTTATCAACTCGATTAAAATCATATGAATCGACCGATGTCGATAGCAATTCAATACGGTACCACCAAAGTGGAACCATTAAAATCAATTAATTTGATTACTTATTCCTCGAACTCGCAGATTCCCCGCATCCATCTCACAGATTCACTACCACCACACCATCGCTTTAGTTATTCGGCCTCCACAACGTAGAGAACACAGGTTAATTGATTGTCAAAGGAGACTTAGATTATATTGATTATCTGTTATTTTGCTCCATCAATTATCGGAAGTATTTGCGGATAGTCATATTGATACACTGAATTGACATTATATATATGGACATGTTAATTACTGACTATCGTGCATATTCACCGTGACTTAATTTATGTACTGAAATTACTAATTTTGGTTTAATTAATGGAAAGAGGGGTAAATTTTCCCAGGAATCCTGTTTGTCTTCATTGCAAAATATTAATATGATTATCAGTTAATTAAGAATTCCATCGTATAAAGAGGATGATTTGTATTAAAGAAAATTTAATGCGAAGGAAAAAGCTAAAAAGATCAGGAAAATTACAGTGGTATTAAACATTTAAGAAGCTTCAGACAATTTTTTTTACAAGGATACGCATTTTTTCTTCTTTAACCCTTACTGTCTCGAAGAAAGAATCAGATCCCCTCGCTGGGCGATCGTTCACTCACAAAAAAAGAGATATAATAATTATTTCCGATCCTCGTCTTCTAGTGCCACACTGGAGTGTGAACATGATAGCGGTAACATCGACATAAGGTCAGATCCTTCGGTCAGATAAAATAAATAAAAAAAGTGAGTGCAGAAGAATTGAAAGATTCAGGAAGTTAACAAATTTTTCATAAAAAAATAAAGAAAGCTGTAAAGCTATCGTTGGTCCCCACAAGGTCAAAGCGGGCAATCAGGGCAAAAGTAGTCCGATGTATAGCTGCATGGAGTTCATTCTTATTATGAGAGATTCATATTCTCATAAAACGTGATCTGCAGATTAATCTAATTGACCACATAAATTGCAATAAAGCGAAGAGGGGCTTGGAAGGCTAGTGTTAAGCAATGGGGAATTTGAGCACACCCTGATGCAAGAAAAGAAATCATAGGTTTGTCATTCCTTTGAAAACAGAATTTTCCTACAACGTTTTGAGTTATATTCGGCAAGTAATCGCCGATTCTTCATCGAAAAGTAGCTCGATTGCAACGCTATTTTCTTCTTTGATTTGGTTCCCTTCAATGTCTCAAAATTGATAATTTTGACATAAAAAAGAGCGTGAAACAATATTGTCTTCAGCCCCAATAATCGAACTTCCAGATTAAGAACTACTAAAGTAGACACAAAACTTGTGGTTCGTCATCGCACATGTTTATAATACGTAAAACCTTTTGCATTATTTGGTTATTTATCACTATAAAAGACTTCTTATCTCTTAAATATTTTCCTTTTGGGTCTATAGACTACATGTGTATTTATATTACTTTCAATATCACCATACATACATCAATCTAACCCTTACGCACTTTTCTCGTAATAAACCGGGATCATCCCGCCTGAAGAGAGCCTCGTGATAGGAGGTAGGAATACGTGTAGCGGACATCAATGTTACTATAGGAATAACAAAGTAATTGATTGTTAAATATTCGAATATGGAGTATAACATTGTTAAAGTAGAAACATTTACAAATAACTTTAATTTTTTCTCTCTCAACAGATTAATTAAAAATAAATGCCTGTCTCAAAAAAACTCGTTCCCGTCAGACAAAGTATGGTTTAATTAAAAATAACTGTGTAAAGTGTGGAGATCTGCAGATATCTGGGTATCATACAGAATCATGCCCCAAGCGCATCAATGAAAGGACTCTGTCTAAAAAACATCAAATTCAACTATGCGCTTAACTGGCTGAAAAACTACCCTTAACTTACCACCGAACGAAAAAATGTTAAAATGATATATTAATAAGTGTTGTGTGTTCTGACACGCCTTGGTAGAAGAGGGTTTAAAGTCAAGAGTGGTGTGCGATAGTAAAAAAATGTAACGAGAAACGGATTGAGTAGACGACAATTTCAAATATTGTTAGATGATATCTCACGTTTACTTTGATAAGTACGAGTATATATCTATAAATTTCATAAACATGGTTTTTTTAAATAATTTTTTGCAACCGTGTAACTTGCTTTGTATAGTTTTGTCTAGTTCGTTGGAAGATATTTGTTTCTTCAATTCTGGCAATAAGCCCGCCAGATTGTATAAATAAATCGAAGAGCGCTGCTGGGAGACAATGTTGTATTTGGCCCCAGTAATTGTTTTTTCGGGTTTAGAACCTCTAGAGTAGACACGGATATCGCGGTTCGTTATTGAACGTATTAGCAACTCTAGCGCTCGACATATGTGAGTATCGTTACCAGACAAACTATTTTAACAGACTGATATCCTTTTTTTGGTACTATTGGGAATCGAACCTCAAACCCCTTGATGAAAGTTACGAATCTTACCACTTAGCTACGGATGTCGTCATTGTTTAGTAATTTTATTTTTTTATCGGCTCTCAAACATATATTTTTTTACACTGCAACATTATTTTTTTGTCAGCTTTGCTGATGCTATTTTACTCCACTTTTCTTTGTAGACAGCGACAAACTAAAAATATTTCCCCTGCAGAGAATATTCTTGTGGATATAAAGAGAGAGAGAGAGAGAGAGAGAGTTGTCAAACTGACAGGAGTTAGCGAGGCCCGACCAAGTATCCATTATCGCTACACTATGACTGCACCTGAGGGATCAATATCGCACATTGGCTGAGATTGAACATTGTACTCTTGAAAAATCTTTGTTGATTTATATTCAGACTAAGCCAACAAGGAAAGTATTAATTAAACTTTAATTTTGTTAACTAGATCGAAAGAGTTTATTACCATAAGGGCAAATATTTCAATGGACTAGGAGCAATACTAAATCTAGTTAATGATGGATGACCTCCGTGGCCTGATTGTTATAACACTTGACTTCCGGCCCAGGATTTATAGTATCTGGTAGAATTGAAAAATAAGGTATTTATCAGGTATTTAACATGAGGCCTTTTAAAATGACCTCTGTGGTCTACTTGATAAGACGCTTGATATCCTCCCTGGGGTATAGCCAATGCTGCCCAAAAAAGGGTACTACGAGTAGTCTAGTAAGAGTTCGTCTGGTAACTATACTTACTTGCAAATGTTGTTCCCTCTTCACATACGATAGTTGTGCCAATATAAAATTGCGATTGGGAATAACGAGTTTAGTGTCTTATCATGCGGTTCTAAGCCCGAAGGCTCGATCAATGGGGCAGAAGACAATGATATCTCCCGACCACAAAAGGAAATATATCCGAATTACCAATTCAGATATATTGAATTATGTGGTCGGATTGAAACCAGTGAATTTAAAAATGATAATCAAAGAATACAAAACAAACTAACCCTATAATCCATAATCCATGATCTCTAATCCATGAGTAAAAGAAAAACAATAAATAACCAAATGAAGCAAGATATTTCACCCTTCATAATTGTTTTCCATTGGGTCAATAGACCACACTAACTTTCGATGAAACATGACACCAGTTGGACATATGCATTGTTCTTGTAACAAACCGGGATATTTCCGCCTGAAGAGAGCATCGGGATAGGAGATCGAAACAGATGCAGCGGGTGTTAAATAAATAAATTAATATAGTTTTATTGATAGCACCATAGTATGTACACATACACGTATACTCGTAAATAAATTCCAAAATCGCACATAAGATAAATAGGAAAAAATAAATCTAATAGAGAAGCTATCGAAAGAGCTGGGTTCATCTCATAATATCCCTCTGGACGAGATACACCTACGCCCGCTAACATAGGCAAGTTTTTTTCAGCTTACACTCTCGTACATGTAAATTTAAAAAAAAAAACAGAAAATTAGTCAATAACAGAATTTTTTTTAAAAGTAAACCCACAAATATCACCTCAGATTAACTTCAATAAATATTTTTTATAGCAACATAGTACGTATATATACGAGTATAAATAAATAAACACATTCCGAAATTGCACATATGTGTATATCTCAAAATAAACAACAGAATACTTTTAAGAGAAAAGCCATTAAAGGTTTATTGATAGCAACGTAGTATGTACATATATTAATACATCGCACATATATCTCATAAAACATAATCAATCAAAAGGTCTGGGCTCACCTTATAGCGTTCCCCCTGCCAAGATGCGAGGACACAAGATATTTTTCAGCCCACACCCTTGTACATGTAGACTAAGAAAAAACAAAAAAAAATTATGCGAGTTCATTACAGAATTTTTTTTAATATAATTTTTACTCGTAGGATAATAGAGATCTGTCTACTTACCTAGGAAGGGACACGGTGTAATGATATATGATATACCTACTCGTGTACATGTGTATTTTATGTTATACTTAAGTGGTACACATACAACAAATCATATATTTTCTTTATTAAGGTTTATTTTATTGATGATATAGAATAATTTACATTTAAACTAGCCCACAGTGTGTTAAAATAAAATATTGTACATAATATTTCTCACAAAACATATACCAATTCAGTAGGCAGTAGGCAGGGTATATGGGTGCAGACTCCCAGTGCACTCTGGGCGATGCGATGCGGCCGGGCCGGGCCAATCTGTCCGGTAGCGCTAATGGATATGTGATACCAATCTGGGCAGTATACTAAATGAGGGGCTGGAATATAGGGAATATATGGAGAGGGTTGCAAAATGAATTTTGTATCAAGAGTTATGGGTTGCACTTAGAAGGGAACTGAGAAATACGATAAAGATTACTTCTTCTTCATTTCACGTTTATTTTGACAGCCTGCACAGTTATACAAAAGATCAGTAATATTGTTAGAAATGCTGGAAAATTATGATTTTTGAAAATTTTAATAACACAAACCATAATTTTCTAAGGCTTTGTTCTGTAACAAAATATCACCGCAATAATTACGGAACCTCCTAAATGATCCGAAATAAATTTAAAGAAAAATCGGTCTTAAAAAAAGACTTAAAGCAATTCAATATTTTTTGCAGAATATGAAGACGACTTCTAAAAGATGCTGCAAAGGTTTCATCTTTCGTCACGAAAATATACTTACCATTGCTTTGGCGAGAGAGGTAGAGAGAACATCTGGACACCCAGCCTCTTTTACGTCCACACATCTTTTCAAACAACTCCTAGGATTTATCTGCCTTTCTATGTTTTGATCTTTCATAATATCATGCATTTGATCTAACCATAATTTCCTTCCTCTTCCTCTACCACACCTTCTATTCACATTCACCTAAAACTGAATGTGTTACTATCACGTATCAGAAGATCTACAAAAAAATCTTTAGGGTTCGTAGTCCTTTGGTAAGTTTTCTGAAGTTTTCTTACCAAACATGTATTTCTGAACATATACAGATGGGAACATATTTTAAAAAATTGGTTTTCTTATAAATTGAGTTGAGTATTGAGTCATATAATTGCATAATGTCTTTTATTTGGTCGCACAAATCATCCTAGTTTAGTTGCCTATTTAAAAAAAATATGTAGTGTATATTTATGTATTTATTTAAAAAAGATATTGAAGTTGGAAAAATCTGGTGCTCACGAGGACAGTTGAGGGAAGCCAGATGCGGGGAAGTACTTACTCCTATGGCCTCAACCACTACATAGCTATTATTACACTTAATTTTATACACGAGTATTTATTATGTTCTATTATAAATCTGTCAATAATAGTGAGATCAAGTCCCAAATTAAAGCACCCTTGAGAAGAGTTAGCTCTCTAAGTGGCAATACATAAGTAGTCATTTTATTATTACTATAATTAAGTTTAAAAAAAGTTTTTATTTAAAAATGTCATTAATTACAATTAACTATTAAATATATAGGAATGAATTTAAATATATCATTAATCAACAATAAATCTTAAAATATAGTTATGAATTTAAACAAATCGTTCGTCTCTGTCATGTGCCGTGTACGATCCCCCTAATGTTGGCAATTGCTCTTGAGGAAATATTTCTGTTTTTGGCGGCACGAAACAGCTCTTGTAACATCTGGATACCTGTCGATTTGCGAATGTTGCGTAACTTACCAGACGCCTAATACCGATATCGTGACGAGCCTTTTTTCAGTCCGTCAATATTAATTTCAGGAAAAGGAACCTTTCTTTCTCACAATATACCACCCAATTACGCAATTTTTATTATTAACTACAATATTTCAATATATTTCAAAGTATCACTAGCAACAATAAATCTTAAAATATTGACGTAATTATGAATTAAAAATAAATATACATACGTTGAGTGTATGGGTAGGAAGGTAGAGAAATATTGTTGAATAATGATATTTTCAAACATTTAATTAAAAGTTAAAAACACAATACACCTCATCGCGCATTACATGTTTTTTTTAAATATCTATCAGAGCACTAAACATATTTGGCTTTCAAATATTTGAAAGAAAATTTTAGTGAATAAATTCATAAAATTCTTCTCTCCGAATATTTTTAAATAAAATATTATCCGAATCGCCATATTTCCAGCTGCAGATTTTCGCTGCATTTTGGCACAACACCGCTAATGGATATCAGATAGTATCACGACAAGATGGTTAATGGAGGATTTTCCGAAAACGAAATTGATTAATTACAATTGGAATAAAATTTACTGAAGTTTCTTCGAGTCCACAAAAATGGTTTACAAATATAAAGTTCAATTCAATATTCAACTGACATCAAAATATATTTTACGAACTGATGTTAAATAACATAGATTTCTCGAGTTTGAACTCATTCACACGTTGTTATCACGGGTAATAAATGTTTGTCAATTGCTAAGCAAAGAAATCATGTTTAACCGGTAGTCCACTATCTGATTTTTCTCAGTCAATAATTGATGTTTTAAATAAAATTAAACATGACGCTTAGCGTCGTATAGCGTTGGAATGGGATATAACGGAATGGGATATATCATATATAGTATGAACAGAAATTGAAAACATTCATAATGTGTGAAGATACAATAAACAATTAATTGTAAACTAACCTTTGCTTGTAGTATTGTTCATGTATTTTTCGGTTGTTCTTTACTTGGCTTCTTTACCATATCCAATAAATGTTGTGTTTCTTCTTTCTTTTAAGAACTTTTACAATTGTAGATAGATTGTAAAATATTTGATTTTCTACCAGTTGAAACTTTAAATAGCCTAAAAAAATTGTATTTAAAAAATAAAATTTTGTGATATGCGTTTTTGTTTGATTGTGGTGGCACTGTGGTGGTATGGGTGGTTTGTTTATGAAAAAAAACTTTTATGAAACAAATATGTATTTAGAAAAATAAGTTCTTGACCATCATGCCACTGATAATTATCGATCTCAGCATTTGTGACTTTCTTAATCTTTAAATATATTTTGTAGCATGAAGAAGTAAAAAAATTGTTATTTACCCTTTTATCATCTCTATCCTTAGTACTTTCTGTCAGTGCCATCGCTCTTATTTTCACACTCTAACATGGCGCCAGCAGAGAAGAGATTCCCCCCACCCCGCGGGCATCTTTTTCATCAAAGTATTACTATATCCAATTTTCTTACGAGTGCACGATGGCACTCTAAGGTAACCTAATTCGTTTGTCTTTATCCCCTGCACTGTCTCTAGGGAATCTAGCCTAAAGACAGTGCGGGTGAAGGAGGGACAACTAGTATACGCAAATAAAACAGATCACAACTTCATTCTATCCACACACATTTTTTTTCTACTACGTCCATACATACATTTCGACAGTACAATTGATGGTTAGTTGTAAAGTAAAGATCCAAAAAGTATTGTTAAAAACAGGACAAGCTGAAATTGAACTTAATATGAAAATACACTTCGGCATGCGTACTCTCCTATTAACTCTTTCACGGCTACGGACCACTTAAATGGCCCATACATAATACGTGCCGTCCTGGCGAGCGGCCTTTTAAGTGGCCACTAACTTTGCGTGTCGATATCTCGGCCAAAATTAAATCTTCTTTAAATTTTTTTACCTGAATATAAGACAAAACGTGTCTTCTAGTGACATCTCTTTTAAAATCATCAAAACTTCAAGTACTTGATCCATAAGAAGGATTTAAACAGACCCCTTGCAGGCCGTCGATATTTAAAGCATTTTGAATAATCGCGCCACGCGTTCGGGCGATCCGAAGGTCATGTTTCTAATGACGATTGCTCCCGATCAATATGAAGTATTATGCGTCGATATTTTTTTTGTAAGTACGCGTATTGCGTATTGAATTAATTGCCTTTTTCATTGTTTATGGATTATTGTTTTCTTTGTTTAATAAACATACTTTTATTTGTATAATAGTGTTATAAGAATATTTTCTAATATTACGTGTGTATAGTGTCAGCTAAAAAATGCATCGGCGCACAGTTCGACAGTACTCAGATTCGGGATAATGGTGAGTCATATTTTTATGTAGATACAATATAAATTTATTGACTTAAAACACCGCCGCCTGTGGGACACACGAAAGATACTCGAGCCATCGCCGTAAAAAGGTTAAAAAGACTTTTCATACATATGGTTAATCAATGGGTCAAAAACTAAGTTGATTATAAAAGAGCGCAGTAAGAAACTGCCATAAAAATCATGGTCTGGAAATGGTTACTGACTTTGTTTGAGCATGAAGATGTGTACTCTGAGAGCAAGCGAGTACATACGAGTAGAATATATATGTTTGAAATATGGTGCTAGATTAGAAGGCAACGATTTTCATGGATGGCAAGATGAACTAATGCTTCCATTTTTGGAAAACTGAAAGTGACTGACAGATTGTTAACAATTTGCCTACGACAGTTCCAATCATTATTCGGACACATTACCTGTTGCCAAGAGGAAGCGTAAAAAGATGACGTACAAGAATAATAGCCTGAATGCGTTAAACAGACCAAGTAATGGACGCAATAGGGGTAGTCCGGACCTTAACCGCTCTTCGGACTGTAAAGTGCAGGAATGTATCGATAGGAGTCGTTAAGGGCTATCATGGAAAGTCACAATGCTCAGTTTTGAACTATAACGACAGGATTTTTCGCGTTTTTTTTTCAATTTATGATATGTAGCACATAAGCTACATAAAACATAAATTAAATGATCTAAGAGTAAAACAAAACCGTGAGTCGATAGGGCACCCCTTTGCTTATTGTGAATGCTAGCCACTGGATAATGGCCGCCAGTCACTCTTACACCGCGTGTCCAAAATATGTTCAATATTCCATAAAGCGTAGAAAAACGCATCTGCATCCAGAGTTCTTTAATAATCTGGTTATTCAAGATTTCTTTTAAGTGTACAGGAGCCGCTTTCAACACTAAATCTCAAAGTCATTCATATTTTGTTTATCACGCGCTTCAAATGTTCTGTACCATAAAAATATAAGGAAATAAAAGGAGGGATTGAACCAATCGAGTTTTGGTTTCTTTATGTATTACTAAATTTGCAGAAATTATTGAAATATTATGGCTGTAGAGCTGAGTTTAAACTGACCCTTATAGGGTTCAAAATTCCAAATAGTCAAGCGTCATATAGCATGACTTAATTAGGCATTAGACGGGACACCCTATAAGACACGTGACACTTACATTTTCTGGGTCTAGTTAAGGTGAGTCAGACGAACAGATTGGGCTACCTCAATCGATCTTTTGTGTTAGCTGACCCTAAAGAACGTTATTGATTTATTTTAGAATTAAGTCAGACAAACAAATATCATTTAAAGTGATTCTTAAGTTGACGCTATTTGTCAGATGGTGCGTTGAGAAGTGGAACCTTGGATTGATTTTTAATAATAAGCGAATGGCACCAGAAGGAAATGTAAATATAAATATTTAAACCATAGAAAAACACCCAAAAACAAGAATGTGTATCAAAATTTAAAAACATAATAGTGTTGTAATACTCTTGTGTTATATATAGCAACCTGGCTGACCATGTAATAATCTTTCCAACCAACAAGAAAAATTGTATTGAGACCGTAAGTGAAAACCCGATTCAACTGAAGACCCTTGGGTCTAAAATAGAATACTTGCGGTAACCGTGCTTTTTTTTCCTAGTGAAAAATACGTAACGTTTTTTTTTCTTTGTGAAAAGTCCGTAACGTTTTTTTTTCTTTGTGAGAAATGTGTAACGTTCATTTTATAAATTGACAAAAGTTATAATTGTCAATTATTTTTACACGGATAAAGAATATTAAACCGAAGATATCTCAACAAATGTTTATCAATCCAATTTCTAATTAGGCGTGTCTCTGTGACGTTTTCTAAAATAACTCAATTAAAAGTTAAGGCAGCCACTTTAACCATCAAATCACGATAAAGTTAATAACGCAGTTTACTAATTGAACGATGAATTCTACATCTAGATTTATAAACAAACTCGCCCTTAGGGTGGGCTAAAGGCAACATTATGATCGTTTTATGATCGAAGTGTTATCTTATTTTTTTGCTAAATTGTCAAAATTAAGCTTCTTTAAAATTCAAACGGACGCTTGTTTAAAATAACAACTGTACTTCTTGTAAAATTTGCTGTGAATATTTTTTTTTAATCTGTCTTTCTAATTTTAACAGGTAGTTCTAGGTGACTCAAAATCATAAAATTATTTAACTTTTCGATAGAAGCTAACTTATCATTCTACTAAACCTGTGCAAATCTTGTAACTTAGGGTTTATATAGATAAATTAGGACACTATTCCATGTTTTCTGGCTAACAATTGATTTATGTCCCTCCGATACCATAAAAATACGTAAACTATTTTATTCTAAGTATTCCAGAATCAAAAATATGCAATTAAGCTTCGTTAATCGGTTCTACATTAATATGATATACTTTTCGTCAAGACGGGCATGTTAGCATCAAGCTTGGCATCAATGAGACACCAATTGAAATCCATGTTTCTTATATGGATTTAAAAATTTAAGGATACTACACCTTGTACAAATCCGGTACAAAGACTAAAAAAGGTGGATGGTTGCCACTTAAACCTCGGAAATTCCGGCGTAACTTCAATGAGTCTTCAATGAGATGAAGAGATTGCTCTTAGCTGGTAAAACTTTGTTGAAATAAAAAACAGTATGAAGTTCTAGACGAGAATATATTAAATTAATTTGGCGTACTTATGCCCATCGCACGTTGCAAGCATATCGATCCGACACACCATATTACACCGTCACCCTTCGCTAGCTCATTTCTTGCCAAGTTGTCATTGCACGCGGGGTCATTCGATACCTGCTAATTGGCTGGCTTGAATTGCTCTATTTTTATATAAGCCGTCCGATTCATAATGATGTGATAATGCGGGGGCTACACAAATGGTCGTTCTATTACAATACAATAATATTACAAGTAATATTTTTATAACAATGTTTGTAGGCAATAATTTTACATTGTTAATTTATTGACGCATACGTCCGATACATATGATATATACATGTTACTTATCTTTTTTCTGAATTCATCCCTTACCTTGGTTAAACTATTTTTTTGGCAAAACTATTATTGTTTATTTTACATTTGGTACATACCTACACTTACAAAAATAATGAAAATATAAACAATGATTACCGTGCTTCCCTGTCAAGTGGCTAAGTAATGCATCAAAGGTTTATTAGAGGGAGTATGGATGATATAAGTATAGGAAAATAAGTAAAATAAATTTAATAATTTGTTTATGTATAAGTACATCTCTATTCACTGTTAAGGATAGTATTATATATCATACTCATTGAGAAAAATTTGGAAAAAGCTATGGGAAAAAATAATATTCCTTGCAATAAAGAAGTCGCAGAAATATATTTTGAACATGCTCAGCTATCAGGGAATTCCTCTTGGTCTCCATATGATTAAACCACTCTCTAGTCTACTATGAACCTGTGAATTATGAAGATATTTCATAATAGCACAACCACTAAATGCAATAATGTAATTGACTTTACTTTCATATTCGCTTTCGTTGTATCTTGTTACTGTGTAAAGAAAATGCGGTGTTATTTCTCAAATAAATAAATGAAATAACGTTATAAAATGAAATATACAAAAAATAAAACAAGATTTTTTTATATCCTTTTAAAAAAACATTGAATAGAAAATGTTTTATCCAAAGCCTCAATTGTAAAGATCAAATCGACCAAACGATTCTCATATTTTCTGTTGTTATCTGCTCCCCTCGATACTTTTTAACTGATCCTTTAATATTTCATTTTCTTATCGACTCGAAATGTTTTTCTCGGTGACTAAACGAAGTTTTATTTGGACAAAGTCAACAAGAAATTTAATACGAAAAATTTATCTTTGAAATAATTCTTTGTCAAACATTTCCCCCGTTTTGGCCTTTGGCTGTTTGGTCTGTAATTTTCTCGTTCGGTTTCGATCTTCTCGAGCGACAGAAATACAAATTGTTTACAAAATTTAAGAGGAAAACTTTTTCCCCGAGTCAGAGATTATTAATGTTAATATTTTTTATTGATATTATCAAAAAGCAGAAAAAAATAGAAGCAACTCTTACAGTATTTATGATGGTGAGAATCACTTTGCCTCAGTATTGGCCCTTAATGTGTTTAAAATGTTTTTCGGAGTTTTTGTTTTTTTTTAAGTTGGATAAAATGATGTACAAGTATATAAAACATTGCAGTCTCTATCCTCAGGGTGATGACAAATGTTATTCGGTTACTTTTTTGACATCGCTCCGAGGATAAAAGTTGCAACGTCTTTGAAATATCAGCCACTATTTAAGCCAAATCAATGCGGCAAAATTTTTGAAACATATTATTTTAAACTAGTGGAAAACAGCCGTGAAAATCTTTGAATATATCACAGTACTATGTATTATAACGTTGTATTAATTTGGCTCTTTAAATTAAAAATAAAATATATAAAAAAGGACACTGAGAAATTCTTCTCATGTCACTTTTATATACAAATCTTAACACCGTTCCTTGTCAAGGTGCGCAAAAAGTACAGAACGTCAGATATTTCGATTTTGACGTCTTTTTAACATGCGTATACCTCATACAATTCCTTCAATATCTGTGAATTTTTAATTTTCTCATTTAAAATATAATTGACTTCTTACTTAGTCCAACTAAACTTACCTTGGTATTCCCCTACTAAGTATTTTACTGGGGTTTGCACAGCTAATTATTTATTCAGTCGTTCTTTATTCGTTCATGTTAGACGCCCAAACCATACCAAAACGCTTTATTTAATTCCAAGTCAATCATAAGTTCATATTCACCTATAATGTTGTATTATCTTATTGTATTATTTAACATTTTTACGGTGTACAAAACAAACTGAGGGAATTATTACTATGTAGCAATATTTTACAACCAATTAAATATTGCTACATGGTAATAACACCGGAAAGTTGTCAAAGAGGTCTGAAGGGAAAACCGGACTAGATTATTTTTTTAATGAACCAACAGGAATCAAATCAGATAGAAGAGAGACCTTGACTGTTCAGATCGAGAATCAGTACACATAGTCACAAGAAAGAAATTAAACTCTGCATAACTGTATTAGACTTAGAGGGAATGCTGCTTCTCTATTGTATTTCATGGTAGATGGCTGTCATGAACCTCGAATAAAAGAGTCAACTGAGAAAAAGACATGGCGAGTTTATGGCTGTATAGTTAAATTAAACCTTTCTCTTGTATAAAACTTGAAATATTCTTTAAAATCAACCATATTAAAATCAACCATATTAAAAATTGCAAGTTTAATTAAAAAATGCATTAAATCGTGTGAGAGACACACTGTGTAGACGGCAGTTGCGGGTAATATTACATTCAAACTCAGCATCTTTATAAAAACAACAGTGAATGCCTTTCTCTGCAATACTAAAAATAAGATGTTTCGAAAGCAAACTTAATGGCAGTGGAAAGTCATGTCAAAAATGGTAAACTCGATAATAAATAATATATGAAGCTATAAAGAAAATGAATAGTTTCGACATTTAAAAATAATGTTGGATAACAATATTAGATATTTTCTAATAATACTGAATTTATAACTAAAAAATGGCAAAAACTATAGAATTTTCAGTATAATTATAAATTTATTATGTTGAAATTCAACAAAATTGATTATTGCCATATTTAAATGATTGTTCAAGTGTATTATACAAATTTAAATGATTGTTCAAGTGTTCTTTTTTAAGAAAAGAAACACAATTCAAGAAACTTGAAATTGTGAAAATAAATATGATGAATGAAAACCTCTTTAAAATTAAGTGATTGAACGTGAGTTAAGGATTTGATTTGTTAATTAGATATTTTCACGGTAAAACAATCTAAAAAAATGGAGTCTTGATCTGTAATTTTGAGTTGCATTATAATTTGTTTTCAAAGTTTACCTTAAAAGTTTGATGTATGTATACATAAAGAGGTTCATAATTTTCTAATGAGACGTATGACAAAAAATGATACAAAGTCAAATGAACTTATATTCCAAAAATTTTAACGATTTATCAAAAAGCGTCACAGAAGTCGAGATAATCAGGTATTTTCGTTATACTTGTATATGATTTTTATATTTTTGTGAAAGATAAAAATGTAAGTGTTCAAGTGTAAAAAAATCTAAATGTAAGTTCTTCAATTTAAAATGTAACAGATGTTAGTTTATTAAACAAAAAATTTTTGTATTGTAGTTTAAATCATCTAAATTTTTTTCCGGAAGTTTTGCCGTATTAAATTGTTCAAAAATATGGTAATTTTAAATGGGACCAAAAAATTGTCATGAAAATATTTGAACATATTTTCATATAAATCAAATAAAGGAATCACGATGTATTAAGGTGTTATAGTTCGCGTTACATCCAAATCCAATATCTCCATTTGGACAATCAATACACCACATACACATCAATTAACTAAAGACAACACATTGTGGCGAACACAAATCTATTTGACGATAGCACACGAGGAACACTCTCTGCACATGAGACGGTAATCAGATTATCAAATCCAGATGCACCGACAAATCATAGGAAGCACAACATGCCATTCGACACGCATCAATAACACTGCTAATGGCAAATATCGATCCATGTCACAGACACACAACCTCGGTAAAATATCTTGGAAGCACGTAATTGAAACGTTATGATAAATATTTGAAGATAATTCTCAGAGCCGGTACAGACACAATAAAGTGATTTAAACATTCTCGAATTCAGAGATTACATTTTTAAAAGCTCTACTTCGTTTTAATATTAATTTATTTATTGTTGCGTTTTCTTGATTGATGAATTACAACGTGCAACTCTCGTTAGAAAATTGCTATTAAAATAACTTAATTGTTAAAGGTTCCGTGTGTTTCAAGCAGGAGTTAAAGTTTCCGTGTGAAAACCAATTAGAGCGAATGTATCAGAGCTATCAACGATATTGGGAATTGTCTTATACACAAACATCAAATCGTATATGATCTTACTTGTTGTAACTTGTAAAGATATTATCAGCTAGTCGTGGCGTATCCTGAGAATGATTATTTATTTATTGAATATTACATTCTATAATTATTTTGGGAGCTTATTGCTAGGTGACAATCTATTTTAACTAATCAGACAAAGATAAATAAAGGAAGTTGTGTTTTTGCAAAAAAAAATTGAAATGTATATTTATTTGTACACGATTAATGGAGAATTTAAATGAAAAAATATCATGAATCAAATGAAAAAGGAATGGATTTTAGAGAGGAAACGAAAATAGTAAATAATCCACGTAACATTGCTGACTTAAAATTAAGTGTTTCTTTGAATCGATTTTTAAAACATACCAATAATGGAACGACTTAAACATTATGATAGCCAGAAAAAGGAAAATGTCGAACAGAAAAGAGGCTCGAAAAATCTTACAAATAGTGAAGACTCATACCAGGTTGTAAAATAATGATGATTATTCATTATTGAGATTATTGTGATAATTATTATAGTTTAAAACTGATCAGGTTTCGTGAATTAATAATAATCGTAATTTTAAAATGAATTAAAAAATATAAAGACAGTTGTTTTCGAGCATGAAAATTTTTGTTCGAAGTTCTTCATTATAGAGATAAATACGAATGGCATTTGCCAAAAGGTCAATTCCTCTCGATCACTCGATCTCCGTGAGGTATTGACCACTATATTGACCACTATATATTATACTAATTATCTTATGATAAGTAGGCCAGAACGTAGATCTGATCCCATGTGTTTCAGCATCATTTGAAAGACGTTATGATGCTCTCTACGGAGAATATTTTCCGTAGACATCCTTTTGTTTTGATAGAAACTTGATAACTACACGATTTTATTTGCATTTTAGAATATAACAAAACAACATGTCTTATCAGCTCTAGTTCAAATATAACTAAGGGAAGAGTGAAATTTAAGCTGTAACATTGCCCAGCCTTGAAGTAAACGTGGCCTGCGGAATATTCGTCCATACACGCTCTAACTTGTTAAGGCTGTAACCTTTGGACCTTAGGGGTGCATTATCGTGATAGAACTCACACAAAGCTTACAACACTCAAGCGACAGATTGATCATCAGACGCCCCTTAAATTGTCCACACCTTGCAATGTGCTTATTACACATCACATGATACGGCCCTGACTTCACTGCTGGTTCCCTTATATTCCAGTACACAGCCTTTGTTGTTGATAGCTTTGAAATTGAGTTCGTTCCACTAATACATTAACTTGGCTCATATTTGGGGGATAGGATTTAAAATTAATTATAATTTGCAATGGATAATTGGATTGGAAATTTTATAAGAATTTTATTCGTGATGTTTTATTAAAAAAGCTTTTTTTTAGTAATTATCCAAGAACAAATATATACCAAGATATAAAAACTTAATTTTAAGTCAAAGAATTTATTTACAGCTAACCTTTAATTTCTTATATTGAAAACCACAGTCGTGGGTCACCATATCAGCTATGGTCTAACGGTTAACATTCATGCTAAGCAAACAGGTGTCCAGGTTTCAATTCCAGGCGGTTTTATTTCCGAAATAATTTTACTCCTACGAATTGATGTTTTTCTGTAGCATATACTATACATGTTTGTTGCGCATCATAAATAATTATAGTTTATACAACACAAAAACGAGGTTACAAAAAACTTTACCTAACAGAAGGCTGCAGTAGAGTAAACGTATCGATGTCATGGAGCTTGGATTTACTTGCCATTGGAAATTTGAGTTTGATCTGTCAAGATTGAGTGCTTGCTGAAGTGCAATAGTTTGCACACACTTACCTATACACACACAGGTATATGATAATTATACTTGATCACAAGGGATATACTATTGTATCAGCTTAAGTTCATCCACTGCAAAGTTTTTTTTTTTTTCATTATTATGGTACTCTTCAGTTTATTATTTAATTAAATGCATAATCTCCATAGACTAGTCAATACAACGTCTGTCTACTGACCCAGGGTTTGATTTCCATAGGGGCATAGATTTAAAAAAAACTGTTGAAAAAACAGCAAGGAAATAAAGGTAATAGTTTTGAACGACAGAATTCAATAAAACCGGTCATTGTTTGCTTCCTTTTTCATTTGTCAAAGTATTATTCCAAAGCGACACCAGTTATTTGATCGTTTTGGGTCCAGTTTACATAACAATAGAAAAATATCTTTTTGTCTTTACGTCGCTTAGTAAAATATTTTTTTATTATTCAAATTTGAAACGGAATAAACAAGATTTGTTTTGAATAAAACTATATTGCATAAATACATACAATCACACAATTTCTCTATTGGAATAGGCAAAGATAATAGAACACTAAACTTTCGTATTGCGATTTCGTCTTCTCTACATCCCAACATCTTCCTCGGTTTCTCCTTACCAATGCAATTTTCGAAATTTTGATTCACTTGGTTCTACCATACTTTTTCGGCCACCCTCTACCACGACTCTAGCATATGCTTGCATTGTAAATTTGTTTAGTCAGTTTTTTTGTAACCCATTCGTTAAACATGTTTAAACCACCTCGACATGCTATTTTCATCCTACTTAATACATTAGCTTTCGGCTCATATTCATCCTTAAAAATTACATATTTTTTCTGTCATACATTGGCATTTATTTTCCACATCTACGTATCATTCCCATACATCAATGTTGGCACTTATTATTGTAATTATTATAAATGAAAATATTATCAGGTTTGATTTTTTTAACCTGGCTACCTTATAGCCATATCGTAATCTCTTCCAACCATCCAGAAAGATGTTGTTAATGGGTCCTTAGTGAAAACCAGGCAGGAATCTCATTTTTTAAATATCTGAGTTCCAGCGGGGATCGAACCCGCAACCTCCGGATCGGCAGACAAGCGTCTTACCACCAGGCCACGGAGGTCGTCATAGGAAATTACATTGTATGAATTTTTTCTCTGCTCACCAACCCTTTGCTTGCCCACTACTCCCCGTACAAGACGCGCTTTGGAAGCCTATCATTACCTATGAGTATCATGTGTCCGGTCCACCGCAATTTTGCCTTTACAACCGTATCCTTTATAGATTTACTGAAAGGTTTAGGAAAGGTAAATAAAAGAAATTAAAATACACGAAAGATCACGCTTTAAAAATATTTGTCGTTGTGATTGTTTGGAGCAATGGTATGGTACGTGTATATTGACGTAATGAAATATATGTTGATTCCATTATTCACTGTATATTTATTAACAAGGCAAGTCTATTGAAAATTCATTTCTCCGAGGGCTACACATAGGTTTACGAAATATCACATTATAACGGAAAAGCTAAATTAATGAGTAATAAGCCGGTGTTGCGTAACGGACTAGTGTTCATGTGTGTATACGAATATATTTGCTAATACTCGTAGAACAATTCAGAAGCTAACGTAAAGGTGTTCAGGTAATATCAGGAAAGACCTTCTGCAAGCGATTGACAAAACAGTTAATTTTAACACGTGGAATGGTGTCCCCATAGTAGATTAACTATCTTCTATCCGGAAGTATAGGACTTAATTACTGATGGAAATGAAATATTTTAACAACTGTCTGATTATTCTCAAGATGTCGCATGATCATGATAAAAATAGTAAAACAATTAAAAGAGCAAACCCACTCTTATTGAAATATTTAAAAAAAACAGGTTTAGTGTACAAATAGGAAGGTGATGGCTGCGGTTATAATAAGTACTGGTAAGTTCCCACATCTGCAAAAAAATTGGTAAGAATACCACTGAAAATTAACCTAGATTTTTTTTTGTATTGTAGATATTCCGATAGGTGATATTAGAGTTACACATTCGGTTTTAGGGGTATATGTAGTGTTAATATGTTTAAAATCATACATTTTTATTAGACCTCCCATAAAGAATTGTCTTCAAGTGTTTCTAAAACTGCACACACCATCTATATCTATAACCTGAGAGGCATATCATTCTACGCCACAGGAAAAGCCTCAGTTTAATACCCTACCCTATTGAATCGATTTGGAACAATCAATTTATTCACTGAAGATGAAATCAACCTCAAATTTCTTCTCGCTTCTGAACTAACATCTTTCAGATACAAATTCGAAAGATACAATGGATACATTCGATGTATTTTTTATAATAAATTTAATAAAATGTGTTTTTTTTATAATTACACAATTTTTTCATGAATCTTGCAGACGACAAAAGTTGGGTTTTGAAAAAAAAAATTATTTTCTGTGACATAAAAATTATATCAAATGTATAACATTTTTTTTAACCTGGCGGGTTTATTGCCATGTAGCAATCTCTTCCAACCAACCAGAAAGATGTTTTTATAGGCCCTAAGTGTTAACCAGGCTGAAATTCTATTTTAAAAAAATCTGGGTTCCAGCGGGGATCGAACCCACAACCTCCGGATCGGCAGACAAGTGCCTTACCACCAGGCCACGGAGGTCGTCAAAAAAATTTTAAAACCGTCAAACAATATTTTTAAATACGTAATAATTATCTTTTTTTTTTCACAATCACAGTGACATGTGATTCTCCCTCGTATATCGAAACTTTCTTCACATGGTATAATCTCGGTTTATTGCGAAATCAATGCTCGGATCCAACTTATGTAATGTTTCATCGGAAGTGTATGTGGACTATTGAGCCAGAGTATTTTTTTAATGAGGAGTTGGGTTTTGAATGTTTTAGTTACTTGAACTGTTTTATTTGTCATATGTATCTAACGTTACTTAATTTATCGTTTTGAATAACTATTGTGATGTATGTAAAATAATCAATTTTGAAATATTAGAAATACTTGACAAATAAAACAGCGAAATATTACCAAAGAATGCAAAAACATTTTCCTCACAATAAAAAACAACATTTGGGTCAATTATATGAAATATGACACTAGTTTGACCTAAGCATTACTATCTTTCAGTTCACCTGAAGAGAACCTTGAGACAAAATATAGAAATACATTCGTTCGAAAAATGTAAATTATGGTATTCTATGTGAAGAACGTGAGATATTATTGTACATTCTAGTATAAAATACCACAAATTCTAAATTAAGACTTTTAATTGTATATATATTTTTCTTTCTTCATCGTCAAAAGATTTTTTTATTCGAAGCATGTTGAGATAATTATAGCATATTACCTTTTAATTTTAATCCCTATAAGTAAGAAACAACGAATTAAATTTTTCATGAATTTCAAAGTATTGTGATTTAAGAATTATTTATTTTAATAATATAACAACTGAGATAAAATACAAGTATTTTGTTTTTTCAAAACGACATAAAACAACACGTAATAAAAAATATGTTTTCCTTTTACTCACAGCCAATGTACAAGTATTTCTATATAAAGTAAAACAGCATCTATTAGCTTTAAAACATTTTTTTACTTATCTTCTTGATTTGTAATTTTCATTATTCCCTACCAACCAATCCATTACGTGATCAAAACGTATTAACTCATAAATCCTTTGCTTCAATTAAGATAAAAATTAATTAAGTTTTTTTACGGTCAGGTATTGTGAATACTTTACTAAATTAACTTTACGGCTGCCGTAAAAACTGTAAATTTTAATTATTATTGCCTTCATTTCACCAAAAAGAAAGAAAATGAATGTACAGTTTGATAACGCTGGATGCTATTTCATGAAAAAATAATACAAATATTTAAACCTGGTACAACTTCTCAACATATACTTTTTTATTTAAATCCTTTTTTTTTCTTTTGAATTTTCTTTGGAAGTCACACTTTTGAGTGATGAGAAAAGAAATATTAGTAAATGAACTTATTTTTGAATAAACTCTTTTTTTTATGTTTTTAAGTATGAAGGTTTTTAAATAAAGAGGTAGAAAATAAAGTAAATAATGTTAACCAAATAACGAATTTTATCTAGTGACATCAATAGAAACCGTAAAAAGAAGTAAAAAATGTCTCGAAACGTGTAATTGTCGAAATATGTTTCCATCACACCATGTCCCTATTGAAGCTGACAGAGAAAACTAATTTCCACTTCATTTTATCCTGACACATATATCTCTCTTTATCTCTCTATCCTACCACGTCCATACACCTCGTTATGCATATTTTCTTATTATGAAGTCTTTCAATCTTCCCTCTTTCAGAATTTGATTCATTAGAAATATATACATAATGTTTAATAAAAAAAATATTTTTGCTTCATCGCTAAGTAATAAAATTCTGCTGATACAATAATTTTAGCTTAAAAATCAACGAAAGAAACAAAAGATTGAATCTAGAGGAAAACGATCGTTTATTAAAATTATCCTGCCTAACGCAATTATCTTAATAGACCCATAGCGAGTTGCATGCATGACTGATTTGGCATCGTTCCGGGTTCAAAGCCTTACAACAATAAACCACAGTTATAGCGGATGTCTTAGAAAATAAACTTAGGCAGCCCATTAACAAGCCCTTATACGAGTATCCTCAGTTAAGCCCACTAGACACCATGCAAAAATATGCCCTTTACTAGATGGAATCATTTTATATGAAATTTTATTGGACCTTTTTTTAACCAATATTTAATGCAATCAACTGATTTGAGAGAACACTAGTTTTTTATTTATTTATTATTACACATGACAAGAAATATACACAATTTGCGAAAAAACAACAGGTAATTTGATTTGTACATACAATTTTAATGTATCTGGGTTTGTTGCCTTTTTATTACACAAAAATAAAACCCCGTTGCACGCTCTCATCAACCTGACAAACAGTGACACTCAGTGTACACTAGTACATGGTTTGTTTAAACGTCGTATTTAATTTTCAATAAATATCAAAACAAGACAAATTAAATGCGTTCCTCTTTCTCGCGAAATTGGATGATATATTAAAAAACATTAAAACAATGGTTTCTAAAAACAAACATATGTGTCTTTTTAATGCATCTTCCATAAAATTCTTAATATTCTGATCCCATAAGACAATTTAAATAAAATTATTAAAATAAATCAAAATATCGAAATATAAATAAGCACATTTGTGAGTTAAGAGAACTATGCCCAATATGTACATTTACTTTGTGCTCAAAACACCAAAATCTATAAAAAAAATTGCTCATTTTAATTATATTTTTATATTTTGAAATATGATTTCTAATTCAATTAAAATATGAATAATTTGTAACGGCAAACTATTCCTCTATTACGGAAACAAGAAAAACTGTTAAATTTATGAAATACGTACGAGGGTAATGTAAACGAGACTTTTTGTTTTAATTTTTTATGTGCAGAAAAAAAAGGCCTAGTAAACATAATTTTTCAACATAACCTGCTTTACAAATTCATTTTTCCCAGCGGATCGATAGTTTTTTTAACCCATCATCGTAAAAAGGAGTGGGTTGTGTCAGCAGCCGATTGCGCACAAACCCCTCTACTCCATCGTCGTCGTTGAATCGTTGGCCTCCCAGAGCTTTTTTCAGTAACCCAAATATATGAAAGTTGCAGGACGATAGAACAGGATTATAGGAAGGGTGTTCCAGTCATATCCAACTAATTTCCTCCAATTGTTCGCATGTTACAGCTGCAGTATAAGGCCTCGCGGAAAAGAATCACTTCTCGTATCGGTTGGTCACGTCTTTTGCATCGATAAGCAAGTTTAACTTCACTCAAAAGCTCGCAACAGTACGCCGCATTGATGGTGCGACGATCGTGCAAAAAATCGATGTGCAAAATGCCACGCCGGTCTCAAAAAACGGTCGCAAGTACCTTACCAGCTGACAACCGAGTCTTGGCTTTCACAGGGGCTGCCTCATCCTTTTTTTCCCCTCCATGCCGACTTCTTTCAACTCGGACGTATAGTGGTGTACTCAAGTTTTATTGCAAATAACGATGCAACTCAAAAATGCCTTTGATTTTGGTGCAAACCGCACCAAGAGCCGCTTCTTCTGAAGTTAAAGGACGTTGAACCCATTGAGCAGACACTTTACGAAATCCTAGGTCGTTTGTGATTATGGATTGAGTGCTCCCATAACTTATTCTTATTTCATAATGAATTTCAGAAACCGTCAAACGTCGGTCGCCTTCCAGAAGATCATGAATGGCGATAATGTTCTGTTTAGTAATGCTCGTCCGTGGGCAACCGTCCTCCGGTTTTACGTCCTCACGAGCGAGAAACTTGATCATTATGCGTTGCGCAATTGATGGGTGCATCTCTTTCTCAGACATCGTGTACCATACTAATGATGGAATCTGCTAAGACCTGCCGACCGCTCTACCCACTCCTGATACCTCTACCCAACACTCCTCAAGGTGGCGCTCCGTTTAAGATTACATGCTCTAAAATAAGTCTCGTTTATATTTGATCCACTCTTTGTATGTTAAATTATTTTCATATCCTGTAAAAATTTCAAGGAAATTTTATTCGTACATTATTTCAAAACCGAATTATTCTTTTAAGTATATGGCGATGTATAATAAATGTTAAACTCAACTGAAAATATATTTTATGAAATAACATTAAGTGTCCAAAAGTTTAAGTGGGTGCTGGTTGCAGATTAATCTAAGTGAAACTCTTAAATGCTGAAGCGCTGAAATGCAAGGTTTCAGTAAGTTTATAATGCCTGAATTGTGCTGAAAGAGTGAAAAGGGGGGCGGACTGACAATCATAAAGACAGATAACACGCAAACTCCATTGTTTAAGTTAGAAAAGCGCTTTTTGAGCTTGAATGTCCTTCAGTGAAAGAGTAAATAGTGATTAAACTTAATTAATGGCGAGCTTTGTGTAGCGCGTTTTTGCAATGAAATAGACATTAGAGATATAATGGCTGAGGAAAACGAGTTTATAGTAGTGCCAATACAGGGTGACCAACAAGAAGATCAATAATTTACCAGTTTTATATTTTCATTTAACTTTGAATTTACTGAAATCAAAGATTAATATGGTTAGACGTAAATACTCGAAAGCTAACGGGGTTAAAACTAATAAATTTTGTAAGGTTCCGGATTGGCGGCATTTTCATGATTTTTTAAAGTTTTCTCAACCTTTACTATTAAAATTTGAATAAAATTCACATTGAGGAACAAATCGGTTCCCTTTGAATTTAATATATTTAAACACTTTTATGCAAATAATCTGGTGGATTTATTGCTTAAAAGCAATTACTTTAATTTCAATTTGTTATCGTTATCCTGGTTCCTTCGAACCTAGTAAATTAATATATTATTCTAGTAAAAGTAATAAAAATTAAAATAAAAGAAAAATCTCAGGAGAACAAATGGTAAGGTATTATACAAGAGTAAGAGACGAGGGATGTTTGAAATGAAATAATTTATTTTTTTCATAAAAATTAAATAATATTTATAAGCAACAAAATGATGCATAGTTTTGCCGATTATTTTCGTCGTATGGTATATTTTTTAATTAAATAGTTTTTCAAAATATTATTCATAATTCATATTCCATCAATTTACAAAAATATGGTAAAAAGCTTTAAGCTGCACCCGACATTGATTCTTAATGTATACATCACCAATTTTCGAAATGTGTTATTTTTAAAGATGATAAATTAAAAAGGAAAATCATTCAATAATTACCAATTGCATAATACGAGTATATGATTTACCCAAATTGCACATCACCATTCCATATTATAGTCTTTGCAACTGATTTCAGGATATATTTTATGTTAAAAAATCAAAAATTTTAAATTTTGATTAAAAACATGGAAAATGGGTGCAAGCTAGATGTAAAACGGGACGCTTTTGAAATGCGGTACTTACGAAAACTTTCAGTGCAACCATTTTGAAATCAGTTATCCGGCTTCTTTCATTCAGTGACTTGAAATTATATTTTTTTGTGAATTTCATAATTCTTGACTTTGTGGTCACAATACAAAAGACCTTTAATAACTTACTGCGTAAGGATTAAGTGTAACTTGTAGTACGTAATAAAGTCAACGAACATAAAATTATAGACTGCTTTTAAAGTGAATTTCAAACTTTAATATGTATCTTTTAACTTTAAAACAGTACTCATAATACTTATGGACGGTGTATCAGAAATTTCCTTTGTTCATGCATTATCCAACGAAATACTTCAATAATCTACGTTATGAACTATTTGTTTAAAGCATCTCCAAATAATATTGTCATGTACTATGGCATCGAATTCAATTTAAGAAATTATTTCGATAGACAAAAGGCATTGAAAAATGAAAGACCAATAGTCTTCCACAACTGTGAGAATCATAACCTCAGTAGCTTAGTTGGTAAGACACCTGTCTTCCAGCTTCCGGAAATCGTGGGTTAGATTCCCATTGATAACCATTTTTGTAGGAGAGTATTAGTCAATTCAGGCATCTTTAACATATTTTTGATATGATGTAAAAGATTGCCCAAGATTGTTGTAATAAATTGATTTGGTAATAAAATCGCCATGTTTTACTTAGTATAGCAAAGTCTTTATTCAATGATATGTAGGATACCTACCTAAATAAATAAATAATTGTCAAAATGAATAAGTGAATTGTTAAACACAATTAAATTAAATTAATTATTGTTAAATAATAAACATACAGGGTCAATGACCGATGAAGTATTCATGGATTGTCACACGCTATGAACAACAACAATGTTTACTATTTATAGTATCTGCGACTTGTCTAGCCATCTCCAAATACAAATAAATAACCTACCGCCAATTCATGCGCTAGAGCAAGGCAGAATATGTATCGCGAACTGGTTCACTCATTTGTATAAATTACCCGCACGCCGAGAAATAAACATATTATTATTGTCATTCATTCAACTGTCAAGACTTGTTATTTATTTGCCCGCTGTCCACTTTCGCTTTTTATCCGCATTCCTGAGTCTATATTTATTTGAATACAAATCAAGATCATCACGACGTATGAAGATAAGCAACCCGCTATATTGATGACCTTGAACGAGAAGGAACGCAGAATCGACTAAAACGAATATAGCGATGTCGATATCAAAATCATCAGCACGTCCTAATAGGACACATGCTACATTGATAACGACCATCGCTACAGATACAATATAAAAAGATCATTGTCACAGAATTCGCTATTGGTGTAGCTCTGAAGGACAACCAAGATTCTTGTATAACTATTTGTATTGTATTATATTACACTTTCGTTGAATATAATGATTAGAAAAAGTGAAAAACGACGAAAATTGGTAAAAAATTAGGTGTTATGGAGACATACATGACGTAATTGAATAGAGATGTTATACTTTTTAAGTAGCTGTTTGAAGTAATCCAAAGAGGGTGAAAGTCTTAATGGAGCCCTTAAATGGCTCCAGAATTAATAGCATGGCCAGTAAAATTTACATATTTCATTATTTTGGTCTGTCATTCTGAATAATTCTAATCGCACTCCCTACAGATCGATATTATCCTGCTCGTTGGGTCTAGTTCTTTCCATAACTTTTCTCAAAAATGTGCTGATTTCATCCATCGTTATGTTGTTTCCATGTTAAAACGCGATTTTCTTTCTGTAGCCCCGATTGCGTTCACGCAACATTGACCACATAAAAAAAAGGATAAACAATTACGCTATATAAGCTTAAATTAGAACATTGAGACATAAAATAAGACATACGTTATATATGTATGTATGTAATTAAAACACAAAAAAAAAACAAGTAAAGTATTGGCAGTCCACTGATAACATATATAGTTTTAAATATATAACAATTATAAAATAAAAAGACCTTGTCTTGACAGTCAAACCATTTTGGTATATCTTAGAAATTATTTTTTACGCTGTATGAAATATAAACGACGCACAGAGAGGTATTTAGCCTCAAAACCTGGCCAAAAACATTTTATTTCTATATTTTATAGAAAATGTGTATCAAAATAGCTTGGAACTCAAACTTTATTAAACAAGTCATTTTAAGGGGTTGGGTGACAGACAGGCATTTTAAAATAAAAAAAATTGATAATTTTACTGGTTTATTTTGTCATATCAAATAATGTTAAGCAACAACGCAACGCATGAATAATGGAATGCGAGTGTTTCTAACCATAGCTTTTATAACAGACCCTCAGGGTCCTCCTCATCTTCATGTGAGCTGTGTGCTCTGGATCATTTGCTCTGATGCAGAGGATTGCCTTTGTGCATAACATTGCCATTGCTATTGCATCTGCGGATAATGGAATGTCTGCCTAAGTTTGTTTGACCTAGGATGAATGGAATGCTTGTTATATATGGGGCTGAAGTCAACAAAAGTCTATTGAGAATATCTCGATTACAGTCTGTTCTTGAAAATTACCGAGAGTAATTTAGCCGGTACTGTCAAAAGTGCTTGTTCCTGGCTTCTGCGGCTTCTTCTGATAGTTGCCCAATAGGCAATAATGTATGTAATAATGTTTTGCCGCAAACATAGCACCGCATTGTCGAGGTTGTATGAGTGGCCGCGTTGCAGACTTTTCCGTCAACCATTGTTATCAGTAATTTATGTTTTATAAAAACTTGCTCGTCCTCAATTTTGGTTTTTTGTAGACTTTTTTCCTGGTCTTCGACATATTTAATTTCTTCATTGGTAACATCATTATTTTCTTTAAGAAATCGGATTCTAATTGGCCTGCAATACCGCGGTGATGACGGTTAGGGATTCTGCCATATAACCTTTTGTCCGCTTGACAGCCTCAAAGGTACAAGCGAACTTTGAGGAATGTGCGAGTCACTGCCTTCTTCATTTTCAAATTTCTGCTTGTATTGTGCTTGTTGAGAGCCATCACAACCCCACTTATATACGAGCTCAAAATGCTTTTTCTCTTCCTCTGTACAGGTTTCTATAACTTATTTTAAGTATTTGCACAATATTAATGCCGTGTGATCGAGTAGGTCTTGAAGTCTAACTTCAGCAGAAGTTAATGTGACAGTTTTTCCTTCGTTTCTTGGGTAACATTCTTTTTTCGCTTTTTGCAGAATTGAATAGCAGGGAAAGATATTCTTGTTAGCCTGTTGAATCACTGCATATTGCATCGTAGTAAGATCAGCTTCGACAAATATTGTCAATGTTTTTGACGCTGAATGCGAGGTTGCTGTTGTTTCTTTACTAGCACTGGCAATTGCTTTACGAAACTTCGTCGCTCGTCTCGGAGATTTAGTTATTTCTCTAATGACATTTGCCATGTCATTTTTACCTTCGACTCGATGGCTCATCTGTGCTGCATATGTTAATTCATCAGCAGGTACATTTTTTCTGAGTTCCATTGTTTTCCGGCACTTTGAACGGTCACTTGATTCTCCGAATTCTTTGTTTGGCCTACCTCGTGAGCAAGTAGCTGGAGGGGCAGCGGGTAAAGATATGTCAGTATTAAGCCATTCTTTATTGTTTTCCAGGAAACATTCTTCTGTGCTGTTACATCCAAGCCACTTGCACTTGTAAACAATCTTAAAACTGTTCAGTATTTTCCGTAATTTACCAAGTTGCTCCGTTGAACACTTTGTAACCTGCACAATTTTATCTTCTAGATATTGGAACTTTTTGCCCAAGAGTCTTTCTGAGCTTTCTCTGACAATCTCGTGCAGGTTTTTCCGACTCATGGTAATGACGAAAACATCGGAATCTAGAAGGAAAAAATATAAAAGATGAGCATACAGAATTACAAGCTTTTGCCCTCTTTTGAACTACATTGGTTTTCGGGATAAAATCTATCTTACAAGACAATACGGGAGAAACATTCAAAATTTAATACAAATCGATTTAGACGTTTTGGCGTGATTTTGTCACAAACAACGAGACCAACTTACTGTTTTTAATATTTTATGACGACAAGCAAAAGAAAAAAATCGTTAAAAATAAATGTGAATATTCAGGAGAAGTTTTTCGCATAAGAATGTTAAAAGAAGGTTTAAGGTTTAATACTGTATATTTATTGTTCAGTACAAAAGTGTACAACACCTTTGTAATCACTATTTTCGTAAAAAAAACTTACGTCATGTTTGTTACAGGTTTAAGTTTACTTTAAATAAAAGGCAGTAATTTGGCAAATGAATACTTAAAAATGACTTGTATATGATCTACGTACCTTCTTCTTCAATATCCATGGTAGTTTTTTCACTAAACTCACTCGTAAAGTATTAAAAAAATAATACGAAAACTTGACTATCAACAAAGTGCAGAGAACAAATACGTGCGTATTAGACGAAGGCAATGGTTCGACTATGAGCATGGCCATGCATTGGGCACTGCGAGGGTAGTGCCTATTTTTTCAAGCGAGGTCATTATCTACCTGTTCTGAGAACGAAGCTCGGCCACATCCTAAAAGGTTTACAATTTTGATTTATGGCCAGGTGTTGAGGTTAAATACCTCTCCGTACGCTGTGATTAACTCGTGGCATTGTGATGTATTTACCATATATATCTGATATGTCACTCGCTCATCGACAAACATTGCAATGTTTTTCATGTGAACTTTTTGTTGTTATTTTACTTTCGTGAAACATATTCTTTAGTTATGTTTTTGTAAAATATATTTCTTATTATGTTTTTTAAATTAATAAATATTTATCGGTTTATATAATATAACTATCTATCGTGACAGATATTCCGAGTTTTTTCAGTAAGCCCGATCGGATAATTTGTTTGAAATTGATATTTTCCATGCCAGTTGGCAATAAGTTCACCAGATTCAAGTGTGTACAATACAACATTAAAAAACACTATGTTTATGGCATTATTTTTCGCAAATAACACGAAGTCCTTTTAAGTTATTTCAGATCTTGCTAGATTATGATCACTCAACAGAGACACAGGTAATATTATAAAACAATGGTCGAAAAACTAAATAGTATTCCTAATAATACTAGTTTATGTACACAAAATCGGATATGGTTGTATGAACAAAATCGAATGTGGTTGTATGATGAAAATCGGATGCGGTTGTATGAAGAAAATCGGATGTGATTGTATGTAAAAAATTATCGCTATACATGGAATGTTTCGATAATGAATTGAATATAAAGTATACAAATTGACTACTAAGTCATTATTAGGTAGAAAAAATCATTAGAAATATTATTCTAATATTTGTTTTTCTCATCCGAAAAGAACAAAAATAGTTATTCAAATAAAATAACGATATTTATAAGGGAATAATGAGGATTGAAAGCAGATGGAGTTCTTAAGAAGAACAAATGATCATTGAAAAGTTTCGGTCACGTAGAGAAAGAATAAATGATGAAATATTTACAAAAACAATTTATACGTCAAGCATAAAAGGTACGAAAAATTTGGCAAATATAGATTTCAAAATTTTACATCTTGTTACCTTTTTTTACTACTCATCATTATTATATACATATAGCATATTTTATTTTACTAATATATAAGTTCCCTAAGGTTAATAAGTGCTTAGATTTATCATTTAATTTGATGTTTTTGGCTTTACATCTACCATTTTTCAAATTATTATTGAATGAGCACTTTAAATCACCAAGTGAATGGCTATCAGGTTTTACTCGAATTCGTTTAACTGATATAATCGTTTTCATATAAAAAAAATCTAAATACTATATAACTAACGACTGCATATAAATACTATAAGATACTTTTACATACCATTTACGAGGGGGCGTGTAGCACCAATATGGGATGAGGCCGCAGAGCGACCAGAAGCAGATCCTTAAGTTTATTATAACGTCAAATAAGCCAAACCTATTTTTTGAGGGTTAAAATATCAAGTCAATAGATTTGTTATTTCTTAGTTAAATTTCATATTTTTTTTCCCATCAAAGCTAATAAATTATGTTTCCCTAAAAAAAGTTTAATTTAAATCAAATCAAGTTTGCACACAACTTCAATTCTATTCCAGAAACCTGATTTTTCATTGTTGATTTCCGGTATTCATTAAATATTACGTTGAATATAATAAAAAAATCATCTTTAATAAAAATATAAAAAAGAGGTTTGCCTGTCTTTATTTTGTTCAAAATCAAGTCTTCAATTTAACAAAGTCTGCCCTTTGTCTGCTTTTGAAATTTAGCACAGTCTGTCTTCGTAAGCCGACGGAAAAGACAAAAAGCGATAGAGATGAAATGTAACACAGGCTGCTGTGCTCTAATTATTTACGGAGATGGCTCGATCATCTGTAAAGCTGACGTACCAAAAGGTTCGATTCAGCGGATTTTACTCACAGTTAAAAACTCGTAATCCGAAAAAAATCTTTAATAAATTTGTGAAAAAAAACAAAATAAAATTTACTCTGCGCACTTTTTAAAAAACAAATATCAATTTTAAACAATGGTTTCGAACAAAAAACTACCAAGATGCATATCTCACCTAACATAAATTCATTTACGTCCACTCCAAAATATTCTAATGATTGTTGTTTGCTTCTCAGTGAGTCCGTAATAGAAGTTTTTTTTTAAATATAAGTCATATAAATTTTTTTTAAAAGCGTGAAATAAAAAAAATGCAAACCAACAAAAAAAAATAGTAATTAATGGATCGTTCATTTCATCTTCTTCCTCCTAGTCCATTCCACAATGTGGAGATGACTTTTCGATTCCACATTTTCATGTTGTGGACAAAATCCATCGCCTCTCCCAGCGCTCGAATGTCCTCCACACCACCCATCCATGTTTCATGCAGACGACTTCTGCGTCGTCTTTTGTCAACCTCTAGCAGGGCTAAGCAACGATCGACCAACATACTCGTACATTTCGAGTCGTCTAGCTATGTACCCGTACCAATGCAATTTGGTCTCAGTTAATCATTCAAAATCGCTACTTTGAAATTTCCTATAATATATTCATTTTGTGCTCTGTTTCTGCGAATGGCACTATTCCACTTAACCATCTTCATCTGTGCTGCGTGGTACTTTCGATCCTTATGTGCTCTCAGCATTCCTGACCATATAGCATTACCGGCGTAGAACACTATTAATACTATTATTTTATCACAAGTCACTCTAGTATCTCAATATAAGTCAGGAGTTGTCAATTCGTTAACTGTATCCGTGTCGTTACTCGTTACATTTTGTTTTCTGTTTCTGCGAATGGCACTATTCCACTTAACCATCTTCATCTGTGCTGTGTGAGGATTATATTTTATTTAGAAACACAGTTAAATAGAGGGCGAAATTATCGCGATGTAAAATGAAATAAATCCTCTAAAAGGCATTCAGGATAAATTGCATAGTATACGTCCTCGGTATTGTAAATTCTCGATATGTCATGTTTTATAAATCGCGTGGTCAGACCGATGACTCACCATATTGTTGTTTTGAAATAGAGAGATAAAATATTAGAAAATACAATCGGTAAAAGTAGGGTAATAAAGTCTCCTAGGTGGTCAGCGTTCGGGCTTCAAACCATTGTCCCGAATTCCCAGAAACACCGAAGTTGTTGTTTTGAAAATATAAAAGTAAAATATCATAAAATACAAACGGTTCAGGGTAGGGTAGTAAAATCTCCTCGTGCCATTGTCCCAAATTCCTAGAAGCACCGAAGTTGTTGTTTTGAAAGTATAGAAGTAAGATATCATAAATACAAACGATTCAGGGTAGGGTAGTAAAATCTCCTTGTGCCATTGTCTCAAATACCGCCCGTACCTGAGGATAATTCGTAGAACCTTTCTTCGATGACGTTATACTAAGTGCGTTTTAGTTCCACGTCTGTACATTTGTCGCCACTTGTATTACTAAGGGAGATGGAGATAGTTCTCCCCTCTCTCGCGATTGTCTTTAAAAGGGGAGCTGCACGGTCCCCAGTTCTTTTTGGATTCTGACCGCCGAGCTGGACGGACCTCTCTACGCACTGAATACGACCTGCGCCGTTCAACAGGCCGATAGCTGCCAGAATTATTCGCTGCATTTCTCTGCCACATACATAGACGCTTCAGGACTCTATCTAGCAATTTTGGGTGAATATATTCTTTGTTTATGTTTAATGCTGGTTTCGTGACGGGACCTTATGCCCTGGCTTTGCTTAGGAAATTGCTATTGTGTACCCCTTTGTTTGAATTATCACAACACAACCTTCGAGCCACTGATTCGGGAACCGAACTTAAAACTTTTTTTTTCCTTGAGCTACCCTCAAGGTTTTTTTTTTAATTAATCCATTTATATATAATAAACTTCTTTGTTTTTAAACTTATATCTTTTTTTAATTGTCCCCCTTGTCCTGGTAAAAGATTTGAGAGAGAGTTACTCAGAATTCAAGGAATCCAACGAACCCTGAAATCAAAGAGGATTTGTTCCTTTTTCACGCGGCTGAGCCGAGCAGGCGTCACACATGGTAAGATTGGAATTTGGTAAACTTGATTTACGTAATCAAATGTGTAAATTAAATTATTCTAAAAAATAGGAAAAGGTGTGACAGCTGCGTGGTACTTTCGATCCTAATGTGCTCTCAGCATTCCTGACCATATAGCATTACCGGCGTAGAACACTATTAATACTATTATTTTATCACAAGTCACTCTAGTATCTCAATATAAGTCAGGAGTTGTCAATTCGTTAACTGTATCCGTGTCATTACTCGTTACATTTTGTGCTCTGTTTCTGCAAATGGCACTATTCCACCTAACCATATTCATCTGTGCTGCGTGGTACTTTCGATCCTAATGTGCTCTCAGCATTCCTCACCATATAGCATTACCGGCGTAGAACACTATTAATACTATTATTTTATCACAAGTCACTCTAGTATCTCAATATAAGTCAGGAGTTGTCAATTCGTTAACTGTATCCGTGTCGTTACTCGTTACATTTTGTGCTCTGTTTCTGAGAATGGCACTATTCCACTTAACCATCTTCATCTGTGCTGCGTGGTACTTTCAATCCTAATGTGCTCTCAGCATTCCTCACCATATAGCATTACCGGCATAGAACACTATTAATACTATTGTATTATTTTATCATAAGCCACTCTAGTATCTCAATATAAGTCAGGAGTTGTCAATTCGTTAACTGTATCCGTGTCGTGACTCGTTACATTTGAAAATAACATTTTTAAGGGTTTTAAAAAAATCGTTGACACATCATAGAACTATTCATGACAAATGATATTGCACCCTGAGTGTAAATCTGAGTCTAAATAAACTATGCATTGCATCTTTATCAAAACTTTGAAACATAATAAGCATTTTTATTCTTGCGAAGTGATTGCAGAATTTTACTTGACTTCTTGATCAACTATAACAAGATATGAGCGAGCACTGAGGGAAGTTTTTCTGGCATAAGATTTATTAACAAGAAAGTGAGACTGTTTGTGAATGAGGCCAAAACAAAATTCATGCTTTTAAGTTGCATACATATATCAAGACGTATCCCTCAACTTTTCATTGGTACTTATAATTTTGAAAGCATGGACTATTTTGTGCACCTTGTGTTTCAGGTAAACAAATTAATGCTATAACCAAAACAATGTTTTTAGTATCATTCCCTTACTTAAATCTACTTACTCACTACAAACTTTAAAAAAACTTACGAAATGCGCCGAAAAGGTTCTCGATAGCTTTAAAAGAAAGATTCTCCCGAAAGTAGATGGTTCAATTTATGACAATGGGGTGTGAAAACCGAGTTAAAGCTTAGAACCCTACACCCTGTATGGAGAACTAGCGTAGCAAAAATTATACCAAAGCTAGAATGCACTGACTTGGGAATTAATGATTTACGTTGAACATCAATGCCGCAAATAATATTTTGTTCAGTGATTCAACGAGCAGTGGGGAGAACAAAGATGGATAATGTGATTGACAATTGCTGCACACTGAATTTAACTTATTAGACGAGGGATAATGTTGAGAGAGGTGGTAGAAAATCCTGCAGACAGCTAAAACTCATCCTAGGTTATTGAGATGACGATGATGTTATGATACAATCACATACGTTGATGAATAAAATAATAAATATTATCCATATCAATAAAATTATAGATGTTGCTTCTCAATTGTTAGCTTCATCTTGCTTGTTGCATTATTAACATTAAATATGGATGGATAATGGCTTTTATATACGTTCATATTGCTACTAATTTTCATCACACTGTTTTGCGTATAATCCGGATTCGAAACATTCTACTGTGCCTCGTCAGATTAGTGCCCGGGGAGCTTTTAGCGCGCTGATCCCACTGTGGTATTATCGACAGCTAAATTCAATGAGGATAATTTAACCGAACAAGGATGAGAGGTTTGATAATGCATTTAATTCACGGGCGGATTTTCGCATCAGGTACATGGATGAATCAAATACGGATTAGTTGATGTTTATTTTAATTTATCAATGTGGTTGTATACGGAGGATTTTCAAGGGAACTCACTATGCTTGTAATAAAGTAGGGTTGTAAATAATTTACCTTTAAGTACATGTACAGAGAAAGTGCTTACGTACTCAAGTTACTTTGAGAGTTACAAATTTTAAGGTGAAATATAGCATATTTTCCTTATGTAAATGAAGCGTGATGCTGAATTAACGAAATTTCAATCTGAATTTGAAATATACAAAAAAAATTATCTATAAAGTTTATTCGAAATGATGTCCCCTGTTCCGAAATTCCAAACTAAGAATAAACAACACTATCGACTTACGAATAGTAACATATTGTAAAGAGCCTCTGTGGCCAAGTTATTAAAATACCAGGTTTCTAATACAGGGACTGCAGGCTCGATTCCCAATTTTTTTACAATCATGTAATAAATACCTTTCAGTATAAAATAATTGGTCATTCGAACATATTAACAAGCTTAGCTGAGAGATTATATTGTCTTCGACCTCAATAAATGAGCTTTTTTATTTAAAACCACTGGAGTATGCACGTAACTTGCGGTTCGTTTCCATACAGATTGAAAATACTACCCTGCACATGAAAAAGCAACAACAATCACACGAATGAGCAACAAGTATATCGTGTTGACAAGTATTGTTACCAAATGAACTCTTTTACCTGACTGGAACAATGTTACTATTTTGTTCTGGTACCATCGTCGACCCATACGTCAATCACGGAGGTTATACCCGATGGAATCTAGGCTAAAAAATAAGTATTCTAGTCTGATTTTCACTTGTAGTCTCTTTAGTTGGTTGAAACAGATTGCCACATTGCAATAAACCCATCAAGTTGTGTTGTATATAACGGAAGTTTAATACTCATTGCAACATATGGATCTGAAGCTTAGGTCGTGACCCACAAAGACCAACAAAGGTTAGATGAATTCGAAAACCAAATACTACGAAATATACTTGACTCAAAATAGAAGATTAAAAACCGATATCTAATGAAGACACTCAAATATCAACAAGACTAAATAAACCTTTTATTACCATCATTGTACAATCATTTGTGCAGAATAGAATGAAGAAGAGTAGGCCATGTAAACAGATCTCAGCTGACACAAGGATCATTATGCAAGTCAATAACACTGAAACAGACCACTTGGAATACCGAATCTAAGTCTTTTACATAATACTATATTTCTGATTAGGTGAAGAAATTGGCCGAGAGAAGTCTATACACTGTCATGCAAATGGCAAGTGACCGAGGACAATGGAGACTTGTCGTCGTACCCTGTGCCACCAACATCACACAGCTCACGACCATCATGAATGACAGGAATGATGACAAAGAATAATTTGTCATACTAAGCCAACAAAATAGATCACTGTATAAAGGAAATGGTTACAAATAAATTTTATACAGAGAATCATAGGAGTTCGTGTGAAAATTTTCTCTCAAACAGCTTTCATCTCAATATGTTTCCAATACTTCATAATTATCACTTTTATGATGTTCTATGTTACACTAGCCCTTCTCCAATATTTTTAATATTGGGTGTACAAATAAGTCACCGCCGTTTGACAAAAGTTGGCGCCACCAGTAAGTTATGGTTAAAATTGTCAGATGTAAAATGTCATTATCGTAAGGTTGGACATCTGTCAACAACATGACCTTGAAATATTAGTGAATTTTTATCAGTATAACATATTTTTTTGTGTTCGATAATGTCAAATTTTGAGCCGAATAAGCGTCATTTGCGGGAACTTTTGATTTACTTCTTCAATTTGAAGAAATCTGCAGCTGAGGCGCATCGATTGCTTGTAGAAGCATATGGTGAGGCTGCCTTAAGTGAGAGAGGTTGTCGTGAGTGGTTTCAAAAGTTTAAGAACGGTGAATTTGACATCGAAGACAAAGAACGTAGCGGAAGGCCGAAAGTGTACGAAGACGCGGAATTGGAAGTATTATTGGATCAAGATTCGTGCCAAACGCAAGAAGAACTTGCACTTACATTAGGAGTGACTCAACAAGCAATTTCACATAGGTTGAAATCATTGGGAATGATTCAAAAACAAGGAAATTGGGTTCCATATGAACTGACACCGAGAAACGTTGAACGCCGATTTTCCACATGTGAAATGCTGCTTGCCAGGCATAAACGAAAGGGTTTTCTGCACCGTATAGTCACTGGTGATGAAAAATGGATCCACTATGACAATCCAAAAAGGAAGAAATCATGGGGAACCCCTGGCCATGCTTCAACATCTACAGCTAAGCCAAATATTCATGGAAAAAAACTCTTGTTGTGTATTTGGTGGGATCAGCTTGGTGTCGTGTATTATGAGTTGCTCAAACCGAACGAAACCATTGCTGGGGCTGTCTACCGAGCACAATTGATGAGATTGAGACGAGCACTCGAGGAAAAGCGCGCCCACTGCTACTCCAGACACGACAAAATTATTCTCCTGCATGATAATGCTCGTCCACATGTTGCGGCGCCGGTCAAAACCTTTTTGGAAACAATCAATTGGGAAGTTTTACCCCACCCGCTGTATTCACCAGACATTGCTCCTTCTGATTTTCACTTGTTTCGATCGATGACGCATGACCTGTCTGAGCAGCACTTCACATCATATGAAGATACCAAAAATTGGGTCGATTCGTGGATAGCCTCAAAAGATGAAGCATTCTTCCGACGCTGTATCCGTATGCTGCCAGAAAGATGGGAAAAGGTAGTGGCAAGCGATGGGCAATACTTCGAATAAAACATGAGGTTCCGTTCTTTCACAATAAATGCCCAATTTTTGATAAAAAACGGCGGAAACTTATTTGTACACCTAATAGTAAAACTTTCATAAGTGTAAGCACGACCGTTAAGATATATAAATATTTGCATGAACTATTTTCTAAGATAGTTCAAAGATTTTCAAGGGTGTTTTTTTACTAGTTTGAAATGTTTTGAAGTCTTTACTGAGTTGAGTTGAATTAAATGATGGCCAACGTCTCAAAGATATTACAGTCTCCAATCTCAGTTGATGTCAAAAAACATAACCGTTTTATTATCAATATATATTCGATCCGTCGACCACCATTTTAACCAACTCCAAAACATTTTCAACTAGTTTTATCGGTAGTTCTAAACAGAAAACCAATTGACTTGAAACCAACAGTACCACTGTGTGTTAACGAATAACAAAGTGCTTTAAGTTTTATTAAAATATCCTTAAATATCTTTCTGCAAAGAAAATTTAATATAAATTTCAAAAAACATTTTATTTACAAAAAGACAAAATTCCATAGTATTTCTGTTGATATTAAATCGTCTTCTTTTGACAAATGAGCAGCAAAACTTATTATTTCTAACGTAAAAATATCATCTCAAGGTGTTACCATGAGATATTTTATCGAAAACAATTTCTCGGCATCATTATTTGCGAAAACTTGACTTTACTTCTTGCTATTGTTTCGTGCAGATTTTAATCTTTTACCTTCCAGTTATTGTATAGGGGTGTTCTCAACCGAACTATTGCAAAATCCCGTTGTAATATCTTCAAATCCAGTGCTGAAAGTTGCTCTGTTTCAGAAACAATAATTAATCGCTTTGAAATATTGTCGTGTCTTTGTTTGGATAACAGGGGAGGATTTGCAAAGTAAATCTAAATAGGACTTAGCATTGTGTTAATGCAAAATGTATATATTATGTAATATATCAAAAATAAAGAATATACATACGTTAATATTAGGGAATCGGGCCATTATGAGAGAGTTGATGCGCGAGATCTTGGACCTCATTTACATGAAAGATACAAATGACATGATAATATTGAATAATCATTTATTTTTGTATTCCACCAATTACATTTATCCACGTGACACATGTGTTGACTTTATTTCTCAAAGCATTCTTGCGAGAGAATTATTCCGGTTTGTTGTGATAGCAATGTTGAAATCCGATTGATGTCATGATTCATCAGAGGTGTGTGTGTGTGTGTGTGTGTGTGGTCTATTGACTTAAAGGTTTTATTTTGCTAATGGGGTTGTGTTTATCTAATTTTTCATCCCCATGAAGATAGCCTTCAAGATAAAGGACTCGTATCATGGGCATAAATGCAACCGGTAAAATACCAAAATATTTTTTTAATAAATATTCTTATATGGAGTCCCACAAAGTTAAAAATGAAACCTTAGATAATTTATATAGTATGAGATTCAGTGCAGACTATTCATGGTTTATTTGCGATAAGTACTCCAATTCTTTGACAATATAGTACACAGAGAAGAAGAAAATTTATAATTCATGCTAACAGACAGTGTGAAGTGATGACGAGGTAGAGATAGAACACAAATCCTACGTGACATGTAGCTTCTGCGCACCGAGTTTTCTACAGTCCTATTTTCAAAACTGTATAGCATGCATGGCCTTACAATTTTCTTACTGACGTTCTTACGAGAACCTTAGAGTCAAACTCTTTACAAACCAATTATGATTTTTTTAATGATGTATTATAAATATTGCTGTCACGTAATAGTTGATAACATGCTGTCATGCGTGTGAGTAATAATTTCCCGGGCACGCTGCAAGTCCGGCCCGGCCTCAGGATTTAAGTGGATCAGAGCGGCTCAGTGCTGGGTTAGCAAATTACACACTGACGTTCTCAGTGCAGCGCACGGCGAATACAAACTACTCCATTATTATGTTTGGAAGAGGACCGTTCAAAAAATATGGGATTTATTATTTAATTTTGATTTGTACCAGAATGCTTACTAAATTAATACTTTTTATTTCTACTAATGACACGCAATTATCGCGACATGTGTTTAGCGTTAGGATTGATATTGATTGTTACGAGAACAATGCTTAGGTGTTTTCTAGCATCGGAATGTTTATATTATATTGACACAAAAAAATATTTGTAAATAGGAAATATTTTTTGCTTTGTTTCGTTAGTTGGAAAAAAACTTTTTAATTTGTGAACCTGGATTTTTTTAATAAATGACAACATCAAATGTGTGTGGGTGCCCACGTTGATATATCGAAAGGAAAATTAGATTTGAAACTGGAAAATGTATAAATGTAAGATTTATGATGTGTTGATGTGAGAACTAAAAAAAATATGGAGTGTCGGTGTATAAAATAAGGGGGAATGAAGACATCAGAATTATATGAAACCATATAGTGAATATTTAAAATAAGATGTGGAAAGAAACTTTAAGATGGTTTTGATATATGATATGACGAATTAATGACTATGCGAGTGTACAATTCAGAAGTGTAATGTGTGCGTGGAAGAGATAATAGGAAGAATGTGGTTGGATCACGTTTCAACCTAAAAGGTCCCCCCCCCCCCCTTTTAAAATAAAATTCGTGGAATCGATATACAATACACACTTTCGATGAAACATGACACCAGTCAGCTCTACACATCGCTCTCGTTACAAATCGAAATAATTGTAAAGACAAAATTAAGGAAGAGAGCCTCGAGATAGTAGGTTAAAACACATATCACGGAGATACATATAATTAGTGGAATAACAAAGTAATTTACTGTAAAATAATCCAAAAATTTGCTAAATAAAACTATCCAGTTCGGCCACCTCCGCTGTTATGGGGGATAAAATACATCCCCATCCAACGCAATATTAGAAGATCGAAAGAAAATTTTATTTATTTATAATGCACGTGGCGTCCCTTAGAGACAAAGAAGCAACTGCCCAAAGGAACTTCTCCAACGGTGACATACCTGAGTGTGGAAAGAATAGTAGGGACAAAGGACATAAAGACCAGCAAATTGCCAAAACAATGGATGCAAAAAACTATCATTTAATGGTTCTAGATCGTAGTGGCCAATTAGTCCAGAAATGTGATGCACGTACGAGGGTGGATCAAATATAAACGAGACTTTTTTTTTTCAGAAAGAAAAAGGCCAAATACACATCATTTTACTACATAATCTTTTGTTTTAGAAATGCAATTTTCCAAGCGGATAGGTAATTTTTTATCCCGTCATCGTAAAAAAGTGGATTGTGTCAACAGCCGATTGCGCACCAACCCCTCTACTCAGTCGTCATCGTTGAATCGTTGGCTTTCCAGAGCTTCTTTCAGTGACTCAAAGAGATGAAAGTCGAAGAACGATAGATCAGGACAATAGAAAGTGTGTTTCAGTCGTGTCCCATTCATTTCCTCAAATCGTTCGCAAATTACAGCTGCAGTATGGAGCCTCGCGTTGCAATGGGGAAAAATCACTTCTTGTATCGGTTGGTCACGCCTTTTGCATCGATAAGCAAGTTTAACTTCACTCAAAAGCTCGCAGTACTGCGCCGCAGAGACTGTGCGACGATCGTGAAAAAAAAATAATGTACAAAATGCCACGCCGGTCCCAAAAATTGGTTGCCTCATCCTTCTTTCTCCACTCCATGCTGGCTTGTTTCGACTCGGGCGTGTAGGGGTGTACCTAAGTTTTATTGCAAGTAACGATGGGACTCAAAAATGTGTTCGCTTCTTGTGCAAACCGCGCCATTACATTTAAAATAACGCGCTCTTAAACAAAAGTCTCGTTAATATTTGATCCACCCTCGTATATTAGGCTAAGTAAATATCACAAAACCACAAAATGTATCTGCCATTGATCAAAATAGTCGCAAATATTACAATAGTGCGAAGAGATGACACTGAAGTTCAAAAGTTGACCAAAAAAATCTATCATGCATAGTGATTTTTGCTACTTTAGATATAACACATTTTTTATTTAATGTTCCGTTTACCTTGTTCCTTCCGTTATTTTCCTTTGAAAGCCTCTTTCAACTCACTCATTAAACGTAAACATACTGCTCAGAAAACAGAACTCACCTTAAAAGGAATATAATTACATATGTTACATACAAATTATCACTCCAAACACACAACTCAAACCTCCCTACAGTTATACATTTCGTAATCCACAATCTTCTATAATTCATACTTTTCATTTTGTCTTTTTTTAAGCCTGATCCATTTGGTTCAGTCCCGTTTTCTTCGGTATACCTCTTCCACGCTCACCTTGAGCTTCGGCCTTGTATACTCGCTTAGATATTTTTCGGCATTCTTTCTCTTCACATGTCCAAACAATCTTAAAGCTCCTTTTTTCATATTATTTAAAACATTATTTTTATCCATGCATTCATTTCGGGTGTTTTAATTCCACCTTCTTTCATACATCAACAATCCAGAATATGTTCTTATTGCACACAAACCTATAGCATTAATCTTGGTTTTATCCTTCTTCTACCAACCACAAGTTTCACTTCCATGCCAACAATGAGAAACTTAATTCAAATATTTAATTGATAAGTCCTATGTGTTGTCACCGTACTAAGCAAAACCCACCTTTCGTTAGGCTGAGTCCATAATTAAACAGATACAAAGTGTATTGACAAACTAGAGCATGCTTCGTAGCAGCGGTGGGGTGGTATTTGCATTGGTGAAACCCATCCTAGGACTTGAGAGCTGTCCTAACTCACGATTTCATACCTCGCCCGTCACTCCTTTATCATCTACCTAACAGATTTTGCTTAGATGATGTCCTAAAATTAAATGGTTTTATTTAAAGAATTTTCAATTTAATTTTAGATTGTTTTGCATTCTTTCTTTGTAAACAGTATAACTCGATAGGCTTGTTGCTAAGTGTTAATCTCTATTAACGTACCAAAAATTATAATATAACTTTAAAACTATAATATAGCTTTAAATAATAACCAAACTGGAAAAGCAAGTTTTAAAAAAGGGAGTGCCAACCGTAATCGAACGCTTAATTCCAGGAATGAAAAACTTGTCTTATCAGGCCATGAGGTTTTGAACAGCTCTTACAAAAGAATCTGAAGGCTTTCAAGGAGTTTTATTTTTAATATTTGTAACTTCATAATGATACTTGCGATAAAGTTTACTTTATAAATTTCATTTAAACGATGTTTTTATCGCGACTCGGATTTTGAGAAACTTGACTAATAAAAATGTAACTTTAGATTTCCTGAAAAACAACTCGGTAGTGAAGCTCGAAACCCGAGTCCCGATAAGTCTATATAAAAAATATATTTAGAGAAGTCATCAAAACACCCTTGGGGAGGTTTAACCTTACTACATAAGGTGGAACTTACATTATGTCATGAAATTTGGGTAGGTTTCGCGAGAGAAACTTTAAAAAATACCTTGTCTGATATGTTATTCTTTGTAATATACACAACGCAAATGTAATTTCTATTAAACAATGGAAGGTAAGTCGTCATCGTCAGAATGCGTTTGAAACTATAGTGTTTGATAAAAGGATTTCAGACGCGAATGCTCCTTAATAAGGTCTGGTATAAAGGAGGCTCTATTTCTGCAAATGATTGTTCCCATCTGGTTTTTACTCAACAGAGATTGTAACGATTTTGTAGATCGAGTGATATTGTTTAGCTGAGACCAACCAAAAGTCGTTGAATGCTTAAAAGAAGCAGTGGAATCAGTTCTCAGTTACAATTTTCAACCTTGAGAGTAACCATAACGAGTTTGTTCAAGGGTTTTACCTGCTAAATAGACTTTTGCGCACTCAGAATAGTCTGAAACGGGACAATAAATGCAATGCTCACATCTTGCACAAATAGGACTTCATTGATTCACCCTTGTGATTATTATAAACAGCCTACTTCTTCTTTTCAAGAAGATTTTACTGAACATCTGACTATAATAAAGACACCATACTAGTAAAGAAGAGAGTTATAATATATTATTTTATAATTGATCTCATATAGAATATTCGACAACTTCTCGATAAGATTATCCTGAGGATTTGTATGTTCGAAAGACACCACATTAGTGGAAAAGAGAATAAAAGTATGTTATTATATAATGGATCACATACAGAATATTTAATGACTTCTTAAGAATATTATCAAAATATGGTTGTGAGAAATTATATTGCTTTATTTATAATCTCATACAGAATTTTTCATGACTTCTTCTCGAGAAGATTATTCTGAACATCTGGCTGTGAGAAAGAAATCATATGAGTGAAGATTTTAAAATTATTTTAGTATAACATATATGGTATGTATAACTGATCACATATGAAATATTTATTGAATTCTTGAAAAGATTAATCTGAATATTTGGCAGTGAGAAAGACACCATACTCGTGAAAAGATTAATCTGAATATTTGGCAGTGAGAAAGACACCATACTCGTGAAAAGATTAATCTGAATATTTGGCAGTGAGAAAGACACCATACTCGTGAAAAGGTTAATCTGAATATTTGGCAGTGAGAAAGACACCATACTCGTGAAAAGATTAATCTGAATATTTGGCAGTGAGAAAGACACCATACTCGTGAAAAAGATAATTTTAGTATATTATTTTATTACTGATTACATACAGAATATTGAATGTCTTCTTTTTTCCAAGTAGATTATACTGCACAATCAGGCTTTGAGAAAACCCATACTAGCGAAGAAGAGAATAATTGTATATTTTGTTTTTACTGGTACAAATATAATATTTTATTACATTCTACTGAAATAAACACAAAACAACACCATTAAAGGAGTATTTATATTATTACAAGTGCTAGCAACTAAAATATACCAAAAACGTGTGTTTTTCTTTGATATTTCCAATAACACACCTTGTGAAATACACACCTTTATTATAATTAGTTAATTAGATAGTCAATCTCTTATAAAGAGTATTATTTGTGCCAGTAAAAGTTTTAAAGAAGGGAAAGTGTGTAAAATATGCGGAAAACTACTTCATTTCTAAATATTTCAGTTTAACACTCTCGAAACCTTTTACCGAAAATGCAGACGCACACATTTTGAAGAAAATGCAAGTAAGAAAAAAAAATTAAATATTGATCCAGAAACTTACTTATAATATGACTGAGTTATGGCATGTACAACTGCAGTGTCTAATCACCTATTCCGCCAAAATCCCTGAAACAATATAGTCTAAACGTCGCCGAATGGCGGAATGAGCCATAGACAATAATCAAATCAAACGCGCGTGATTTTCAGCGAACATTCATTCTCAACCCCTCTTTCCTTTGGGGTATTTGTTTTAATAGAAGAACAATATCTTAATTAAATTTTCTTCTGGCTTTTCTTGCTATAGGAAAACGAGGAGTCTGGAATGGGGTATTATTGGATTCAGAGAAGAAGACCAATTATTTAAGTTGCTATTTGGGTATTTTTAGATTGAGAAATGTTCCAAAAGGAAAATGTAATTTCTTTTATTTTGTCATTTGTCGAAACAGAAAGGGGCGCAATAATTAAGGTTTTTTTTTGTTTACAGTGTTTTTGAATAAACCAATGCTTTCGATAAATTGGTCATTTAAATACAAAAGCGATCCAAATCACAAAAACGTTTTATTTGTTGATTTAAAATATCGAGGTAACGCAGCTCTTTCGTATTAATTAGCAGAAATTTAAGAGATAAGTGACTTGGTGACTTAACTTAACAGAAGGGCTTAACCGTAATCTTTCAAACTTTTTTTTTTAATTCGTCTTAGTGAAATAACTTTTAGTTCATTGTTGAGAAATTAATATTACTTGTACAGCATTTTATGATAACTTTGATGTATGGAAGGGAAACGTGGATGTGAAAAATACTGAAATGAGTCGAATGAATGTTGTAGAAATGCATGCACTGAGAAGAGCATGAGTGGATTTTCGTATTACAGAATACGCAATGAAGTGATTAGGGTTGAATGGGAAAGGGCTGATGTATTGAGTAAAATAAAAAAGAGCACTATGAGATGGTTTGAGTATGTATAACTAATGGATGTAGAAATATTAAAAAAAAACATGCTCTGCAAATGTGAGTGGAAAGTATGGTAGAGGAAGATCTAGGAAAGTATTATTGGATCAAACCAATGATATTTTGAAAGAAGGCAATGTAAAAGGTCTGAGAAATTGGAAGAATTGTATGAGAAGGTGTATGGTTTAAGAAGAGACGAAAATGTGTGTCGTGATAGTAAATTTCACGTTCTTTCCTTTCTGCCTACTCCGACAGGAAAATCGTGTGTTTGTTTATATATATGCTATTTTTTAAGATGCAGATGTCATATTTTTGGCCTCCAAGTTTCATATTAATATTTTTTACTGTGTCACACCTTTTCCTATTTTTTAGAATAATATAATGTACACATTTAAATACGTAAATCAATTATAATACATTACAATCTTACCAGGTGTGACGCGCCTCAGGTCAGCGGCTTCTATAGAGGCAAGTACTCTTTTGATCTCAGTAGTTCGTTGGGTTATTGGTACTCTGAGTAACTCTCTCTCAATTCTTTTACCGGGACAAGGGGCACAATTAAACGAGATATAATTTTAAAAACAAAAAAGTTTATTATATAAATGGATTAATAAAAAAAAAAACTTGAACGTATGTCAAGAAAAAAAAGTTTTAAGTTCGGTTCCCGAATCAATGGCTCGTAGATTGTGTTGTGAATTCTAACAAGGGGGTTTACAATAGCAAATTTGAATTTAAGTAAAGCCAGGGCATAAAGTCCTGTCACGAAATCCAGCATTAAATACAAGGAAATAATATTCACCCAAAATTGAAGATGTCGTCTTGAAGCGTCTGTGATACGGCAGAGAAAATCAGCGAATAAGTCTGGCAGCTATCAGCCTGATTTACAGCGCAGGTAGTATTCCGTGTGAGCAGCGTGAAGCAGATCCGTACACCACAGCGTCCCGAATCAGAAGGGCCCTGGAGAGCTCTTGCTTCCCCTTTTAAAGAAAATCGCGAGAGAGAGAGGAGAAATATTTCCATCTCCCTTAAAAATACGAGTGGCGCCAATTACAGACGTGGAACTAAAACGCACGTGGCGAAAATATGTCCAGAACGACGAGATAACTCGAGCCAGGTATAACATTCCAGAAGGAAGCCTTCTCAGAATCATACCTGGGTGTCCCGGATAACAAACGGTGTATTGAAACTTCGGCAGAAGGATTAAGAGGTTTTATTACCTTTTTGTATTTTAAAATATTCCGGTATTTCATGATATTTTATTTTTTGTGTTCAAAGCAAGCATATGGTCAGGCATCGATCTGACCACGTGTTTTGTAAAACATCACATGTCGAGAATTTACAATGTCGAGGACGCATACTATGCAATTTATCTTGAATGCCTTTTAGAGGATTTATAACTGTGTTTCTAAATAAAAATATAGTCCTCACAATTGAAAACACGTTTTTCGTGCAGTCTCTGCTTTTCCCGCCATTTAACTATGCGGACGTATGTAATCTGGATGTTACAGAAGAACAACTGTTCACATTTTAACGATCACAAAACGTGATTGAGATACATTTACAAATTTAGAAAATATAAGAAATCACATTATACTAGAAAAAATTTAATGGTTAAATATAATATATGTACGAAAGGTTCATGTGTAGTCACTCAGAGAAAATGTTTAACGCCTAAGGCAGATATTGCAATTTGGCATCTTTAGTTAATCGCTCCTCCTTCTTTACGTCGTCCTTAACTGCCCATGACGTCCAACTCTGGAATCAGTTACCATCTGCGTAAAACTCTCACTCTCATAGACTTTTTATGTTTTGACGTTGGTAAATTTTTTTTCAATGCTTTGAATATATTAGTCTTTTATTTTAATTTTAAGAAAGCTTTATTCTAGCAATTAGCACGATTCTTGGTAACTCTAATCTGGTTGGACGGAGAAGATTGCCGAATAGTAATAAACTCGTGATTTGTGTAGTTTTAAATTAATTGTCTTAATAAATAAATAATACAAATGCGAATGTAGAATTCGATATGTGGCAATTAAAACTCAAGTATGATATATATGGATTGAACAATAGCATTTGTAAAAAAATTACAGTTCTGTTGAGTGTTCAACAATAATAACATTCTAGTGTAATACTCGTTAAACTCAGAAAGAATAATTACATTCAAGTACTCGTACTTAAAAAACAATGTACTTTCTTTTTCCAAACAAAATGTTTACAAATATTTATTTGCGTATACAATTCTTAATCATTGGCATTTGTAAATACGTACTTTTCCATAAAAAAGATTTTTTTGAAACTTCAATTGTCTACTTGATATATTTTTAATATTATTTTAACGACGGTCAAATTCATTCAAAAGAATATTAAAATTATAAATTTTAATTTTGAGTAGTTCCAGGAGTTCATTTTTTTAAGTAAAAGGTTTTTGAGTTTTTTAGCGTAATGATATTTAAATTGATGTTATTATTAACTTCAAAGAACGAATATACGAACGAAACACTTCACATCATATGAAGATACCAAAAATTGGGTCGATTCGTGGATAGCCTCAAAAGATGAAGCATTCTTCCGACGCTGTATCCGTATGCTGCCAGAAAGATGGGAAAAGGTAGTGGCAAGCGATGGGCAATACTTCGAATAAAACATGAGGTTCCGTTCTTTCACAATAAATGCCCAATTTTTGATAAAAAACGGCGGAAACTTATTTGTACACCTAATAGTAAAACTTTCATAAGTGTAAGCACGACCGTTAAGATATATAAATATTTGCATGAACTATTTTCTAAGATAGTTCAAAGATTTTCAAGGGTGTTTTTTTACTAGTTTGAAATGTTTTGAAGTCTTTACTGAGTTGAGTTGAATTAAATGATGGCCAACGTCTCAAAGATATTACAGTCTCCAATCTCAGTTGATGTCAAAAAACATAACCGTTTTATTATCAATATATATTCGATCCGTCGACCACCATTTTAACCAACTCCAAAACATTTTCAACTAGTTTTATCGGTAGTTCTAAACAGAAAACCAATTGACTTGAAACCAACAGTACCACTGTGTGTTAACGAATAACAAAGTGCTTTAAGTTTTATTAAAATATCCTTAAATATCTTTCTGCAAAGAAAATTTAATATAAATTTCAAAAAACATTTTATTTACAAAAAGACAAAATTCCATAGTATTTCTGTTGATATTAAATCGTCTTCTTTTGACAAATGAGCAGCAAAACTTATTATTTCTAACGTAAAAATATCATCTCAAGGTGTTACCATGAGATATTTTATCGAAAACAATTTCTCGGCATCATTATTTGCGAAAACTTGACTTTACTTCTTGCTATTGTTTCGTGCAGATTTTAATCTTTTACCTTCCAGTTATTGTATAGGGGTGTTCTCAACCGAACTATTGCAAAATCCCGTTGTAATATCTTCAAATCCAGTGCTGAAAGTTGCTCTGTTTCAGAAACAATAATTAATCGCTTTGAAATATTGTCGTGTCTTTGTTTGGATAACAGGGGAGGATTTGCAAAGTAAATCTAAATAGGACTTAGCATTGTGTTAATGCAAAATGTATATATTATGTAATATATCAAAAATAAAGAATATACATACGTTAATATTAGGGAATCGGGCCATTATGAGAGAGTTGATGCGCGAGATCTTGGACCTCATTTACATGAAAGATACAAATGACATGATAATATTGAATAATCATTTATTTTTGTATTCCACCAATTACATTTATCCACGTGACACATGTGTTGACTTTATTTCTCAAAGCATTCTTGCGAGAGAATTATTCCGGTTTGTTGTGATAGCAATGTTGAAATCCGATTGATGTCATGATTCATCAGAGGTGTGTGTGTGTGTGTGTGTGTGTGGTCTATTGACTTAAAGGTTTTATTTTGCTAATGGGGTTGTGTTTATCTAATTTTTCATCCCCATGAAGATAGCCTTCAAGATAAAGGACTCGTATCATGGGCATAAATGCAACCGGTAAAATACCAAAATATTTTTTTAATAAATATTCTTATATGGAGTCCCACAAAGTTAAAAATGAAACCTTAGATAATTTATATAGTATGAGATTCAGTGCAGACTATTCATGGTTTATTTGCGATAAGTACTCCAATTCTTTGACAATATAGTACACAGAGAAGAAGAAAATTTATAATTCATGCTAACAGACAGTGTGAAGTGATGACGAGGTAGAGATAGAACACAAATCCTACGTGACATGTAGCTTCTGCGCACCGAGTTTTCTACAGTCCTATTTTCAAAACTGTATAGCATGCATGGCCTTACAATTTTCTTACTGACGTTCTTACGAGAACCTTAGAGTCAAACTCTTTACAAACCAATTATGATTTTTTTAATGATGTATTATAAATATTGCTGTCACGTAATAGTTGATAACATGCTGTCATGCGTGTGAGTAATAATTTCCCGGGCACGCTGCAAGTCCGGCCCGGCCTCAGGATTTAAGTGGATCAGAGCGGCTCAGTGCTGGGTTAGCAAATTACACACTGACGTTCTCAGTGCAGCGCACGGCGAATACAAACTACTCCATTATTATGTTTGGAAGAGGACCGTTCAAAAAATATGGGATTTATTATTTAATTTTGATTTGTACCAGAATGCTTACTAAATTAATACTTTTTATTTCTACTAATGACACGCAATTATCGCGACATGTGTTTAGCGTTAGGATTGATATTGATTGTTACGAGAACAATGCTTAGGTGTTTTCTAGCATCGGAATGTTTATATTATATTGACACAAAAAAATATTTGTAAATAGGAAATATTTTTTGCTTTGTTTCGTTAGTTGGAAAAAAACTTTTTAATTTGTGAACCTGGATTTTTTTAATAAATGACAACATCAAATGTGTGTGGGTGCCCACGTTGATATATCGAAAGGAAAATTAGATTTGAAACTGGAAAATGTATAAATGTAAGATTTATGATGTGTTGATGTGAGAACTAAAAAAAATATGGAGTGTCGGTGTATAAAATAAGGGGGAATGAAGACATCAGAATTATATGAAACCATATAGTGAATATTTAAAATAAGATGTGGAAAGAAACTTTAAGATGGTTTTGATATATGATATGACGAATTAATGACTATGCGAGTGTACAATTCAGAAGTGTAATGTGTGCGTGGAAGAGATAATAGGAAGAATGTGGTTGGATCACGTTTCAACCTAAAAGGTCCCCCCCCCCCCCTTTTAAAATAAAATTCGTGGAATCGATATACAATACACACTTTCGATGAAACATGACACCAGTCAGCTCTACACATCGCTCTCGTTACAAATCGAAATAATTGTAAAGACAAAATTAAGGAAGAGAGCCTCGAGATAGTAGGTTAAAACACATATCACGGAGATACATATAATTAGTGGAATAACAAAGTAATTTACTGTAAAATAATCCAAAAATTTGCTAAATAAAACTATCCAGTTCGGCCACCTCCGCTGTTATGGGGGATAAAATACATCCCCATCCAACGCAATATTAGAAGATCGAAAGAAAATTTTATTTATTTATAATGCACGTGGCGTCCCTTAGAGACAAAGAAGCAACTGCCCAAAGGAACTTCTCCAACGGTGACATACCTGAGTGTGGAAAGAATAGTAGGGACAAAGGACATAAAGACCAGCAAATTGCCAAAACAATGGATGCAAAAAACTATCATTTAATGGTTCTAGATCGTAGTGGCCAATTAGTCCAGAAATGTGATGCACGTACGAGGGTGGATCAAATATAAACGAGACTTTTTTTTTTCAGAAAGAAAAAGGCCAAATACACATCATTTTACTACATAATCTTTTGTTTTAGAAATGCAATTTTCCAAGCGGATAGGTAATTTTTTATCCCGTCATCGTAAAAAAGTGGATTGTGTCAACAGCCGATTGCGCACCAACCCCTCTACTCAGTCGTCATCGTTGAATCGTTGGCTTTCCAGAGCTTCTTTCAGTGACTCAAAGAGATGAAAGTCGAAGAACGATAGATCAGGACAATAGAAAGTGTGTTTCAGTCGTGTCCCATTCATTTCCTCAAATCGTTCGCAAATTACAGCTGCAGTATGGAGCCTCGCGTTGCAATGGGGAAAAATCACTTCTTGTATCGGTTGGTCACGCCTTTTGCATCGATAAGCAAGTTTAACTTCACTCAAAAGCTCGCAGTACTGCGCCGCAGAGACTGTGCGACGATCGTGAAAAAAAAATAATGTACAAAATGCCACGCCGGTCCCAAAAATTGGTTGCCTCATCCTTCTTTCTCCACTCCATGCTGGCTTGTTTCGACTCGGGCGTGTAGGGGTGTACCTAAGTTTTATTGCAAGTAACGATGGGACTCAAAAATGTGTTCGCTTCTTGTGCAAACCGCGCCATTACATTTAAAATAACGCGCTCTTAAACAAAAGTCTCGTTAATATTTGATCCACCCTCGTATATTAGGCTAAGTAAATATCACAAAACCACAAAATGTATCTGCCATTGATCAAAATAGTCGCAAATATTACAATAGTGCGAAGAGATGACACTGAAGTTCAAAAGTTGACCAAAAAAATCTATCATGCATAGTGATTTTTGCTACTTTAGATATAACACATTTTTTATTTAATGTTCCGTTTACCTTGTTCCTTCCGTTATTTTCCTTTGAAAGCCTCTTTCAACTCACTCATTAAACGTAAACATACTGCTCAGAAAACAGAACTCACCTTAAAAGGAATATAATTACATATGTTACATACAAATTATCACTCCAAACACACAACTCAAACCTCCCTACAGTTATACATTTCGTAATCCACAATCTTCTATAATTCATACTTTTCATTTTGTCTTTTTTTAAGCCTGATCCATTTGGTTCAGTCCCGTTTTCTTCGGTATACCTCTTCCACGCTCACCTTGAGCTTCGGCCTTGTATACTCGCTTAGATATTTTTCGGCATTCTTTCTCTTCACATGTCCAAACAATCTTAAAGCTCCTTTTTTCATATTATTTAAAACATTATTTTTATCCATGCATTCATTTCGGGTGTTTTAATTCCACCTTCTTTCATACATCAACAATCCAGAATATGTTCTTATTGCACACAAACCTATAGCATTAATCTTGGTTTTATCCTTCTTCTACCAACCACAAGTTTCACTTCCATGCCAACAATGAGAAACTTAATTCAAATATTTAATTGATAAGTCCTATGTGTTGTCACCGTACTAAGCAAAACCCACCTTTCGTTAGGCTGAGTCCATAATTAAACAGATACAAAGTGTATTGACAAACTAGAGCATGCTTCGTAGCAGCGGTGGGGTGGTATTTGCATTGGTGAAACCCATCCTAGGACTTGAGAGCTGTCCTAACTCACGATTTCATACCTCGCCCGTCACTCCTTTATCATCTACCTAACAGATTTTGCTTAGATGATGTCCTAAAATTAAATGGTTTTATTTAAAGAATTTTCAATTTAATTTTAGATTGTTTTGCATTCTTTCTTTGTAAACAGTATAACTCGATAGGCTTGTTGCTAAGTGTTAATCTCTATTAACGTACCAAAAATTATAATATAACTTTAAAACTATAATATAGCTTTAAATAATAACCAAACTGGAAAAGCAAGTTTTAAAAAAGGGAGTGCCAACCGTAATCGAACGCTTAATTCCAGGAATGAAAAACTTGTCTTATCAGGCCATGAGGTTTTGAACAGCTCTTACAAAAGAATCTGAAGGCTTTCAAGGAGTTTTATTTTTAATATTTGTAACTTCATAATGATACTTGCGATAAAGTTTACTTTATAAATTTCATTTAAACGATGTTTTTATCGCGACTCGGATTTTGAGAAACTTGACTAATAAAAATGTAACTTTAGATTTCCTGAAAAACAACTCGGTAGTGAAGCTCGAAACCCGAGTCCCGATAAGTCTATATAAAAAATATATTTAGAGAAGTCATCAAAACACCCTTGGGGAGGTTTAACCTTACTACATAAGGTGGAACTTACATTATGTCATGAAATTTGGGTAGGTTTCGCGAGAGAAACTTTAAAAAATACCTTGTCTGATATGTTATTCTTTGTAATATACACAACGCAAATGTAATTTCTATTAAACAATGGAAGGTAAGTCGTCATCGTCAGAATGCGTTTGAAACTATAGTGTTTGATAAAAGGATTTCAGACGCGAATGCTCCTTAATAAGGTCTGGTATAAAGGAGGCTCTATTTCTGCAAATGATTGTTCCCATCTGGTTTTTACTCAACAGAGATTGTAACGATTTTGTAGATCGAGTGATATTGTTTAGCTGAGACCAACCAAAAGTCGTTGAATGCTTAAAAGAAGCAGTGGAATCAGTTCTCAGTTACAATTTTCAACCTTGAGAGTAACCATAACGAGTTTGTTCAAGGGTTTTACCTGCTAAATAGACTTTTGCGCACTCAGAATAGTCTGAAACGGGACAATAAATGCAATGCTCACATCTTGCACAAATAGGACTTCATTGATTCACCCTTGTGATTATTATAAACAGCCTACTTCTTCTTTTCAAGAAGATTTTACTGAACATCTGACTATAATAAAGACACCATACTAGTAAAGAAGAGAGTTATAATATATTATTTTATAATTGATCTCATATAGAATATTCGACAACTTCTCGATAAGATTATCCTGAGGATTTGTATGTTCGAAAGACACCACATTAGTGGAAAAGAGAATAAAAGTATGTTATTATATAATGGATCACATACAGAATATTTAATGACTTCTTAAGAATATTATCAAAATATGGTTGTGAGAAATTATATTGCTTTATTTATAATCTCATACAGAATTTTTCATGACTTCTTCTCGAGAAGATTATTCTGAACATCTGGCTGTGAGAAAGAAATCATATGAGTGAAGATTTTAAAATTATTTTAGTATAACATATATGGTATGTATAACTGATCACATATGAAATATTTATTGAATTCTTGAAAAGATTAATCTGAATATTTGGCAGTGAGAAAGACACCATACTCGTGAAAAGATTAATCTGAATATTTGGCAGTGAGAAAGACACCATACTCGTGAAAAGATTAATCTGAATATTTGGCAGTGAGAAAGACACCATACTCGTGAAAAGGTTAATCTGAATATTTGGCAGTGAGAAAGACACCATACTCGTGAAAAGATTAATCTGAATATTTGGCAGTGAGAAAGACACCATACTCGTGAAAAAGATAATTTTAGTATATTATTTTATTACTGATTACATACAGAATATTGAATGTCTTCTTTTTTCCAAGTAGATTATACTGCACAATCAGGCTTTGAGAAAACCCATACTAGCGAAGAAGAGAATAATTGTATATTTTGTTTTTACTGGTACAAATATAATATTTTATTACATTCTACTGAAATAAACACAAAACAACACCATTAAAGGAGTATTTATATTATTACAAGTGCTAGCAACTAAAATATACCAAAAACGTGTGTTTTTCTTTGATATTTCCAATAACACACCTTGTGAAATACACACCTTTATTATAATTAGTTAATTAGATAGTCAATCTCTTATAAAGAGTATTATTTGTGCCAGTAAAAGTTTTAAAGAAGGGAAAGTGTGTAAAATATGCGGAAAACTACTTCATTTCTAAATATTTCAGTTTAACACTCTCGAAACCTTTTACCGAAAATGCAGACGCACACATTTTGAAGAAAATGCAAGTAAGAAAAAAAAATTAAATATTGATCCAGAAACTTACTTATAATATGACTGAGTTATGGCATGTACAACTGCAGTGTCTAATCACCTATTCCGCCAAAATCCCTGAAACAATATAGTCTAAACGTCGCCGAATGGCGGAATGAGCCATAGACAATAATCAAATCAAACGCGCGTGATTTTCAGCGAACATTCATTCTCAACCCCTCTTTCCTTTGGGGTATTTGTTTTAATAGAAGAACAATATCTTAATTAAATTTTCTTCTGGCTTTTCTTGCTATAGGAAAACGAGGAGTCTGGAATGGGGTATTATTGGATTCAGAGAAGAAGACCAATTATTTAAGTTGCTATTTGGGTATTTTTAGATTGAGAAATGTTCCAAAAGGAAAATGTAATTTCTTTTATTTTGTCATTTGTCGAAACAGAAAGGGGCGCAATAATTAAGGTTTTTTTTTGTTTACAGTGTTTTTGAATAAACCAATGCTTTCGATAAATTGGTCATTTAAATACAAAAGCGATCCAAATCACAAAAACGTTTTATTTGTTGATTTAAAATATCGAGGTAACGCAGCTCTTTCGTATTAATTAGCAGAAATTTAAGAGATAAGTGACTTGGTGACTTAACTTAACAGAAGGGCTTAACCGTAATCTTTCAAACTTTTTTTTTTAATTCGTCTTAGTGAAATAACTTTTAGTTCATTGTTGAGAAATTAATATTACTTGTACAGCATTTTATGATAACTTTGATGTATGGAAGGGAAACGTGGATGTGAAAAATACTGAAATGAGTCGAATGAATGTTGTAGAAATGCATGCACTGAGAAGAGCATGAGTGGATTTTCGTATTACAGAATACGCAATGAAGTGATTAGGGTTGAATGGGAAAGGGCTGATGTATTGAGTAAAATAAAAAAGAGCACTATGAGATGGTTTGAGTATGTATAACTAATGGATGTAGAAATATTAAAAAAAAACATGCTCTGCAAATGTGAGTGGAAAGTATGGTAGAGGAAGATCTAGGAAAGTATTATTGGATCAAACCAATGATATTTTGAAAGAAGGCAATGTAAAAGGTCTGAGAAATTGGAAGAATTGTATGAGAAGGTGTATGGTTTAAGAAGAGACGAAAATGTGTGTCGTGATAGTAAATTTCACGTTCTTTCCTTTCTGCCTACTCCGACAGGAAAATCGTGTGTTTGTTTATATATATGCTATTTTTTAAGATGCAGATGTCATATTTTTGGCCTCCAAGTTTCATATTAATATTTTTTACTGTGTCACACCTTTTCCTATTTTTTAGAATAATATAATGTACACATTTAAATACGTAAATCAATTATAATACATTACAATCTTACCAGGTGTGACGCGCCTCAGGTCAGCGGCTTCTATAGAGGCAAGTACTCTTTTGATCTCAGTAGTTCGTTGGGTTATTGGTACTCTGAGTAACTCTCTCTCAATTCTTTTACCGGGACAAGGGGCACAATTAAACGAGATATAATTTTAAAAACAAAAAAGTTTATTATATAAATGGATTAATAAAAAAAAAAACTTGAACGTATGTCAAGAAAAAAAAGTTTTAAGTTCGGTTCCCGAATCAATGGCTCGTAGATTGTGTTGTGAATTCTAACAAGGGGGTTTACAATAGCAAATTTGAATTTAAGTAAAGCCAGGGCATAAAGTCCTGTCACGAAATCCAGCATTAAATACAAGGAAATAATATTCACCCAAAATTGAAGATGTCGTCTTGAAGCGTCTGTGATACGGCAGAGAAAATCAGCGAATAAGTCTGGCAGCTATCAGCCTGATTTACAGCGCAGGTAGTATTCCGTGTGAGCAGCGTGAAGCAGATCCGTACACCACAGCGTCCCGAATCAGAAGGGCCCTGGAGAGCTCTTGCTTCCCCTTTTAAAGAAAATCGCGAGAGAGAGAGGAGAAATATTTCCATCTCCCTTAAAAATACGAGTGGCGCCAATTACAGACGTGGAACTAAAACGCACGTGGCGAAAATATGTCCAGAACGACGAGATAACTCGAGCCAGGTATAACATTCCAGAAGGAAGCCTTCTCAGAATCATACCTGGGTGTCCCGGATAACAAACGGTGTATTGAAACTTCGGCAGAAGGATTAAGAGGTTTTATTACCTTTTTGTATTTTAAAATATTCCGGTATTTCATGATATTTTATTTTTTGTGTTCAAAGCAAGCATATGGTCAGGCATCGATCTGACCACGTGTTTTGTAAAACATCACATGTCGAGAATTTACAATGTCGAGGACGCATACTATGCAATTTATCTTGAATGCCTTTTAGAGGATTTATAACTGTGTTTCTAAATAAAAATATAGTCCTCACAATTGAAAACACGTTTTTCGTGCAGTCTCTGCTTTTCCCGCCATTTAACTATGCGGACGTATGTAATCTGGATGTTACAGAAGAACAACTGTTCACATTTTAACGATCACAAAACGTGATTGAGATACATTTACAAATTTAGAAAATATAAGAAATCACATTATACTAGAAAAAATTTAATGGTTAAATATAATATATGTACGAAAGGTTCATGTGTAGTCACTCAGAGAAAATGTTTAACGCCTAAGGCAGATATTGCAATTTGGCATCTTTAGTTAATCGCTCCTCCTTCTTTACGTCGTCCTTAACTGCCCATGACGTCCAACTCTGGAATCAGTTACCATCTGCGTAAAACTCTCACTCTCATAGACTTTTTATGTTTTGACGTTGGTAAATTTTTTTTCAATGCTTTGAATATATTAGTCTTTTATTTTAATTTTAAGAAAGCTTTATTCTAGCAATTAGCACGATTCTTGGTAACTCTAATCTGGTTGGACGGAGAAGATTGCCGAATAGTAATAAACTCGTGATTTGTGTAGTTTTAAATTAATTGTCTTAATAAATAAATAATACAAATGCGAATGTAGAATTCGATATGTGGCAATTAAAACTCAAGTATGATATATATGGATTGAACAATAGCATTTGTAAAAAAATTACAGTTCTGTTGAGTGTTCAACAATAATAACATTCTAGTGTAATACTCGTTAAACTCAGAAAGAATAATTACATTCAAGTACTCGTACTTAAAAAACAATGTACTTTCTTTTTCCAAACAAAATGTTTACAAATATTTATTTGCGTATACAATTCTTAATCATTGGCATTTGTAAATACGTACTTTTCCATAAAAAAGATTTTTTTGAAACTTCAATTGTCTACTTGATATATTTTTAATATTATTTTAACGACGGTCAAATTCATTCAAAAGAATATTAAAATTATAAATTTTAATTTTGAGTAGTTCCAGGAGTTCATTTTTTTAAGTAAAAGGTTTTTGAGTTTTTTAGCGTAATGATATTTAAATTGATGTTATTATTAACTTCAAAGAACGAATATACGAAAGCTTTTAAAAAAATCCTTGTTTTATTAATTTCTTTTCCCTGCTGCATATTCTTGTGTTGACATCATTTATTTATTCAACACTTTTATTACAAATACAATCTGGCGGGATTATTGACAAGCGGCAATCTCTTCCAACCAACCAAACAACAATAAATAAACAAGTTACACGGTTCATTAAATCCATTAAAGCATACATTTATGTGAGCTCGTGAGTGTGGGTCTCTTATTGTTGTTTTAATTTCGGTTGTTTTTGTGTTTGTGTTTCTGTGTGTTTTTGTGTGTTTTTCTTTTTTTCTTCTTTTTTTTTTGTTTTGAATTTGTTTTGATTTTTATTCTTATGATTGTGTGCAGTATATTGTGGGATGAATATTTTTGGTCTTTATGGAGCGATAATGTGTGAGGAGTTGAGTTTCGCAAGATGTTTCCAGTTGTAGTTGAGTGTCACTGTTTTTCAGGTTGATGAGAGCGTGCAACGGGGTTTTTTGTGTTATCAAAAATCGGAAAGAAGTATCGATTTATTTTTTCATGCTAAATATCCTCAGTGAGATACAGGCAAAAGCCTAGTTTACTGGGGATACGACAAATGAAAGGCAACAAACCCAGATCCATTAAAATTATATGTCCAAATCAAATTACCTGTTGTTTTTTCTCAAATTGTGTATAGTTCTTGTCATGTGTAATAATAATAATAATAATAATAATAATACATCCACAAACCTCACAAAAACGGACAATCCCCCAAACATTATTGTTCATATAAAGTAAGATATCATCAATCAAAGGAAAAGGAAGGGATGGTGGAGAGGAAAGAAAAAAAACAGGAATGAAACACGTTATATTACTGACTAGAAATTAAGAGTTTTTTCAGTCGCTTCTTAAATCATGCCAAGGACGGAGCGAGTCTAACGTTGGTTTGAAACTGATTCCAGAGTCTTACTGCATTGACAGTCAAGGACGACATAAATAAGAGCGGAGAAATGGAAAGTAATACAAATGCGAATTCAGTAATATTTGTATGTTATTTATGTAGTGGTTGTACATATGATTGACATCCTAATGGTGTCAGGAATAGATGACAAAAATCTTCTTGGGCATACATTACGCAACACCACAATAGAACATGATGTAACACAATACAACATGGGGATGGGTAACAACTGGGGATGATTTTAACATCTGACCTTTTCATTTTTCTTTATTTAGAAGTGTATATTAGAACATATGATATTACATTATGTTTGTACATTTAACAATATTATTACTTTATCAAAGTAACACATCTCTCAATTAAGCTCATATCTTTTTTGAGAGCTGGGACTCTGCAGTACTAAAAATACTTAATCGACAATCAGTCCATCGTGCGTGTCGACACATGATGCACTGGTTCGCAGTAGATTCAAGTGTGGTTTAATAATTTGGAACCCGAGAGTAATACAAAATTCCCTGATAATATATATTTCTGCGACGCCTCTAGGTATGCAAATAGTACGAATTTTACCCATACCTATGATATATCCTACATTTTTTCTTACGAGTGTGTTTGGATAATACTCTTTAAGCGTTAGAAAAGATCTACGCATCTGTTATACACATACAAATTTCTTACGGGGAAAAAAACTTGTAGCACAATCTTTGTTGATTCACGAATTTTAGTTGAATGTATCGGATAATTATTTACGCAATCGTAAATTAAGATTGTTTTCGGTGTCGTTTTCATGAACTGGAATGTTAAGAGCATTACCACCTGCACACGAAATTAACGTGTATGAATTTTCTTACGTCGACATTTTCCAGAGATCTCAGAGAATTAACACTCCTTAATAAACTTTGTAGGTACAACTGAGTCACTTCACGGGGAAGCATGAAGAACATTGTTCCAGTTCTCATTTGGATATATTTAGACTTAATATTTTTTCCCTTGTAATTTGGTGTAATTGGGTTGAACCTATATCAAATGTAAAATTAAATAAATAAATAAACAATAATAAAGAATGAAATACCAATAGTAAATAATCCTTAACTAAAGAAGAATATTTACAAAAAATTGCATTCCACTCGTGGGTTACATAAACATAAAACCAAATTTTCCAATAAACAAAAATACAAAATATTACTTTTGTATTTTTGTTTATTGCAAAATACAAAATTAATACACCTACATACCTTCACACCGTTTCACTGACAGAAATAATTAGGTACTTGTTTAATATATCGCTGCAGCATGTAAAGCGTTTTTTCAATCATATTTACTTTTACACTATATGTTACACATACATAACGAACATTTTTTCTGTCATTATCTATATTAACTTTCACATAGGATAATAGGACGTGGGCCCGATATTTTGTTGTTCTTTTATTTAATTACATTGATGTAAACATGTATCAAATGTTAAATAAAATAAAAGACAAAGAAATAAATATTTTTATATGAATGCATCTTATTGGTACTTGCAGTCAAATATCAAACCTTTTTTGTATTTAAATATAACGACTTCTGATTTTTAGCGTTGTGCTTAAATTGATGCGTATTTCAGCACAGTGTTAAAAATATAATATACATAATTTTGGCAACCTTTCATGTTCAACATATATACGTGATGTTAAATTCTTAAGCGACACAAACTGCGTGCAGTTGATTATACGTCCCCAGCAGTGCAAATGGCAACCCTTCATGCGCAATATACTCGTATTACTTAGCACCATTTCCATTGAGACGAACAATGCACAAACCGCAGCATATTTCCTTTGCAATCACCCTCTGTGTCGCTACGAAATATGCACCACCATCCAGATTATCATTTCCGTTGAACAATGCGTCATCGCTTTCAATTCAGAGGGCTAAGATTTGTTCTTGTGATTTTGGGAATGTTCAACTTTGATTTACGAGTATATCAAACTAATTAAAATAAAAGTAGTTATACTACTGAAAAAAAAAAAGAAATCCAAAGTTTAATAAATTAAAATCACTAGAAATTTTGATTACTACATACATATAAACACCTAATAATGCCATGTCCCTTCCGGGGTAGACAGAAAGAACAGATCTCCATTATTATTTTATCCAAGCACAATTATTTTGCCCTTTCACATGTACACCATACATATCACCATACACAATCTTCTATCATTCATACTTCTTAATTTTCCTTCTATCAAATTCAAATCTTTCACTTCACTTGATCTAAACGTGTTTCTATAGTCTACCTCGTCCACGCACACCTTGTATTTCTGACATATATATTCGTTTACTCATTCTTACGTCATTCATTTTCTTCACATGTTCAAGCTGTCTAAACATTCCTTTATTTATCTTACTTTATTCATAATATATACATGAATTATCCCTGTATTGTCTTTATTCAGCCTTCTTTAGTATATTGACTCTCCACAAACTTTTTTTACTGCATGCATCATCGCAGTATTTACTTTTATCCTTCTTCTACGGCGTTCAAACTTCACTTTCATACACCAAGGTGGGTACCAACACGCTGTTATATTTTGTCATTTTTGGTATAGCGCAGTTGCTATTTATTACATCAATATCTTTGTTTATCTTTTTCCCTGTCACTACCCTTGTTTCAATGTCCCTTTCAATTCGTCCATTACACGTTAACATACTGCCTAAATAATAAAATTCATCAACCAACTCCCGTTTATTTGATTTAACCCATACATCGCAAACACTTTTAAGTACACCACTTTGTGAAACCAGAGTCTAATAACCATGTAGTATTCATATAAGATTATGGTTAGGATAAAATAAATAAATATTCTACGAAAAACCTGATTTCCCATAATGTAGAATTTACTTGATTGTATAATACGAGTATTTCACTTTCGTTGTATACAGCACAATCAGGCGGGATTGTTTCAATATGGCAATTTCTTCTATCCAACCAGATAGCTGTGAAAAAAATTACGTAAGCCAGATTGAAATATTTATGAAAAAAAATTGAGTTCCAAAAGAAATCGATCCCCTGACTCACGAGCTGGAAGACAAGTGTTGCCAACTAGACCACGGAGGTCATCAATGTTCTTTTAAAACGACTATAATAAATTAATGTTTTTTATGCTTCTTTATAATTTACTACGCTTGTATACAAAGTATAAGGACATTGGCTTTTTAAATACTGTGATAATTAAATCTGTATTTTTTTAACGATTTGTTGTTTAATTTTGAAAGGACTTGAATAAATGGAACTAAGACAGTATTTATAATTATTAATTATTCTTTGCTCCGATTTTTTCTACAGTATATTCTCACTTAAGCCGCCAACATAAAGTGGATAGAAATGTACATTATTTTAATTCATCTTTAAAGTGCCTCAGTAATTAATTCAATTTTCTTCAGTCAATTTTTTTTTCAGAATTCATAAAAACGTTGAAATTGAAGAAGGCATACGTAGCCTTCAAGGTATTTTGTAAAATTAAGAACATTATTTTTATTTCCGAGATATTTAAATTTGATCTCTCTTAGTTAACTAAACGTCTTGGTTATTTTTTTTTTCATTTAATGAACATTTCTGAACAAAAGCGTTTGTGAACGAGAAATATTTGTGAACCAGGAATATTTGTGAATAAGGAATATTTGTGAACAATAAATAATTTTTGAAAAGGGACAGAAATGAACACGGTACATATGTAAACAGTGAAGGTTTTATTTAAAATGATTAACATTTAAGATTTATGAAAAAAATGTATGACTTCGGACTTTTGTTAATGTTATTAATTAGTACGTAACGAAAATTGACCGCTGCCACAGATATAAATCGTTATTTCAGCCTTTTGACGCAATGATTGTTGTACATTTTAACTGGATTTATTTTAATTTTATTCATTTAAAAAAACATAATTTTTTCCTACTTTAATAGGGGCAAACGCCCCATTTCGACTTTTGTCACTGTTATCAGTTTTGCCAAAAACGAAAATTGACCAAAGCCACATACATATATACAAAAATGGCTTTGAGACTTTTGATGCTGCTGAAGAAGTATATTTTATCGACAAAATCACGTAAAAAACCCGTGTCAATCGCGGGACGGGCATTCTTTCACTTGACACATGTTTTTCGCTTCTGTCATGCCGGTAAATTTTGTAATATACGAGTATTCTTGCCAATCATAAAGACTTTTCATTTTGGACCTAAGCATTGCTTTCGAAACAAACCGGGATCAGCGCATATTTAATGCATTACCCCTTAGAGAACTCTTGTATCAACCATCCATTCCACATGGCCTCTCCAGTATCTACTACGGTTTTTCCTGTATCGTACATATCTTCTACTTTACATAGAACATTTCTGGGATACGAAAGTTTTAAACTTGATCTAGAAGTTTTTAGCCTGTAATTGCTCAAATGGTTTCCATTTAATATGTTTTGAGCATACTTTTTGTTTTTATTGAATCTCCTCTAGACTCGACTCCATTAATCATGATTGATCTCACACGTCCTTTGTAAATTTTAGTTTAACTGTTCATAACATAATAACATGTGTGGTGGGATGAATAATGCAATTTCTGGAATAGTAAAGTAATTTTTAATGAATATGGAAATTCGTTATGAAAGTTATGAAATCAGTATGAGTATAAATATTTTATTAAGAACAAGAATATTAAAAAAGATTGATACTAAAAAAGAGCATTTGGTGTCATTGACCAATATTTAGTTTGATTGGGTTTTTAATTAGCCTTTTAATTTTTTTATTAATATGTAGGTTTTTTTCTTTGTTACCTTTGCAACCTTGTTTCCTTTTATTCAGCAAATGTCACTTTTCTGCACAGCTCCTTTCACTTTGGTTGCAAGAGAATAAAGTATGGCAATCGACTCGCCATTAGATTATTTTAAAATATTTTTTCTGGTCATTTTCTTTTCTTAAAAACTTCCCGAGATCTCTGAGAGTCTGGCTTGTGAGTATTTTAATGTGCACATACATTGAAGTTGGTGAATTATAACAATATATTCTTGTTTTTTATTTTCCCCAGATTGTCATTTTGTTTTTCATGTAAAAATCTAGAATCTCCCGATCCTTGGCCTGTCTCATGTTTGTATTATATGTATGGTAGGTGGTATACATGTACGTACATACTGCTTTCGAACAGTTTTTTTGTATATGATTCATGTTTATGTTTATATTTCTTTTAACAAATTAATTTTATATTCATGCGCACTCGAAATTCCCATTTGTTTTTTACTGTTGTATGTTATCTAGTTTTAATTGTCGATAAAAGACCATGTATTGTAATAAACAAATTATTTTTCTTGAGATGCCGTTTTCTATAGGAGGTAAACCACCGTCATGCCAATTTGTATCGTCTTCACTGCAGTCCGCAACAATTCATTAAAATTTCACTCTAGCCCCTTCTGAAGTCGAAAGATCCGGCGTCTTCCTATGTCTCATTTGCCATGTATTTTTCGTTAGGTAATCATTTTAGTTATAACGTGTCTTACTACTTTTAAACCTTCAAAGCTTTAAGCAGTTTTCGGTACTAATATATACGAACAAGCACTTCCACATTTGTAACACGCTCTGTCCAAAGAATCTTGAGGATAGAGTCTGTAGATCCACATTTCAAAAGTATCGATCCTACTTGATGTTTCCTGGTTTATTGTTCACACCTCCATTCCGTAGAGGAGAGTCAAGAGAATATAACAGCAAACCGTACGCATTCTCATTTCCATGCTCAAATTTACGCGTATAAATAGATGGTTTATTTTAATGAAAGCACTTCTCCCTATCGATAACCTCACCTTTATTTTCTAAGAAGGATCTCATTTTTCGTTTATTAACGTTCCAAAATATGAGTTTTGATTCCTACATTGTACAAGTTTGCTATTATTTTTGACAAATGGGCAAGGTGTAAAGTTTTTTTATTACTATTGATGATTGAGTTTTTTGGGATGTCCATTTTAAGTTACAATTAAGTATTGTATATGTATAAACAAATAAGACAAACAACACAATGACACTCCAGTACAATTGTTCCGTATCGCCGTCACCGCTACCGCCGGTTTTTAAGAAATATTTCTTGTTACATATTAAGTTTATAAAGATTTTACAATTAAATTTCTAAATAAATAAGTAAAACTAACAGATTAATTTGAAATACCCCGAAATAATACAATTACACTCCAGTACACTTGTTTCGTATCGGCGTCACCGCTACCGCCGGTTTTCTAAGAAATATTTCTTGCTGCATATTAATTTTATATAGATTTTACAATTAAGTATCTAAATAAATAAGTAAGACAAACGGATACATTTGAAATACCCCGAAACAACACAATTACACTCCAGTACAATTGTTCTATATCGCATCCACCGCCGTCGCCGGTTTTCTAAGAAATATTTCTTGCTGCATATTATGTAAATTCGCACACAAAACAAACAAAGGCGATATTTGGATTCCCATTGTGTGTTTGTTCAAAAGAACATCCTGCCAGTGATGAATTATTGTAGCAATATATGTACACAATGTTCCTGTCATAATTCAGCACATCAACGCGTAATTAATATTGTTTTCATCCCTCGAATATATATCTTTTATCGCGGCCACTCTCAGATTCTAACTCTCATAGAGAACGAGAAATTTAACAGTATATCTTAGAAACCCACTATCTCCTTATTCGATTTCCCTTTTTAATTAGTAATTTACATAAAATAATCTTTTTGGTTTTGAACATATTTTTCAAACTGATGGACATATATTCTTTTCTTTAATTTATAAAAAATAAAATAAATCTTAAACATATTTTTTTCACTATCAGCCCTTCATCTCGACCTGTTAGACAGTTGGTTAGATGTTTATCTTCCATCTGGAAGTTTTGGGTTCGATCGTACCATTTTAAACATACATACATACCATCACTCCATTTCCCTGTCGGGGTATGCAGAGGGAACAGAGCGGCATACTTTGCTATATCAACACACACCCTTTACCTCTTCTAAAACTATACACCTTCTCATACGAACTTTTAACGTTTTCTTCTTCCAAAATATCATTTTTTTGATCCAAACAAAACTATTTCTTGTTCTTCCTTTACCCCGTCTTCTACTCACATTTACAATATATATTTGTTTTTTTAGTATTTTTTCATTCATTCCCTGTACATACCAAAACCATCTCCAAATTATCTTCTTCATCTTTCTCAACACATCAGCTTTAAGTTCACATTCATTCGTTGTTACTTCTTTCCGTATTCTGCGATACATTGTCATCCCGTATAGTCTTCTCATTTCCGTCTTGTTTTTCTCATTTCAGTCTTTCCCACGTTAATGTTTCCCTCCCATACATCAAAGTAAGTACTAAAATATTGTCGTTGATTATCATCTTAACCCTTAACTTATCGTACAAATAGCATAATAAAAAAGGATATTCTACTAAATATTGGCACGCATTTAATAAAAAAAAACTTAGTGATCTGGTTGGTAAGTCACATGTCTTCCAAACCAATCCAGCAAAAGGAATCAGCCATTCAACCCCTACCCACTCGATAAATGCAATAGGTCGATCGTCAGTGATGTAATGACGAATAGAAAGTTACGAAGTTCTTGAAATGTTTAAATGACAATAATTATTCTGAATTCTCCAGCCACCTCATTAAATAAATTCAATAGTTTGATATTGATTGCAGTCTTTGGATTTAAACATAAAAAGGAGGGATGACAGCAAGACATTAAATTACATAGACAAGAAAAACACATTAAATTACATACATACCATCACGCCAATTCCCTATCGGATAGAGGACAAAGTGCCAGATTTTCCTATCGCGACACACGTATTTAGCCTCATCGACATCAATACACCTGCTCATACAACTTCGACGATTTATCTCACTTTCTACATTTCCTTCTTTCAGAATATCATTCACTTAATCGAACTCTATTTACCTTGGTCTACCACTCACATTTGCACTAAGAATCTGTTTTGTAAGTCTTTCTTCATTCCTTCTTCATACAGGCCTAAACCATCTTAATGTTCTCTTATTCGTCTTAATTAACACACCAGTCTTAAGTTCACATTCATCCCTTATGACTTCATTTCGTTTTATTGATCTCAGTCATTTGACTGCTCTGTCTTTTTCCATGTCCATATTTCACTTCCATAAATCAAAGTTGGCACCAAATACTGTTATGAACTATCATTTTAGCAGGTTTTGATACTGTCCGGTTGAGTATGTATGTTTTACTGTCCCATTGACTTTGCTTCCTAACGCTGCACGCCTTTCGATATCCCTCTTATCTTCTCCATCATATATTATTATAAATATTATTAAATTAGTTCTCAATTTTTAATTGATAAGTTATTCATATTGTTAAAATTATTTTTTAAATGGAATGCTTTAATGTGAAACAAATTCTATACAATAAACGTAAATTAATATCACAGCCGTTTTTCACTTAACAAATGCATTGTCAAATTATGCTTGATACATTGTTTACCAAGCTTTATTAAAATTATCTTATACATAAAAACTTAACAGGAGCCGACTATCATGACAAATTGGAAATTTTGAACACGTAAGCCTCGTAAAACTTTTTTTAAATCTTTTTTATTTTATTTTTTTATACATAACAAGAAATCCACAAATACACAATTTGCGAAAAAACAAATGGTAATTTAATTTGGACACACAATTTTAATGGATCTTAGTTTGTTGCATTTCATTTGTCGTGTCCCTAGTAAACTAGTATTTTGCCTGTGTCTTACTGTGGACATTATTTCTGTAATATTTTCTTCAAGATTTAATGTAAAAGAAGATGAAAGGATTCGGCATTGTTATTTGAAATAAATACAATAAGTGTTTTTACATTAGCTATAAACCAATGTATTAAAAAGCATTTTGAGCACCATTTAGCTTTCAAACGACTTAAATATTCTCGTCAAAAAATTATCGAGTTTTTTAAGCAGGACTACACATCGTTCTATATGAGGACCAAATACAGAAAAAAACAGTTCCAGGATGCTATATTTGCTTACCTAAATAAACAATAGACCTCATCAAATCTTTTTGGGTGGAACCAAACATCACCGGAATACCTTTTTGGACAAAGAAAAAATCTCAATTATTTGTTTTGAAACCCTTTTTAACTGAAAACGATCTCTTGTTGTACATCAAATCTTTAATAAGATAGTATTTCAGTCATCAAGTGATTGATATGAGTGCTGGGTATAAAGTTATAAAATTAGGTATAAAATGTATTTAATATCATCCATCGCCTAGTTCGTAAATCTGTTTACCAACGTGGAAATTGCGAGTTTCATTCACATTAGAACCAAGATTTTTTTTTAAAAGATTCCAGTCTGGTTTTCATTTGGGGTGTCTTTAACATATTTCTGACTGATAAGAAGAGATTGCCACATGGCAATAAACCCACTAGGTTGTACTGCATACAATGAAAGTGTAATTTTTAACAAAATAATATAAGAATTCTGAAACAAATAGTGAACTCAAATAATAAAACAGTAAAAATACAAGGAAAAATATTAATAAATTTATTTTATTTAAAAAAGTTGTTAAGTCTTAGTTTGTTTAAACAAAAAAATGTTTTATACAAGTTACTAGCATTTAAAGTAAAAACTTACTTTATCCCAAACGAGTATTAAAAATCCTTTGCAATAAACTATATTGCAAACAATGAATGCACTCTGATCTCTGGACTGAGCGTATTTCATTGTTTTCTTCCATCTTGAATTTTCAAACAATTGAATCGGTCCAAAGCGAAGGATGGAAAAGTCCACAGAGTTTTCAATTGAGAGGAAAGGCTTTTATCTTTTACACCAGAGGACATTTAAACTAGTAACTGGGATAAATCTAGTAGATTAAGACAAATACGGTGATCTATCTGGGGGGAGTGGAAATAGATGCTGAAACACAAACGAGAGGTATACTAAGAAAATGCATCGCTACTTTCTAGCTCACTGTGTTGGAAGTTTAAAAACTCTTTGGTGGATTGCATTCGCAAATGAAGATTAATTCTTAGAAGTATTTAAATGATTTAAAGGAAAACCTTTTTTTTTCGTTATTTCGAAATATTTTTTTATTAATCGATATTTTTTTAATTTCTATTAATTCATGAACTTTTTTAAAATTAATTCCATATTAACATCTTTAGGATATCCGTTATTAAAATCTTTTTAATAGGTTAGTCAAAAAGTTTTGAAAGCGACATCTATGGAGCAGTAGAAAAACCAAAATTTGGCTCCGAAGCGAGTTCGTGTCCAGAAATCGGCCAAGAAGGTGTTAGCGTCAGTTTTTTGGGATGCAAAAGGAATTTTATTGATAGATTATCTCCAAACTAGTAAGACAATCAACTCTGATTATTATTGTGACCTTTTGGACCAGTTGAATGAAAAAAATGGTGAAAAAACACCCGGTTTGCAGAAGAAAAAAATTATTTTTCATCAAGACAATGCACCTGCTCACACAGCTCAAAAAAACCATCGCGAAAATCAGTAAATTGGGGTACGAATTGTTGCAGCATCTACCCTATTCGCCAGATTTAGCTCCCTCTGACTTCTGGCTGTTCTCACACCTCAAAAAATTCCTTCGTGGAAAGCATTTTTCATCAAACGAAGAGGTTATAGCCGTCGTAGAGGAGTGTTTTGCAGGCCTTCCAGAAAGTCACTTCCGTGATGGGACAACAAAGTTGGAAGATCGTTGGACCAAGTGTGTTGATCTTATGGGAGACTATACTGAGCAATAAAAGTGATTTCCCCCCAAAAAAAATGTATTTTCATTTCCGCTTTCAAAACTTTTTGACTAACCTAGTATTGACACAAAATATAATTTTACTTAACCTAAAAAAACAAAACTTTGGATTTGTTTTACAAAGTCAACAACGATGACTTCTGTAGTTATGTTGGCAAAATTCTACCCGGGGTCTGGGATTCGATTCCTAATGGTACCCAAAAAAAAAAGGAAAAATGCTAGTGTTGTAGCCTATTCACGTATGATATATGGTATTATAGGATACACATGCAATGACCGTGAATTAGTTTTTTAATCAAGTAATTCTTAACCCGAAGAATAAATGAGGTTGAAGGTAATATTGTCATCCAGCCACGCTTTTTAACATGTCCGACTCACTTATTTGAATTTATTGAAGAGTACCATATGAATAATTAAATTAATTCTTTGATATCAGTTTCAGATCAAAATCGATCATTTACTTATTAGATGCAGTCTCACTCAGCCAAGTAATAAGCCAATATTGTGAGCAATATCGATAGTTGAATGTTTATACGATATAATGAATGTATTTAACATTGATTTCAATCTGTACGAAACCTTTTTTTCTCCTCTATATTTGGACAATCTGTGTATTTGCTATGTAGTTTTTAACCAATAGCTTAATAATAAGTATATTTACTTATTTGATTACTGTTGTAGAAATTACAGTTGATATTTGATTGGCTGGAAAAAAAATCATTACAAATTAAAAAGCCGCACAAACGTATATATTTAAAAAAAATCATAAATAGAACCATTATTTTCGGAAATATAGTAAATAAAAAAATGTTAGATTTTATAATTTCAAGATGATTGTGAATGTATCGAAAATACATCAAAATTGTAATACATCGAATGTGCTATGTATGTTATGAAGTGATGATAAAAGTAATATATTCTTACTGTGTGAGATTTTAAAGCGTATTATACGAAGATTTAAATAAAATGCGTATTATACGAAGATGTTTTTAAGAAATACTTTTAGTTAAAATCAGTTTGAACTTTTAAAACGGGAGTCAAGTTAATCAAAATTGTATATTTCATGGATACGTTTATATTTTATTTATGACAGCAAGGTGTTTTATTGAAAATCAAAAGTTCTCATTCTTTTCTTCCCACTAAACATGTGTTATTTTCCCTTATAATACAATGTTGAAATTTTTCCTCCGTACATTTTATGAAAAAAGAGAAATGAAACACGTATAACACCTAATTCCACAGGTTGGAACCGCATCCAGAGATACCACACTACCAAGGATTTGAGATGAAGAGGTAGAGGGAAGGAAAACAGGACTAGAAAATAACGTCTCTAGAAAACCTTCTTGTAAATTTGTGTTCATAACAAAAATCATCTAGTTAAAATATAATAAAATAAATTATTTTAACCAAGCTTTTAGTATAAAATTGATCACAAATATTCAATAATATAAGCAGTCAAATAACCTTTTTGATTTGAAAAAATCACCTTTTTTATTTATTTATTTTTATTTTATTATTATTTTTATTTTATTATTTTTATTATTTTTATTATATTTATTATTATTTTTATTTTATTTGAAAAAATCACAAAAATCAAGTAAATAAATCAGTAACTGTCTCCCGATTTCAACAAGATGTGGTCTAGAAAAATAAATTCAATAGAATAGAATTAAGTCAAAATTTACAAAGCATTTTTAGGGTAATCATGACTTGTTGAATAACACTCAACATTTTTGACGAGATATTAAGGGGCGGTGGAACAGTTAAAATACATATTTTTGCGACACGTCAATCCTTTCCAATAAACCAGAAAATAGTTATGCAGATTAGTGACAATTACTGAGTGACAAAGATATCGTTATTTTTAAAACGAAAAGAAATTTAATACACTAACAATATTGAAAAAAATTATTAAATAAACATCAAATCAAAAAGTTTGTAAATGTCACCAAAGACGACAATATTAAACGAGATGGAGGATAGGAAACGATAAGAAAATATGGTCTATGAAGAAACATATTTCATCATTGAAGCGAAAACTAACATTTATGGACGCTGTTTGAAGCCGTAGTGAGCGTTAGAGTCTTATAACAGCTGGTAACTGGTTCCAGAATTTAACGGCAAGGGCATAAGAAGACGACGTGAAGAAGAAGGAGCACTAAACTGGAAATGCCAAAAGGCAATCTGCGTAGCGCTACTCCATGATCGTAGAGACGCTTAACATTTTCAGCGAGATATTGACACAGTTTAAAGTATTCATAGTTTTTAATGTATTCGTGGTACTTACTTAAAATATTTATATTCATACCTTTCATAATGAATTCACATTATTGCATATTAATTATTACACAAATTGCATTTTAAATCTCACGAGACGTATTTCCACATAATGTTATAAACAGTACAGTCTTGAATAGATACAACATAAAACAAACAGAATGCTGATTAATAATGAAATGGAAACTCTGAGCCATTGCAGGCGAAACACTTATCATTAGAATTGAAAACTCGCGTATCCGAGAAATATTATATTTGAAGTAGAAGATATTTAAGATACGCATCAAACTGTAAAAACGCTGGAAAGGCCATATAAAATTGATGGATAATACAAGAGTGGCAATATATGAACTAATCATCCCCCCAGGAAGAACTTAAAAAAGATGGAAAATATCAACATAATATGTTATCAAGAGAGGCAGTTCTGACGATAACAGACTATATTCAGAAAAAAAATCATAAAGATGTACCATATATTGTAATATGATAGAAATTATAACTTTTCTTACAAAAGTATGTTTTTGCCTTCAAATGTTTAGCGAGTGCCCTCATCACCTGTCATTATGAGTTCGATTTAGTTAGATTTCGAACATCTTTCTCATACTATAGTGATAACGAATTATGTTACACATCATTAAATACCAATTTTGTTTCTCGCAAATTCTATTATCCAGAAATACCAAAATGTGTCAAGTTCCACTTTATTTAACCTTTACTATATTCTTCAAAAATTCTCTTTTCTAATAACAATAAATCTTCTTGAATATTTTTCGTTTTTTCTAATAAACGTACCATATATATACACATAGGCATTTTATCACATTATATAACATCATTTTGATATGAAAAATTGAAACTTTATCGCTTCGATAATGGAAAATCAATGACATTATCCTAGGAATGTTACGTAACATCAACAGTTTTTCTCTCTATTTTGCAACCCCATTTCGCCGTTTGAGAGCATCCTTAGTACCCCATCGTCTGCGCAGTTTGCCTTAAGCCTCTGGGATGGTTTGGTGAGGTTTACACCACCCCGGGGAATGGATGTTAGCGGGGGCCGATTGAGTTATTTTTGGGCCCCAGAGTTCCTTTTTATGTTACTCATCATCAATAATGAAAATATGGATTTTATTTTTCATCACTTGAATCGAATTTAGTTTTACTTTTCATCGTTATAATCGGAACCTGTGTTTTTTTTCGTTATTCTCTCTAATCAGTTGATGTAGTTCTTTTATTTATTTCTTAAGTCAGCACTATTATTCTAACTGTTCATCACTTTAATCGGTTTAGGTTGTTTTATTTTTTATCACTTACTAGGTTTATATCATTTTATTTTTCATCACTATAATCAGTTTCCATGATTTTACTTGTAATCACTTTTCGTGATTTTATTGTCAGTTTCTTGAACTGGTTTCTGTGGTTATATTTTTAAGTTTATAATAACCGTTTATCGTACTTAAATATATAATCGCCTCAGTATGATAACTGTTAATCACTATTCATCAATATAATCGGATCTGTGGTTTTATTGTTTATACTATTATTATATATAATATACTATGGATCTGTGGTTTTATTGTATATACTATGTATATACTATGTGAGACTCTGGAGTCAGTTACAAACCAATATAAAACTCGCTCCGTCCTTGGCATGCTTTTAGAAGCGACAGAAAAACCTCTTAATTTAAAGTCAGTAAAATAACGTGTTTCATTCCTGATTTTTATTTTCCTTTCCTCTCCACCATCCTTTCCTTTCCATTTGATTGATGATATCTCCTTTTTTTATGAAATAGAATGTTCGGATGATTGTCCGTCTTTGTGGGGTTCGTGGGCATGTGCTCACGTATATGTTTATGGATTTCGTGGGGATGGATAGTCATTTGAATGATTTATGCGACCACGTAACTTGCTTCATTTACTTTTGTCTGGTTGGTTGGAAAAGATTGGCATCTGGCAATAAGCCCGCCAGATTATATTTACAAGAAAAGTGGAAAATAAATAAATACGATCGATACCTATGGGTTTATTGTTCATCACTATAATATTTTTAACAAACATCGTGTGCTAGTTGTTTATCACTTTAATTGATTTCCGTGGTACTATCGTTTATTAACATGATCTGCATTAGATGATGTATTATTAATCACTCGAATATTTTTATAGTTCATTACGTTTTACTGTTCATTATTATAATATTATATAAATGGCACCAATAGTTTATACATTAGTCACTACATTGCGATCTTTAATATAATTGTTTTCTATTTTTCTATTTTTCTTCACTGTAATCGGTACTAATAGTTTTATTGTTCATTACTTAATTTGTACTTGTAATGGTTGTTTTGCATTCTAGCATATCGTACTCAATTTGCACTAGTTATAGTTGTTTTGCATTCCATCATCGCATATTTGTACTAGTTATCCAATAATAAGCACTCTTGCTTTACATTCTGTCACGTCGTTCTCAATTCGCACTTGTTATCCAATTGTAAACGCAGTAGCTTTGCATTCTGACATCTCTTACTAAATTTACACTATTTACCTTATACTATGCTAACTTACTTTGCATTCTGGCATTTCGTACTCAATCCGCACTAATTATTCAATCGTAAGCCACTTCCTTTGCATTCTAGCATTCGTACTCTATTTGGACTATTTACCTAACCCTACCGGTTTCAAGGCTTTCCACCTCATCATCAGGGGAGCACAAAAGGAAATTAGTGTTTAGTAAAGAGGCTTTTTAAATTTACGATTATTTAAATAATAATTGTTGAAAGGTGACTCATAAAACGCTCTTTTCGAAAAAAAACATTAAGTTTAATGAAACATATTTATATTTTTTTTTAAATCATCTTTGGTTGGATTAACATTAATTTATTAATTATAAATGAAATATCCATTTTCAACCCATTGACTGACACCTTCATTGTTGTCTTTGATATTTTATTCACCAATGTTATTGATTTCCTATCTTAAATACATTACTATTTAAAATATTTTCTATGGTAGAGAACAAGTATGTAACAAGAAAGTACAAAATTTAGTGGATATAGAAATTCACTACACTAAATCTCATTATAACGCACCTTGATTATACAAGGTAAATCTAATTATAACGTGCCTTGATAATACAGGGTAAATATCATTATAACGCGCCTTGATTATACAGGGTAAATCTCATTATAACGAATATTGAAACCGCAAACTTTTCATAAAAACGATTTTTTTTCTAAAATTGGACGAACGTATTCATACATAAAATTATATCTTAACCAATCCCGTTTTAACGAAATAAAAATTTGAGCGTAATGAGCATTTTTCAGTTAAAACCGTCGCTGAGGAGATATAGAACAGGGTTGGATGATTCAAGCAATATTTAGCGAATGGCTTATGTATGTTATGAATTTGGATGCTCAAATAAAATTGTTGTTCAGCATATAATTAAACTACAATTTTTATTATTAAGTTACACAACATTTTTTGCAGCCTTTGGACCTGGAAATTATAAGTGCAGCAAAAATGCATTACAGAAGACGTTAATTAAAATGGAGTTATGCTACCTGGTATAAAGGCTTGATCGTGATGGAATCGTGTTTTGAAGCTTATCTATCCTGTAGCAATTATGTTTCGGAAAATGATTTTAACGTTTTAGTGTATTGAAAATGAACTTTTGAATGCTGCTAATAAAAAATCGGTAGAGTCAAAATAACACCATACATTAAAAAGTATATTTCTACTCTTTATTCTGAAATAAAACAGTTTTTTTAAACAATATTTTTCTCTCATATTCAGTGCAGCGAAATTTCATTAAAACAAAAATTAATTAAGGTCCCATGAATTTCGTCATAACGAGATTTGACCTGTATCAATCACCATTGTTATAACGCACATAATCTAACTGTGAGCCCGGCTCTGCAAGGGAGTATTCCCGTAACGACGACAAGGTGGAATACTCACAGATATGGAAAGAGTGAATGCTCCCAGTAGAGTAACGTTAAGAATGCAGTAACAATAATGCTCTTTACTCTGTATGTATAAGTATGTGTATGTGGAACCATTCCAGTACCTACCCACGTTCACAAGCGACATTCTGTTCCTTTTTGCGCCGGATTTAAAACATTCTTGCTTTTGTAAAATTCCTCGTTTCAAACAATTGTGTTTTTTTAAATCTCAAGTACTGAAACGAAAATATAGGAATACAAAATATTTAATGTTAAGAATATATTAAATATATTGGGTGTTAACATAAGTGGTGTCCGTTTTTTTTTTTCAATTTAAAAATGAGCACCAAAAGTAAAACAAAGTGGTAGAGGTTAGAGGGAATAAAGCTGCCAAAGCTGCTCGCGATATTTGCAAAGTGTACGGTGAAGATGCTATGAATTAAAAGACAGCTTATCGATGATTTTTGCGCTTCAAAGACGGTAATTTCGACCTGAAAGACATGGAGCGTTCCGGACGACCAGTAGACTTCGATGAGGACCGCTTAAACCATATACTCGTAAGTCATGAAGATCCCCTTCAAACCACCATCGAATTGGCTGAGCAGATGAATTGTAGTCACATGACTGTATGCCATCATCTTAACTCAATGGGAAAAATCCAGAAGTTCGGCAATTGGGTTCCACATGTTTTGAGTGAAAACAACAAAAATCAACGTTCGACAATTTATGCTGGTTTGCTCGCGCGTCATCGAGCTACGCATGGCCACAAACAAAGGTCCCTTTACCGTACCATTACTGATGATGAAAAATGGTTTGAAAATGGTGATGAAAAAAAAATGGCTGAAGGGGATCTTCATGAATAATTTGGTTTAAGCGGTCCTCGTCGAAGTCCACTGGTCGTCCGGAACGCTCCATGTCTTTCAGGTCAAAATTACCGTCTTTAAAACGCAAAAACCATCCACGAGCTGTCCTTTTATTCATAGCATATTCACCGTACACTTCGCAAATATTGCGAGCAGCTTTATTCCCTCGATTGAACGCGAACAGAAAGAGGTTTTGAAAATGCTCACTTTCGTCTACTGGACATTCCATTTTGAAGGCTTGTAATCAAATAAAATAATATATGTAACGTAAAAGCAAACACAATAACTTATAGAACAGACAATTTTCTTTCGAATGACGTATAACCTTAACCATTTTGTTTCATTTTTGGTGCTCATTTTTAAATTGGAAAAAAACGGATACAACTTATGTTAACACCTATAGTTCGGAAATTCTAGGATGAGTCCTGTGACAGCTCACAAATTTGCCCCAAGAAAATCTTATGCAATGTACGAGTATTTACCTAAATTACTTGCTATTTATTAGAATTGAGGCTTATATTAAAGTTGATAAAATAATTAAAATTACTGAACATCGTTACAAGGTTGTATTGGGGCAAATTTGTGAGCTATCACAGGACTCATCCTAGAATTTCCGAACTATAATACACTGCGTATAACGATAAACCAAAAAACGATATTGTGACCGCACCAAGTATAGTATATATTATATTGTATCACATAACACTTCCGTGGTTCACAGTATAACATAGTGGAGTTATTGGCAGGTGACAATATCTTTAAACTTTCCGGATAGTTGTTAAATAGACGATGTGAAAAACTAGTAATGAAGCCTTTTCTAAATAAACTTGATTTCAACGGGAATCGAACCTGTAATCCCCGGGATGGAGGATAGGCGTTTTACCAATAAGATGTCTCATTTTAAATTAATAATAGGGGAATATTTTACATTTTATGTGAAAATGAAACCTTTTAAAATAAAGAAAAAACCGATACAATCGAATGAATGAAGCTTTGGGAGTCGTATGGATGTTGAGGTAGCAAAATATATATGTCGTAATCGAAAAGCCTGGCGCTCAGTTGTCTCTGCCTTCCCCGATAAAGAAACGGCATGTAGATGAATGATTTAATTTGTTTCAATTGAGGAATATTTCGAATACTACACATTTGTTTGCAATGAAGTACGAATGGTGACGAGGAATTAACCGTATTTAAGAACTTAAGTTTTTTTTACTAATTTTAACTGATTAATTTTAATAATTAAAATAAAAAAATCACTAACTCGTATTTCTTATCACGCGGTGTCCCTGTCGGAGAATATAGAGATAAGACTTCCTATCGCAATACTCACCACTCGCCTTCCCTACATCCATATACATCCACAAACAGCTTCCACGATTTATCTTTACATTTTATATTCCCTCCTTTCAAAATATCATAACCAACAATACTTTCTTAGATCTTCATATTTCACCCCCACTCTTCAACTTCCGAAAATACATATTTATTTTACGCCTCTTCCATGTTTATGCCCAAACCATCTTAAAATACTCTTCTTCATTCTACTGAGTAGATCACATTTATCTCTATTCACTTAATTCCATATTCTGTCTTCCTAGGAGTCAACTTCCAGAGGGCATTTAATACATTGCCACACAGGAAACTCTCGTAGTATCCATTCTTTCCAAATGGTCTCACCAGTATCTTCTATGGTTTCTACCCCATCTCATAATATCTTCTATTTTACACATTTCTCGGATACGGGAGTTTCTAGCTCTACCTTTAAGTGTTTTAGCTGCAATGGTTCTAAGGGTTTTCATTTCGTTAGCTCTGAACATTGTTTTGTTTTCATTATATCTGTTCTAGATAATGGTCCATAAGTCATGATTGGTTTCACTCATGCTTTGTTTATTTTGATATTAATATATATATATATATATATATATATATATATATATATATATATATATATATATATATATATATATATATATATATATATATATATATATATATATATATATATATATATATATATATATATATATATATATATATATATATATATATATATATATATATATATATATATATATATATATATATATATATATATATATATATATATATATATATATATATATATATATATATATATATATATATATATATATATATATATATATATATATATATATATATATATATATATATAATATATATATATA